>CATQJL010000201.1:0-97297 GCA_958299035.1 Cylicocyclus nassatus | reverse complement strand
AAGCTTAAGGTATCGCTACGACTCTAAGGACTAAAGATACTTATCTCAGCTTATAGCTCGGGCGCTTTGATAAATATCCCTTGAAATAAGCTGTGCATTGAACAACAGAGGGCTTTTTTAGCTTGTAAAATCTTCTAAATACATCCAATTCTCTTAAGCGAAGAGATTCCGGAAGCTTAACGTATCGCTACCACTCTAAGGACTAAAGATACGTATCTCAGCTTATAGCTCGGGCGCTTTGATAATTATCCCTTGAAATAAGCTGTGCATTGAACAACAGAGGGCTTTTTTAGCTCGCAAAATCTTCCAAAAACATCCAGTTCTCTTATGCGAAAAGAATTGGGAAGCTTAAGGTATCGCTACGACTCTAAGGACTAAAGATACGTATCTCAGCTTATAGCTCGGGCGCTTTGATAAATATCCCTTGAAATAAGCTGTGCATTGAACAACAGAGGGCTTTTTTAGCTCGTAAAATCTTTCAAAAACATCCGGTTCTCTTAAGCGAAGAGATTCCGGAAGCTTAACGTATCGCTACCACTCTAAGGACTAAAGATACGTATCTCAGCTTATAGCTCGGGAGCTTTGATAAATATCCCTTGAAATAAGCTGTGCATTGAACAACAGAGGGCTTTTTTAGCTCGTAAAATCTTCTAAATACATCCAGTTCTCTTAAGCGAAGAGATTCCGGAAGCTTAACGTATCGCTACCACTCTAAGGACTAAAGATACGTATCTCAGCTTATAGCTCGGGCGCTTTGATAATTATCCCTTGAAATAAGCTGTGCATTGAACAACAGAGGGCTTTTTTAGCTCGTAAAATCTTTCAAAAACATCCGGTTCTCTTATGCGATAAGATTCAGAAAGCTTAACGTATCGGTACGACTCTAATTACTAAAGTTGCGTATCTCAGCTTATAGCTCGGGCGCTTTGATAAATATCCCTTGAAATAAGCTGTGCATTGAACAACAGAGGGCTTTTTTAGCTCGTAAAATCTTCTAAATACATCCAATTCTCTTAAGCGAAGAGATTCCGGAAGCTTAACGTATCGCTACCACTCTAAGGACTAAAGATACGTATCTCAGCTTATAGCTCGGGCGCTTTGATAATTATCCCTTGAAATAAGCTGTGCATTGAACAACAGAGGGCTTTTTTAGCTCGCAAAATCTTCCAAAAACATCCAGTTCTCTTATGCGAAAAGAATTGGGAAGCTTAAGGTATCGCTACGACTCTAAGGACTAAAGATACTTATCTCAGCTTATAGCTCGGGCGCTTTGATAAATATCCCTTGAAATAAGCTGTGCATTGAACAACAGAGGGCTTTTTTAGCTTGTAAAATCTTCTAAATACATCCAATTCTCTTAAGCGAAGAGATTCCGGAAGCTTAACGTATCGCTACCACTCTAAGGACTAAAGATACGTATCTCAGCTTATAGCTCGGGCGCTTTGATAATTATCCCTTGAAATAAGCTGTGCATTGAACAACAGAGGGCTTTTTTAGCTCGCAAAATCTTCCAAAAACATCCAGTTCTCTTATGCGAAAAGAATTGGGAAGCTTAAGGTATCGCTACGACTCTAAGGACTAAAGATACGTATCTCAGCTTATAGCTCGGGCGCTTTGATAAATATCCCTTGAAATAAGCTGTGCATTGAACAACAGAGGGCTTTTTTAGCTCGTAAAATCTTTCAAAAACATCCGGTTCTCTTAAGCGAAGAGATTCCGGAAGCTTAACGTATCGCTACCACTCTAAGGACTAAAGATACGTATCTCAGCTTATAGCTCGGGAGCTTTGATAAATATCCCTTGAAATAAGCTGTGCATTGAACAACAGAGGGCTTTTTTAGCTCGTAAAATCTTCTAAATACATCCAGTTCTCTTAAGCGAAGAGATTCCGGAAGCTTAACGTATCGCTACCACTCTAAGGACTAAAGATACGTATCTCAGCTTATAGCTCGGGCGCTTTGATAATTATCCCTTGAAATAAGCTGTGCATTGAACAACAGAGGGCTTTTTTAGCTCGTAAAATCTTTCAAAAACATCCGGTTCTCTTATGCGATAAGATTCAGAAAGCTTAACGTATCGGTACGACTCTAATTACTAAAGTTGCGTATCTCAGCTTATAGCTCGGGCGCTTTGATAAATATCCCTTGAAATAAGCTGTGCATTGAACAACAGAGGGCTTTTTTAGCTCGTAAAATCTTCTAAATACATCCAGTTCTCTTAAGCGAAGAGATTCCGGAAGCTTAACGTATCGCTACCACTCTAAGGACTAAAGATACGTATCTCAGCTTATAGCTCGGGCGCTTTGATAATTATCCCTTGAAATAAGCTGTGCATTGAACAACAGAGGGCTTTTTTAGCTCGCAAAATCTTCCAAAAACATCCAGTTCTCTTATGCGAAAAGAATTGGGAAGCTTAAGGTATCGCTACGACTCTAAGGACTAAAGATACTTATCTCAGCTTATAGCTCGGGCGCTTTGATAAATATCCCTTGAAATAAGCTGTGCATTGAACAACAGAGGGCTTTTTTAGCTCGTAAAATCTTTCAAAAACATCCGGTTCTCTTATGCGATAAGATTCAGAAAGCTTAACGTATCGGTACGACTCTAATTACTAAAGTTGCGTATCTCAGCTTATAGCTCGGGCGCTTTGATAAATATCCCTTGAAATAAGCTGTGCATTGAACAACAGAGGGCTTTTTTAGCTCGTAAAATCTTCTAAATACATCCAATTCTCTTAAGCGAAGAGATTCCGGAAGCTTAACGTATCGCTACCCACTCTAAGGACTAAAGATACGTATCTCAGCTTATAGCTCGGGCGCTTTGATAATTATCCCTTGAAATAAGCTGTGCATTGAACAACAGAGGGCTTTTTTAGCTCGCAAAATCTTCCAAAAAAGCAGTGGTATCAACGCAGAGTACTATTGGGAAGCTTAAGGTATCGCTACGACTCTAAGGACTAAAGATACGTATCTCAGCTTATAGCTCGGGCGCTTTGATAAATATCCCTTGAAATAAGCTGTGCATTGAACAACAGAGGGCTTTTTTAGCTCGTAAAATCTTTCAAAAACATCCGGTTCTCTTATGCGATAAGATTCAGAAAGCTTAACGTATCGGTACGACTCTAATTACTAAAGTTGCGTATCTCAGCTTATGGCTCGGGCGCTTTGATAAATATCCCTTGAAATAAGCTGTGCATTGAACAACAGAGGGCTTTTTTAGCTCGTAAAATCTTCTAAATACATCCAGTTCTCTTAAGCGAAGAGATTCCGGAAGCTTAACGTATCGCTACCACTCTAAGGACTAAAGATACGTATCTCAGCTTATAGCTCGGGCGCTTTGATAATTATCCCTTGAAATAAGCTGTGCATTGAACAACAGAGGGCTTTTTTAGCTCGCAAAATCTTCCAAAAACATCCAGTTCTCTTATGCGAAAAGAATTGGGAAGCTTAAGGTATCGCTACGACTCTAAGGACTAAAGATACTTATCTCAGCTTATAGCTCGGGCGCTTTGATAAATATCCCTTGAAATAAGCTGTGCATTGAACAACAGAGGGCTTTTTTAGCTTGTAAAATCTTCTAAATACATCCAATTCTCTTAAGCGAAGAGATTCCGGAAGCTTAACGTATCGCTACCACTCTAAGGACTAAAGATACGTATCTCAGCTTATAGCTCGGGCGCTTTGATAAATATCCCTTGAAATAAGCTGTGCATTGAACAACAGAGGGCTTTTTTAGCTCGTAAAATCTTTCAAAAACATCCGGTTCTCTTATGCGATAAGATTCAGAAAGCTTAACGTATCGGTACGACTCTAATTACTAAAGTTGCGTATCTCAGCTTATAGCTCGGGCGCTTTGATAAATATCCCTTGAAATAAGCTGTGCATTGAACAACAGAGGGCTTTTTTAGCTCGTAAAATCTTCTAAATACATCCAATTCTCTTAAGCGAAGAGATTCCGGAAGCTTAACGTATCGCTACCACTCTAAGGACTAAAGATACGTATCTCAGCTTATAGCTCGGGCGCTTTGATAATTATCCCTTGAAATAAGCTGTGCATTGAACAACAGAGGGCTTTTTTAGCTCGCAAAATCTTCCAAAAACATCCAGTTCTCTTATGCGAAAAGAATTGGGAAGCTTAAGGTATCGCTACGACTCTAAGGACTAAAGATACGTATCTCAGCTTATAGCTCGGGCGCTTTGATAAATATCCCTTGAAATAAGCTGTGCATTGAACAACAGAGGGCTTTTTTAGCTCGTAAAATCTTTCAAAAACATCCGGTTCTCTTATGCGATAAGATTCAGAAAGCTTAACGTATCGGTACGACTCTAATTACTAAAGTTGCGTATCTCAGCTTATGGCTCGGGCGCTTTGATAAATATCCCTTGAAATAAGCTGTGCATTGAACAACAGAGGGCTTTTTTAGCTCGTAAAATCTTCTAAATACATCCAGTTCTCTTAAGCGAAGAGATTCCGGAAGCTTAACGTATCGCTACCACTCTAAGGACTAAAGATACGTATCTCAGCTTATAGCTCGGGCGCTTTGATAATTATCCCTTGAAATAAGCTGTGCATTGAACAACAGAGGGCTTTTTTAGCTCGCAAAATCTTCCAAAAACATCCAGTTCTCTTATGCGAAAAGAATTGGGAAGCTTAAGGTATCGCTACGACTCTAAGGACTAAAGATACTTATCTCAGCTTATAGCTCGGGCGCTTTGATAAATATCCCTTGAAATAAGCTGTGCATTGAACAACAGAGGGCTTTTTTAGCTTGTAAAATCTTCTAAATACATCCAATTCTCTTAAGCGAAGAGATTCCGGAAGCTTAACGTATCGCTACCACTCTAAGGACTAAAGATACGTATCTCAGCTTATAGCTCGGGCGCTTTGATAAATATCCCTTGAAATAAGCTGTGCATTGAACAACAGAGGGCTTTTTTAGCTCGTAAAATCTTTCAAAAACATCCGGTTCTCTTATGCGATAAGATTCAGAAAGCTTAACGTATCGGTACGACTCTAATTACTAAAGTTGCGTATCTCAGCTTATAGCTCGGGCGCTTTGATAAATATCCCTTGAAATAAGCTGTGCATTGAACAACAGAGGGCTTTTTTAGCTCGTAAAATCTTCTAAATACATCCAGTTCTCTTAAGCGAAGAGATTCCGGAAGCTTAACGTATCGCTACCACTCTAAGGACTAAAGATACGTATCTCAGCTTATAGCTCGGGCGCTTTGATAATTATCCCTTGAAATAAGCTGTGCATTGAACAACAGAGGGCTTTTTTAGCTCGCAAAATCTTCCAAAAACATCCAGTTCTCTTATGCGAAAAGAATTGGGAAGCTTAAGGTATCGCTACGACTCTAAGGACTAAAGATACTTATCTCAGCTTATAGCTCGGGCGCTTTGATAAATATCCCTTGAAATAAGCTGTGCATTGAACAACAGAGGGCTTTTTTAGCTTGTAAAATCTTCTAAATACATCCAATTCTCTTAAGCGAAGAGATTCCGGAAGCTTAACGTATCGCTACCACTCTAAGGACTAAAGATACGTATCTCAGCTTATAGCTCGGGCGCTTTGATAATTATCCCTTGAAATAAGCTGTGCATTGAACAACAGAGGGCTTTTTTAGCTCGCAAAATCTTCCAAAAACATCCAGTTCTCTTATGCGAAAAGAATTGGGAAGCTTAAGGTATCGCTACGACTCTAAGGACTAAAGATACGTATCTCAGCTTATAGCTCGGGCGCTTTGATAAATATCCCTTGAAATAAGCTGTGCATTGAACAACAGAGGGCTTTTTTAGCTCGTAAAATCTTTCAAAAACATCCGGTTCTCTTATGCGATAAGATTCAGAAAGCTTAACGTATCGGTACGACTCTAATTACTAAAGTTGCGTATCTCAGCTTATGGCTCGGGCGCTTTGATAAATATCCCTTGAAATAAGCTGTGCATTGAACAACAGAGGGCTTTTTTAGCTCGTAAAATCTTCTAAATACATCCAGTTCTCTTAAGCGAAGAGATTCCGGAAGCTTAACGTATCGCTACCACTCTAAGGACTAAAGATACGTATCTCAGCTTATAGCTCGGGCGCTTTGATAATTATCCCTTGAAATAAGCTGTGCATTGAACAACAGAGGGCTTTTTTAGCTCGCAAAATCTTCCAAAAACATCCAGTTCTCTTATGCGAAAAGAATTGGGAAGCTTAAGGTATCGCTACGACTCTAAGGACTAAAGATACTTATCTCAGCTTATAGCTCGGGCGCTTTGATAAATATCCCTTGAAATAAGCTGTGCATTGAACAACAGAGGGCTTTTTTAGCTTGTAAAATCTTCTAAATACATCCAATTCTCTTAAGCGAAGAGATTCCGGAAGCTTAACGTATCGCTACCACTCTAAGGACTAAAGATACGTATCTCAGCTTATAGCTCGGGCGCTTTGATAAATATCCCTTGAAATAAGCTGTGCATTGAACAACAGAGGGCTTTTTTAGCTCGTAAAATCTTTCAAAAACATCCGGTTCTCTTATGCGATAAGATTCAGAAAGCTTAACGTATCGGTACGACTCTAATTACTAAAGTTGCGTATCTCAGCTTATAGCTCGGGCGCTTTGATAAATATCCCTTGAAATAAGCTGTGCATTGAACAACAGAGGGCTTTTTTAGCTCGTAAAATCTTCTAAATACATCCAGTTCTCTTAAGCGAAGAGATTCCGGAAGCTTAACGTATCGCTACCACTCTAAGGACTAAAGATACGTATCTCAGCTTATAGCTCGGGCGCTTTGATAATTATCCCTTGAAATAAGCTGTGCATTGAACAACAGAGGGCTTTTTTAGCTCGCAAAATCTTCCAAAAACATCCAGTTCTCTTATGCGAAAAGAATTGGGAAGCTTAAGGTATCGCTACGACTCTAAGGACTAAAGATACTTATCTCAGCTTATAGCTCGGGCGCTTTGATAAATATCCCTTGAAATAAGCTGTGCATTGAACAACAGAGGGCTTTTTTAGCTTGTAAAATCTTCTAAATACATCCAATTCTCTTAAGCGAAGAGATTCCGGAAGCTTAACGTATCGCTACCACTCTAAGGACTAAAGATACGTATCTCAGCTTATAGCTCGGGCGCTTTGATAAATATCCCTTGAAATAAGCTGTGCATTGAACAACAGAGGGCTTTTTTAGCTCGTAAAATCTTTCAAAAACATCCGGTTCTCTTATGCGATAAGATTCAGAAAGCTTAACGCATCGGTACGACTCTAATTACTAAAGTTGCGTATCTCAGCTTATAGCTCGGGCGCTTTGATAAATATCTCTTAAAATAAGCTGTGCATTGAACAACAGAGGGCTTTTTTAGCTCGTAAAATCTTCCAGAAACATCCACTTCTCTTACGCGAAGAGATTTAGGAAGCTTAATGTATCGCTACGACTCTAAGGACTAAAGATACGTATCTCAGCTTATAGCTCGGGCGCTTTGATAAATATCCCTTGAAATAAGCTGTGCATTAAACAACAGAGTCCTTTTTAGCTCGTAAAATCTTCTAAATACATCCAATTCTCTTAAGCGAAGAGATTCCGGAAGCTTAACTTATCGCTACCACTCTAAGGACTAAAGATACGTATCTCAGCTTATAGCTCGGGCGCTTTGATAAATATCCCTTGAAATAAGCTGTGCATTGAACAACAGAGGGCTTTTTTAGCTCGTAAAATCTTTCAAAAACATCCGGTTCTCTTATGCGATAAGATTCAGAAAGCTTAACGCATCGGTACGACTCTAATTACTAAAGTTGCGTATCTCAGCTTATAGCTCGGGCGCTTTGATAAATATCCCTTAAAATAAGCTGTGCATTGAACAACAGAGGGCTTTTTTAGCTCGTAAAATCTTCCAGAAACATCCACTTCTCTTACGCGAAGAGATTTAGGAAGCTTAAGGTATCGCTACGACTCTAAGGACTAAAGATACGTATCTCAGCTTATAGCTCGGGCGCTTTGATAATTATCCCTTGAAATAAGCTGTGCATTGAACAACAGAGGGCTTTTTTAGCTCGCAAAATCTTCTAAATACATCCAATTCTCTTAAGCGAAGAGATTCCGGAAGCTTAACGTATCGCTACCACTCTAAGGACTAAAGATACGTATCTCAGCTTATAGCTCGGGCGCTTTGATAATTATCCCTTGAAATAAGCTGTGCATTGAACAACAGAGGGCTTTTTTAGCTCGCAAAATCTTCCAAAAACATCCAGTTCTCTTATGCGAAAAGAATTGGGAAGCTTAAGGTATCGCTACGACTCTAAGGACTAAAGATACGTATCTCAGCTTATAGCTCGGGCGCTTTGATAAATATCCCTTGAAATAAGCTGTGCATTGAACAACAGAGGGCTTTTTTAGCTCGTAAAATCTTTCAAAAACATCCGGTTCTCTTATGCGATAAGATTCAGAAAGCTTAACGTATCGGTACGACTCTAATTACTAAAGTTGCGTATCTCAGCTTATGGCTCGGGCGCTTTGATAAATATCCCTTGAAATAAGCTGTGCATTGAACAACAGAGGGCTTTTTTAGCTCGTAAAATCTTCTAAATACATCCAGTTCTCTTAAGCGAAGAGATTCCGGAAGCTTAACGTATCGCTACCACTCTAAGGACTAAAGATACGTATCTCAGCTTATAGCTCGGGCGCTTTGATAATTATCCCTTGAAATAAGCTGTGCATTGAACAACAGAGGGCTTTTTTAGCTCGCAAAATCTTCCAAAAACATCCAGTTCTCTTATGCGAAAAGAATTGGGAAGCTTAAGGTATCGCTACGACTCTAAGGACTAAAGATACTTATCTCAGCTTATAGCTCGGGCGCTTTGATAAATATCCCTTGAAATAAGCTGTGCATTGAACAACAGAGGGCTTTTTTAGCTTGTAAAATCTTCTAAATACATCCAATTCTCTTAAGCGAAGAGATTCCGGAAGCTTAACGTATCGCTACCACTCTAAGGACTAAAGATACGTATCTCAGCTTATAGCTCGGGCGCTTTGATAAATATCCCTTGAAATAAGCTGTGCATTGAACAACAGAGGGCTTTTTTAGCTCGTAAAATCTTTCAAAAACATCCGGTTCTCTTATGCGATAAGATTCAGAAAGCTTAACGTATCGGTACGACTCTAATTACTAAAGTTGCGTATCTCAGCTTATAGCTCGGGCGCTTTGATAAATATCCCTTGAAATAAGCTGTGCATTGAACAACAGAGGGCTTTTTTAGCTCGTAAAATCTTCTAAATACATCCAGTTCTCTTAAGCGAAGAGATTCCGGAAGCTTAACGTATCGCTACCACTCTAAGGACTAAAGATACGTATCTCAGCTTATAGCTCGGGCGCTTTGATAATTATCCCTTGAAATAAGCTGTGCATTGAACAACAGAGGGCTTTTTTAGCTCGCAAAATCTTCCAAAAACATCCAGTTCTCTTATGCGAAAAGAATTGGGAAGCTTAAGGTATCGCTACGACTCTAAGGACTAAAGATACTTATCTCAGCTTATAGCTCGGGCGCTTTGATAAATATCCCTTGAAATAAGCTGTGCATTGAACAACAGAGGGCTTTTTTAGCTTGTAAAATCTTCTAAATACATCCAATTCTCTTAAGCGAAGAGATTCCGGAAGCTTAACGTATCGCTACCACTCTAAGGACTAAAGATACGTATCTCAGCTTATAGCTCGGGCGCTTTGATAAATATCCCTTGAAATAAGCTGTGCATTGAACAACAGAGGGCTTTTTTAGCTCGTAAAATCTTTCAAAAACATCCGGTTCTCTTATGCGATAAGATTCAGAAAGCTTAACGCATCGGTACGACTCTAATTACTAAAGTTGCGTATCTCAGCTTATAGCTCGGGCGCTTTGATAAATATCTCTTAAAATAAGCTGTGCATTGAACAACAGAGGGCTTTTTTAGCTCGTAAAATCTTCCAGAAACATCCACTTCTCTTACGCGAAGAGATTTAGGAAGCTTAAGGTATCGCTACGACTCTAAGGACTAAAGATACGTATCTCAGCTTATAGCTCGGGCGCTTTGATAAATATCCCTTGAAATAAGCTGTGCATTAAACAACAGAGTCCTTTTTAGCTCGTAAAATCTTCTAAATACATCCAATTCTCTTAAGCGAAGAGATTCCGGAAGCTTAACTTATCGCTACCACTCTAAGGACTAAAGATACGTATCTCAGCTTATAGCTCGGGCGCTTTGATAAATATCCCTTGAAATAAGCTGTGCATTGAACAACAGAGGGCTTTTTTAGCTCGTAAAATCTTTCAAAAACATCCGGTTCTCTTATGCGATAAGATTCAGAAAGCTTAACGCATCGGTACGACTCTAATTACTAAAGTTGCGTATCTCAGCTTATAGCTCGGGCGCTTTGATAAATATCCCTTAAAATAAGCTGTGCATTGAACAACAGAGGGCTTTTTTAGCTCGTAAAATCTTCCAGAAACATCCACTTCTCTTACGCGAAGAGATTTAGGAAGCTTAAGGTATCGCTACGACTCTAAGGACTAAAGATACGTATCTCAGCTTATAGCTCGGGCGCTTTGATAAATATCCCTTGAAATAAGCTGTGCATTAAACAACAGAGTCCTTTTTAGCTTGTAAAATCTTCTAAATACATCCAATTCTCTTATGCGAAGAGATTCAGGAAGCTTAACGTATCGCTACGACTCTAAGGACTAAAGATACGTATCTCAGCTTATAGCTCGGGCGCTTTGATAAATATGCCTTGAAATAAGCTGTACATTGAACAACGGAGGGCTTTTTTAGCTCGAAAAATCTTCCAAAAACATCCAGTTCTCTTATGCGAAAAGAATTGGGAAGCTTAACGTATCGCTACCACTCTAAGGACTGAAGATACGTATCTCAGCTTATAGCTCGGGCGCTTTGATTATTATTTCTTGAAATAAGCTGTGCATTGAACAACAGAGGGCTTTTTTAGCTCGCGAAATCTTCCAAAAACATCCGGTTCTCTTATGCGATAAGATTCAGAAAGCTTAACGCATCGGTACGACTCTAATTACTAAAGTTGCGTATCTCGGCTTATAGCTCGTGCGCTTTGATAAATATGCCTTGAAATAAGCTGTACATTGAACAACATAGGGCTTTTTTAGCTCGCAAAATCTTCCAAAAACATCCAGTTCTCTTATGCGAAAAGAATTGGGAAGCTTAACGTATCGCTATCACTCTAAGGACTGAAGATACGTATCTCAGCTTATAGCTCGGGCGCTTTGATGAATATCCCTTGAAATAAGCTGTGCATTGAACAACAGAGGGCTTTTTTAGCTCGCAAAATTTTCCAAAAACATCCAGTTCTCTTATGCGAAAAGAATTGGGAAGCTTAAGGTATCGCTACGACTCTAAGGACTAAAGATACTTATCTCAGCTTATAGCTCGGGCGCTTTGATAAATATCCCTTGAAATAAGCTGTGCATTGAACAACAGAGGGCTTTTTTAGCTTGTAAAATCTTCTAAATACATCCAATTCTCTTAAGCGAAGAGATTCCGGAAGCTTAACGTATCGCTACCACTCTAAGGACTAAAGATACGTATCTCAGCTTATAGCTCGGGCGCTTTGATAAATATCCCTTGAAATAAGCTGTGCATTGAACAACAGAGGGCTTTTTTAGCTCGCGAAATCTTCCAAAAACATCCGGTTCTCTTATGCGATAAGATTCAGAAAGCTTAACGCATCGGTACGACTCTAATTACTAAAGTTGCGTATCTCGGCTTATAGCTCGTGCGCTTTGATAAATATGCCTTGAAATAAGCTGTACATTGAACAACAGAGGGCTTTTTTAGCTCGCAAAATCTTCCAAAAACATCCAGTTCTCTTATGCGAAGAGATTCCGGAAGCTTAACGTATCGCTACCACTCTAAGGACTAAAGATACGTATCTCAGCTTATAGCTCGGGCGCTTTGATAATTATCCCTTGAAATAAGCTGTGCATTGAACAACAGAGGGCTTTTTTAGCTCGCAAAATCTTCCAAAAACATCCACTTCTCTTACGCGAAGAGATTTAGGAAGCTTAAGGTATCGCTACGACTCTAAGGACTAAAGATACGTATCTCAGCTTATAGCTCGGGCGCTTTGATAAATATCCCTTGAAATAAGCTGTGCATTGAACAACAGAGGGCTTTTTTAGCTTGTAAAATCTTCTGAATACATCCACTTCTCTTACGCGAAGAGATTTAGGAAGCTTAAGGTATCGCTACGACTCTAAGGACTAAAGATACGTATCTCAGCTTATAGCTCGGGCGCTTTGATAAATATCCCTTGAAATAAGCTGTGCATTGAACAACAGAGGGCTTTTTTAGCTCGTAAAATCTTTCAAAAACATCCGGTTCTCTTATGCGATAAGATTCAGAAAGCTTAACGCATCGGTACGACTCTAATTACTAAAGTTGCGTATCTCAGCTTATAGCTCGGGCGCTTTGATAAATATCCCTTAAAATAAGCTGTGCATTGAACAACAGAGGGCTTTTTTAGCTCGTAAAATCTTCCAGAAACATCCACTTCTCTTACGCGAAGAGATTTAGGAAGCTTAAGGTATCGCTACGACTCTAAGGACTAAAGATACGTATCTCAGCTTATAGCTCGGGCGCTTTGATAAATATCCCTTGAAATAAGCTGTGCATTGAACAACAGAGGGCTTTTTTAGCTTGTAAAATCTTCTAAATACATCCAATTCTCTTAAGCGAAGAGATTTAGGAAGCTTAAGGTATCGCTACGACTCTAAGGACTAAAGATACGTATCTCAGCTTATAGCTCGGGCGCTTTGATAAATATCCCTTGAAATAAGCTGTGCATTGAACAACAGAGGGCTTTTTTAGCTCGTAAAATCTTTCAAAAACATCCGGTTCTCTTATGCGATATGATTCAGAAAGCTTAACGCATCGGTACGACTCTAATTACTAAAGTTGCGTATCTCAGCTTATAGCTCGGGCGCTTTGATAAATATCCCTTAAAATAAGCTGTGCATTGAACAACAGGGGGCTTTTTTAGCTCGTAAAATCTTCCAGAAACATCCACTTCTCTTACGCGAAGAGATTTAGGAAGCTTAAGGTATCGCTACGACTCTAAGGACTAAAGATACGTATCTCAGCTTATAGCTCGGGCGCTTTGATAAATATCCCTTGAAATAAGCTGTGCATTGAACAACAGAGGGCTTTTTTAGCTTGTAAAATCTTCTAAATACATCCAATTCTCTTAAGCGAAGAGATTTAGGAAGCTTAAGGTATCGCTACGACTCTAAGGACTAAAGATACGTATCTCAGCTTATAGCTCGGGCGCTTTGATAAATATCCCTTGAAATAAGCTGTGCATTGAACAACAGAGGGCTTTTTTAGCTCGCGAAATCTTCCAAAAACATCCGGTTCTCTTATGCGATAAGATTCAGAAAGCTTAACGCATCGGTACAACTCTAATTACTAAAGTTGCGTATCTCGGCTTATAGCTCGTGCGCTTTGATAAATATGCCTTGAAATAAGCTGTACATTGAACAACAGAGGGCTTTTTTAGCTCGCAAAATCTTCCAAAAACATCCAGTTCTCTTATGCGAAGAGATTCCGGAAGCTTAACGTATCGCTACCACTCTAAGGACTAAAGATACGTATCTCAGCTTATAGCTCGGGCGCTTTGATAATTATCCCTTGAAATAAGCTGTGCATTGAACAACAGAGGGCTTTTTTAGCTCGCAAAATCTTCCAAAAACATCCACTTCTCTTACGCGAAGAGATTTAGGAAGCTTAAGGTATCGCTACGACTCTAAGGACTAAAGATACGTATCTCAGCTTATAGCTCGGGCGCTTTGATAAATATCCCTTGAAATAAGCTGTGCATTGAACAACAGAGGGCTTTTTTAGCTTGTAAAATCTTCTAAATACATCCAATTCTCTTAAGCGAAGAGATTCAGGAAGCTTAACTTATCGCTACCACTCTAAGGACTAAAGATACGTATCTCAGCTTATAGCTCGGGCGCTTTGATAAATATCCCTTGAAATAAGCTGTGCATTGAACAACAGAGGGCTTTTTTAGCTCGTAAAATCTTTCAAAAACATTCGGTTCTCTTATGCGATAAGATTCAGAAAGCTTAACGCATCGGTACGACTCTAATTACTAAAGTTGCGTATCTCAGCTTATAGCTCGGGCGCTTTGATAAATATCCCTTAAAATAAGCTGTGCATTGAACAACAGAGGGCTTTTTTAGCTCGTAAAATCTTCCAGAAACATCCACTTCTCTTACGCGAAGAGATTTAGGAAGCTTAAGGTATCGCTACGACTCTAAGGACTAAAGATACGTATCTCAGCTTATAGCTCGGGCGCTTTGATAAATATCCCTTGAAATAAGCTGTGCATTGAACAACAGAGGGCTTTTTTAGCTTGTAAAATCTTCTAAATACATCCAATTCTCTTAAGCGAAGAGATTTAGGAAGCTTAAGGTATCGCTACGACTCTAAGGACTAAAGATACGTATCTCAGCTTATAGCTCGGGCGCTTTGATAAATATCCCTTGAAATAAGCTGTGCATTGAACAACAGAGGGCTTTTTTAGCTCGTAAAATCTTTCAAAAACATCCGGTTCTCTTATGCGATAAGATTCAGAAAGCTTAACGCATCGGTACGACTCTAATTACTAAAGTTGCGTATCTCAGCTTATAGCTCGGGCGCTTTGATAAATATCCCTTAAAATAAGCTGTGCATTGAACAACAGAGGGCTTTTTTAGCTCGTAAAATCTTCCAGAAACATCCACTTCTCTTACGCGAAGAGATTTAGGAAGCTTAAGGTATCGCTACGACTCTAAGGACTAAAGATACGTATCTCAGCTTATAGCTCGGGCGCTTTGATAAATATCCCTTGAAATAAGCTGTGCATTGAACAACAGAGGGCTTTTTTAGCTTGTAAAATCTTCTAAATACATCCAATTCTCTTAAGCGAAGAGATTTAGGAAGCTTAAGGTATCGCTACGACTCTAAGGACTAAAGATACGTATCTCAGCTTATAGCTCGGGCGCTTTGATAAATATCCCTTGAAATAAGCTGTGCATTGAACAACAGAGGGCTTTTTTAGCTCGTAAAATCTTTCAAAAACATCCGGTTCTCTTATGCGATATGATTCAGAAAGCTTAACGCATCGGTACGACTCTAATTACTAAAGTTGCGTATCTCAGCTTATAGCTCGGGCGCTTTGATAAATATCCCTTAAAATAAGCTGTGCATTGAACAACAGGGGGCTTTTTTAGCTCGTAAAATCTTCCAGAAACATCCACTTCTCTTACGCGAAGAGATTTAGGAAGCTTAAGGTATCGCTACGACTCTAAGGACTAAAGATACGTATCTCAGCTTATAGCTCGGGCGCTTTGATAAATATCCCTTGAAATAAGCTGTGCATTGAACAACAGAGGGCTTTTTTAGCTTGTAAAATCTTCTAAATACATCCAATTCTCTTAAGCGAAGAGATTTAGGAAGCTTAAGGTATCGCTACGACTCTAAGGACTAAAGATACGTATCTCAGCTTATAGCTCGGGCGCTTTGATAAATATCCCTTGAAATAAGCTGTGCATTGAACAACAGAGGGCTTTTTTAGCTCGTAAAATCTTTCAAAAACATCCGGTTCTCTTATGCGATATGATTCAGAAAGCTTAACGCATCGGTACGACTCTAATTACTAAAGTTGCGTATCTCAGCTTATAGCTCGGGCGCTTTGATAAATATCCCTTAAAATAAGCTGTGCATTGAACAACAGGGGGCTTTTTTAGCTCGTAAAATCTTCCAGAAACATCCACTTCTCTTACGCGAAGAGATTTAGGAAGCTTAAGGTATCGCTACGACTCTAAGGACTAAAGATACGTATCTCAGCTTATAGCTCGGGCGCTTTGATAAATATCCCTTGAAATAAGCTGTGCATTGAACAACAGAGGGCTTTTTTAGCTTGTAAAATCTTCTAAATACATCCAATTCTCTTAAGCGAAGAGATTTAGGAAGCTTAAGGTATCGCTACGACTCTAAGGACTAAAGATACGTATCTCAGCTTATAGCTCGGGCGCTTTGATAAATATCCCTTGAAATAAGCTGTGCATTGAACAACAGAGGGCTTTTTTAGCTCGTAAAATCTTTCAAAAACATCCGGTTCTCTTATGCGATATGATTCAGAAAGCTTAACGCATCGGTACGACTCTAATTACTAAAGTTGCGTATCTCAGCTTATAGCTCGGGCGCTTTGATAAATATCCCTTAAAATAAGCTGTGCATTGAACAACAGGGGGCTTTTTTAGCTCGTAAAATCTTCCAGAAACATCCACTTCTCTTACGCGAAGAGATTTAGGAAGCTTAAGGTATCGCTACGACTCTAAGGACTAAAGATACGTATCTCAGCTTATAGCTCGGGCGCTTTGATAAATATCCCTTGAAATAAGCTGTGCATTAAACAACAGAGTCCTTTTTAGCTCGTAAAATCTTCCAGAAACATCCAATTCTCTTATGCGAAGAGATTCAGGAAGCTTAACGTATCGCTGCGCTTTGATAAATATCCCTTGAAATAAGCTGTGCATTGAACAACAGAGGGCTTTTTTAGCTTGTAAAATCTTCTAAATACATCCAATTCTCTTAAGCGAAGAGATTCCGGAAGCTTAACTTATCGCTACCACTCTAAGGACTAAAGATACGTATCTCAGCTTATAGCTCGGGCGCTTTGATAAATATCCCTTGAAATAAGCTGTGCATTGAACAACAGAGGGCTTTTTTAGCTCGTAAAATCTTTCAAAAACATCCGGTTCTCTTATGCGATAAGATTCAGAAAGCTTAACGCATCGGTACGACTCTAATTACTAAAGTTGCGTATCTCAGCTTATAGCTCGGGCGCTTTGATAAATATCCCTTAAAATAAGCTGTGCATTGAACAACAGAGGGCTTTTTTAGCTCGTAAAATCTTCCAGAAACATCCACTTCTTTTACGCGAAGAGATTTAGGAAGCTTAACGTATCGCTACGACTCTAAGGACTAAAGATACGTATCTCAGCTTATAGCTCGGGCGCTTTGATAAATATGCCTTGAAATAAGCTGTACATTGAACAACGGAGGGCTTTTTTAGCTCGCAAAATCTTCCAAAAACATCCAGTTCTCTTATGCGATAAGATTCAGAAAGCTTAACGTATCGGTACAACTCTAATTACTAAAGTTGTGTATCTCAGCTTATAGCTCGGGCGCTTTGATAAATATCCCTTGAAATAAGCTGTGCATTGAACAACAGAGACCTTTCTTAGCTCGTAAAATCTTCTAAATACATCCAATTCTCTTAAGCGAAAAGATTCCGGAAGCTTAACGTATCGCTACCACTCTAAGGACTAAAGATACGTATCTCAGCTTATAGCTCGGGCGCTTTGATAAATATCCCTTGAAATAAGCTGTGCATTAAACAACAGAGTCCTTTTTAGCTTGTAAAATCTTCTAAATACATCCAATTCTCTCATGCGAAGAGATTCAGGAAGCTTAACGTATCGCTACGACTCTAAGGACTAAAGATACGTATCTCAGCTTATAGCTCGGGCGCTTTGATAAATATGCCTTGAAATAAGCTGTACATTGAACAACGGAGGGCTTTTTTAGCTCGCAAAATCTTCCAAAAACATCCAGTTCTCTTATGCGATAAGATTCAGAAAGCTTAACGTATCGGTACAACTCTAATTACTAAAGTTGTGTATCTCAGCTTATAGCTCGGGCGCTTTGATAAATATCCCTTGAAATAAGCTGTGCATTGAACAACAGAGACCTTTCTTAGCTCGTAAAATCTTCTAAATACATCCAATTCTCTTAAGCGAAAAGATTCCGGAAGCTTAACGTATCGCTACCACTCTAAGGACTAAAGATACGTATCTCAGCTTATAGCTCGGGCGCTTTGATAAATATCCCTTGAAATAAGCTGTGCATTGAACAACAGAGGGCTTTTTTAGCTTGTAAAATCTTCTAAATACATCCAATTCTCTTAAGCGAAGAGATTCAGGAAGCTTAACTTATCGCTACCACTCTAAGGACTAAAGATACGTATCTCAGCTTATAGCTCGGGCGCTTTGATAAATATCCCTTGAAATAAGCTGTGCATTGAACAACAGAGGGCTTTTTTAGCTCGCAAAATCTTCCAAAAACATCCACTTCTCTTACGCGAAGAGATTTAGGAAGCTTAAGGTATCGCTACGACTCTAAGGACTAAAGATACGTATCTCAGCTTATAGCTCGGGCGCTTTGATAAATATCCCTTGAAATAAGCTGTGCATTGAACAACAGAGGGCTTTTTTAGCTCGTAAAATCTTTCAAAAACATCCGGTTCTCTTATGCGATAAGATTCAGAAAGCTTAACGCATCGGTACGACTCTAATTACTAAAGTTGCGTATCTCAGCTTATAGCTCGGGCGCTTTGATAAATATCCCTTAAAATAAGCTGTGCATTGAACAACAGAGGGCTTTTTTAGCTCGTAAAATCTTCCAGAAACATCCACTTCTCTTACGCGAAGAGATTTAGGAAGCTTAAGGTATCGCTACGACTCTAAGGACTAAAGATACGTATCTCAGCTTATAGCTCGGGCGCTTTGATAAATATCCCTTGAAATAAGCTGTGCATTGAACAACAGAGGGCTTTTTTAGCTTGTAAAATCTTCTAAATACATCCAATTCTCTTAAGCGAAGAGATTTAGGAAGCTTAAGGTATCGCTACGACTCTAAGGACTAAAGATACGTATCTCAGCTTATAGCTCGGGCGCTTTGATAAATATCCCTTGAAATAAGCTGTGCATTGAACAACAGAGGGCTTTTTTAGCTCGTAAAATCTTTCAAAAACATCCGGTTCTCTTATGCGATAAGATTCAGAAAGCTTAACGCATCGGTACGACTCTAATTACTAAAGTTGCGTATCTCAGCTTATAGCTCGGGCGCTTTGATAAATATCCCTTAAAATAAGCTGTGCATTGAACAACAGAGGGCTTTTTTAGCTCGTAAAATCTTCCAGAAACATCCACTTCTTTTACGCGAAGAGATTTAGGAAGCTTAAGGTATCGCTACGACTCTAAGGACTAAAGATACGTATCTCAGCTTATAGCTCGGGCGCTTTGATAAATATCCCTTGAAATAAGCTGTGCATTAAACAACAGAGTCCTTTTTAGCTTGTAAAATCTTCTAAATACATCCAATTCTCTTATGCGAAGAGATTCAGGAAGCTTAACGTATCGCTACGACTCTAAGGACTAAAGATACGTATCTCAGCTTATAGCTCGGGCGCTTTGATAAATATGCCTTGAAATAAGCTGTACATTGAACAACGGAGGGCTTTTTTAGCTCGCAAAATCTTCCAAAAACATCCAGTTCTCTTATGCGATAAGATTCAGAAAGCTTAACGTATCGGTACAACTCTAATTACTAAAGTTGTGTATCTCAGCTTATAGCTCGGGCGCTTTGATAAATATCCCTTGAAATAAGCTGTGCATTGAACAACAGAGACCTTTCTTAGCTCGTAAAATCTTCTAAATACATCCAATTCTCTTAAGCGAAAAGATTCCGGAAGCTTAACGTATCGCTACCACTCTAAGGACTAAAGATACGTATCTCAGCTTATAGCTCGGGCGCTTTGATAAATATCCCTTGAAATAAGCTGTGCATTGAACAACAGAGGGCTTTTTTAGCTTGTAAAATCTTCTAAATACATCCAATTCTCTTAAGCGAAGAGATTCAGGAAGCTTAACTTATCGCTACCACTCTAAGGACTAAAGATACGTATCTCAGCTTATAGCTCGGGCGCTTTGATAAATATCCCTTGAAATAAGCTGTGCATTGAACAACAGAGGGCTTTTTTAGCTCGCAAAATCTTCCAAAAACATCCACTTCTCTTACGCGAAGAGATTTAGGAAGCTTAAGGTATCGCTACGACTCTAAGGACTAAAGATACGTATCTCAGCTTATAGCTCGGGCGCTTTGATAAATATCCCTTGAAATAAGCTGTGCATTGAACAACAGAGGGCTTTTTTAGCTTGTAAAATCTTCTAAATACATCCAATTCTCTTAAGCGAAGAGATTCAGGAAGCTTAACTTATCGCTACCACTCTAAGGACTAAAGATACGTATCTCAGCTTATAGCTCGGGCGCTTTGATAAATATCCCTTGAAATAAGCTGTGCATTGAACAACAGAGGGCTTTTTTAGCTCGTAAAATCTTTCAAAAACATCCGGTTCTCTTATGCGATAAGATTCAGAAAGCTTAACGCATCGGTACGACTCTAATTACTAAAGTTGCGTATCTCAGCTTATAGCTCGGGCGCTTTGATAAATATCCCTTAAAATAAGCTGTGCATTGAACAACAGAGGGCTTTTTTAGCTCGTAAAATCTTCCAGAAACATCCACTTCTCTTACGCGAAGAGATTTAGGAAGCTTAAGGTATCGCTACGACTCTAAGGACTAAAGATACGTATCTCAGCTTATAGCTCGGGCGCTTTGATAAATATCCCTTGAAATAAGCTGTGCATTGAACAACAGAGGGCTTTTTTAGCTTGTAAAATCTTCTAAATACATCCAATTCTCTTAAGCGAAGAGATTTAGGAAGCTTAAGGTATCGCT
This sequence comes from Cylicocyclus nassatus, assembly GCA_958299035.1. Classification (NCBI taxonomy): domain Eukaryota; kingdom Metazoa; phylum Nematoda; class Chromadorea; order Rhabditida; family Strongylidae; genus Cylicocyclus; species Cylicocyclus nassatus. The sequence goes on along the minus strand of CATQJL010000201.1, from coordinate 76,689 downwards.
AAGACTCTAAGGACTAAAGATACGTATCTCAGCTTATAGCTCGGGCGCTTTGATAAATATCCCTTGAAATAAGCTGTGCATTGAACAACAGAGGGCTTTTTTAGCTCGTAAAATCTTTCAAAAACATCCGGTTCTCTTATGCGATAAGATTCAGAAAACTTAACGCATCGGTACGACTCTAATTACTAAAGTTGCGTATCTCAGCTTATAGCTCGGGCGCTTTGATAAATATCCCTTAAAATAAGCTGTGCATTGAACAACAGAGGGCTTTTTTAGCTCGTAAAATCTTCCAGAAACATCCACTTCTCTTACGCGAAGAGATTTAGGAAGCTTAAGGTATCGCTACGACTCTAAGGACTAAAGATACGTATCTCAGCTTATAGCTCGGGCGCTTTGATAAATATCCCTTGAAATAAGCTGTGCATTGAACAACAGAGGGCTTTTTTAGCTTGTAAAATCTTCTAAATACATCCAATTCTCTTAAGCGAAGAGATTTAGGAAGCTTAAGGTATCGCTACGACTCTAAGGACTAAAGATACGTATCTCAGCTTATAGCTCGGGCGCTTTGATAAATATCCCTTGAAATAAGCTGTGCATTGAACAACAGAGGGCTTTTTTAGCTCGTAAAATCTTTCAAAAACATCCGGTTCTCTTATGCGATATGATTCAGAAAGCTTAACGCATCGGTACGACTCTAATTACTAAAGTTGCGTATCTCAGCTTATAGCTCGGGCGCTTTGATAAATATCCCTTAAAATAAGCTGTGCATTGAACAACAGGGGGCTTTTTTAGCTCGTAAAATCTTCCAGAAACATCCACTTCTCTTACGCGAAGAGATTTAGGAAGCTTAAGGTATCGCTACGACTCTAAGGACTAAAGATACGTATCTCAGCTTATAGCTCGGGCGCTTTGATAAATATCCCTTGAAATAAGCTGTGCATTGAACAACAGAGGGCTTTTTTAGCTTGTAAAATCTTCTAAATACATCCAATTCTCTTAAGCGAAGAGATTTAGGAAGCTTAAGGTATCGCTACGACTCTAAGGACTAAAGATACGTATCTCAGCTTATAGCTCGGGCGCTTTGATAAATATCCCTTGAAATAAGCTGTGCATTGAACAACAGAGGGCTTTTTTAGCTCGTAAAATCTTTCAAAAACATCCGGTTCTCTTATGCGATATGATTCAGAAAGCTTAACGCATCGGTACGACTCTAATTACTAAAGTTGCGTATCTCAGCTTATAGCTCGGGCGCTTTGATAAATATCCCTTAAAATAAGCTGTGCATTGAACAACAGGGGGCTTTTTTAGCTCGTAAAATCTTCCAGAAACATCCACTTCTCTTACGCGAAGAGATTTAGGAAGCTTAAGGTATCGCTACGACTCTAAGGACTAAAGATACGTATCTCAGCTTATAGCTCGGGCGCTTTGATAAATATCCCTTGAAATAAGCTGTGCATTAAACAACAGAGTCCTTTTTAGCTCGTAAAATCTTCCAGAAACATCCAATTCTCTTATGCGAAGAGATTCAGGAAGCTTAACGTATCGCTGCGCTTTGATAAATATCCCTTGAAATAAGCTGTGCATTGAACAACAGAGGGCTTTTTTAGCTTGTAAAATCTTCTAAATACATCCAATTCTCTTAAGCGAAGAGATTCCGGAAGCTTAACTTATCGCTACCACTCTAAGGACTAAAGATACGTATCTCAGCTTATAGCTCGGGCGCTTTGATAAATATCCCTTGAAATAAGCTGTGCATTGAACAACAGAGGGCTTTTTTAGCTCGTAAAATCTTTCAAAAACATCCGGTTCTCTTATGCGATAAGATTCAGAAAGCTTAACGCATCGGTACGACTCTAATTACTAAAGTTGCGTATCTCAGCTTATAGCTCGGGCGCTTTGATAAATATCCCTTAAAATAAGCTGTGCATTGAACAACAGAGGGCTTTTTTAGCTCGTAAAATCTTCCAGAAACATCTAAAGATACGTATCTCAGCTTATAGCTCGGGCGCTTTGATAAATATCCCTTGAAATAAGCTGTGCATTAAACAACAGAGTCCTTTTTAGCTTGTAAAATCTTCTAAATACATCCAATTCTCTTATGCGAAGAGATTCAGGAAGCTTAACGTATCGCTACGACTCTAAGGACTAAAGATACGTATCTCAGCTTATAGCTCGGGCGCTTTGATAAATATGCCTTGAAATAAGCTGTACATTGAACAACGGAGGGCTTTTTTAGCTCGCAAAATCTTCCAAAAACATCCAGTTCTCTTATGCGATAAGATTCAGAAAGCTTAACGTATCGGTACAACTCTAATTACTAAAGTTGTGTATCTCAGCTTATAGCTCGGGCGCTTTGATAAATATCCCTTGAAATAAGCTGTGCATTGAACAACAGAGACCTTTTTTAGCTCGTAAAATCTTCTAAATACATCCAATTCTCTTAAGCGAAAAGATTCCGGAAGCTTAACGTATCGCTACCACTCTAAGGACTAAAGATACGTATCTCAGCTTATAGCTCGGGCGCTTTGATAAATATCCCTTGAAATAAGCTGTGCATTGAACAACAGAGGGCTTTTTTAGCTCGTAAAATCTTTCAAAAACATCCGGTTCTCTTATGCGATAAGATTCAGAAAGCTTAACGCATCGGTACAACTCTAATTACTAAAGTTGTGTATCTCAGCTTATAGCTCGGGCGCTTTGATAAATATCCCTTGAAATAAGCTGTGCATTGAACAACAGAGACCTTTTTTAGCTCGTAAAATCTTCTAAATACATCCAATTCTCTTAAGCGAAGAGATTCCGAAAGCTTAACGTATCGCTACCACTCTAAGGACTAAAGATACGTATCTCAGCTTATAGCTCGGGCGCTTTGATTATTATCCCTTGAAATAAGCTGTGCATTGAACAACAGAGGGCTTTTTTAGCTCGCGAAATCTTCCAAAAACATCCGGTTCTCTTATGCGATAAGATTCAGGAAGCTTAACGTATCGCTACGACTCTAAGGACTAAAGATACGTATCTCAGCTTATAGCTCGGGCGCTTTGATAAATATGCCTTGAAATAAGCTGTACATTGAACAACAGAGGGCTTTTTTAGCTCGCGAAATCTTCCAAAAACATCCGGTTCTCTTATGCGATAAGATTCAGAAAGCTTAACGCATCGGTACGACTCTAATTACTAAAGTTGCGTATCTCGGCTTATAGCTCGTGCGCTTTGATAAATATCCCTTGAAATAAGCTGTGCATTGAACAACAGAGGGCTTTTTTAGCTCGTAAAATCTTTCAAAAACATCCGGTTCTCTTATGCGATAAGATTCAGAAAGCTTAACGCATCGGTACGACTCTAATTACTAAAGTTGCGTATCTCAGCTTATAGCTCGGGCGCTTTGATAAATATCCCTTAAAATAAGCTGTGCATTGAACAACAGAGGGCTTTTTTAGCTCGTAAAATCTTCCAGAAACATCCACTTCTTTTACGCGAAGAGATTTAGGAAGCTTAAGGTATCGCTACGACTCTAAGGACTAAAGATACGTATCTCAGCTTATAGCTCGGGCGCTTTGATAAATATCCCTTGAAATAAGCTGTGCATTAAACAACAGAGTCCTTTTTAGCTTGTAAAATCTTCTAAATACATCCAATTCTCTTATGCGAAGAGATTCAGGAAGCTTAACGTATCGCTACGACTCTAAGGACTAAAGATACGTATCTCAGCTTATAGCTCGGGCGCTTTGATAAATATCCCTTAAAATAAGCTGTGCATTGAACAACAGAGGGCTTTTTTAGCTCGTAAAATCTTCCAGAAACATCCACTTCTCTTACGCGAAGAGATTTAGGAAGCTTAAGGTATCGCTACGACTCTAAGGACTAAAGATACGTATCTCAGCTTATAGCTCGGGCGCTTTGATAAATATCCCTTGAAATAAGCTGTGCATTAAACAACAGAGTCCTTTTTAGCTCGTAAAATCTTCCAGAAACATCCAATTCTCTTATGCGAAGAGATTCAGGAAGCTTAACGTATCGCTGCGCTTTGATAAATATCCCTTGAAATAAGCTGTGCATTGAACAACAGAGGGCTTTTTTAGCTTGTAAAATCTTCTAAATACATCCAATTCTCTTAAGCGAAGAGATTCCGGAAGCTTAACTTATCGCTACCACTCTAAGGACTAAAGATACGTACCTCAGCTTATAGCTCGGGCGCTTTGATAAATATCCCTTGAAATAAGCTGTGCATTGAACAACAGAGGGCTTTTTTAGCTCGTAAAATCTTTCAAAAACATCCGGTTCTCTTATGCGATAAGATTCAGAAAGCTTAACGCATCGGTACGACTCTAATTACTAAAGTTGCGTATCTCAGCTTATAGCTCGGGCGCTTTGATAAATATCCCTTAAAATAAGCTGTGCATTGAACAACAGAGGGCTTTTTTAGCTCGTAAAATCTTCCAGAAACATCCACTTCTTTTACGCGAAGAGATTTAGGAAGCTTAAGGTATCGCTACGACTCTAAGGACTAAAGATACGTATCTCAGCTTATAGCTCGGGCGCTTTGATAAATATCCCTTGAAATAAGCTGTGCATTAAACAACAGAGTCCTTTTTAGCTTGTAAAATCTTCTAAATACATCCAATTCTCTTATGCGAAGAGATTCAGGAAGCTTAACGTATCGCTACGACTCTAAGGACTAAAGATACGTATCTCAGCTTATAGCTCGGGCGCTTTGATAAATATGCCTTGAAATAAGCTGTACATTGAACAACGGAGGGCTTTTTTAGCTCGCAAAATCTTCCAAAAACATCCAGTTCTCTTATGCGATAAGATTCAGAAAGCTTAACGTATCGGTACAACTCTAATTACTAAAGTTGTGTATCTCAGCTTATAGCTCGGGCGCTTTGATAAATATCCCTTGAAATAAGCTGTGCATTGAACAACAGAGACCTTTTTTAGCTCGTAAAATCTTCTAAATACATCCAATTCTCTTAAGCGAAAAGATTCCGGAAGCTTAACGTATCGCTACCACTCTAAGGACTAAAGATACGTATCTCAGCTTATAGCTCGGGCGCTTTGATTATTATCCCTTGAAATAAGCTGTGCATTGAACAACAGAGGGCTTTTTTAGCTCGCGAAATCTTCCAAAAACATCCGGTTCTCTTATGCGATAAGATTCAGAAAGCTTAACGCATCGGTACGACTCTAATTACTAAAGTTGCGTATCTCGGCTTATAGCTCGTGCGCTTTGATAAATATGCCTTGAAATAAGCTGTACATTGAACAACAGAGGGCTTTTTTAGCTCGCAAAATCTTCCAAAAACATCCAGTTCTCTTATGCGAAAAGAATTGGGAAGCTTAACGTATCGCTACGACTCTAAGGACTAAAGATACGTATCTCAGCTTATAGCTCGGGCGCTTTGATAAATATGCCTTGAAATAAGCTGTACATTGAACAACAGAGGGCTTTTTTAGCTCGCGAAATCTTCCAAAAACATCCGGTTCTCTTATGCGATAAGATTCAGAAAGCTTAACGTATCGGTACAACTCTAATTACTAAAGTTGTGTATCTCAGCTTATAGCTCGGGCGCTTTGATAAATATCCCTTGAAATAAGCTGTGCATTGAACAACAGAGACCTTTTTTAGCTCGTAAAATCTTCTAAATACATCCAATTCTCTTAAGCGAAGAGATTCCGGAAGCTTAACGTATCGCTACCACTCTAAGGACTAAAGATACGTATCTCAGCTTATAGCTCGGGCGCTTTGATAAATATCCCTTAAAATAAGCTGTGCATTGAACAACAGAGGGCTTTTTTAGCTCGTAAAATCTTCCAGAAACATCCACTTCTCTTACGCGAAGAGATTTAGGAAGCTTAAGGTATCGCTACGACTCTAAGGACTAAAGATACGTATCTCAGCTTATAGCTCGGGCGCTTTGATAAATATCCCTTGAAATAAGCTGTGCATTAAACAACAGAGTCCTTTTTAGCTCGTAAAATCTTCCAGAAACATCCAATTCTCTTATGCGAAGAGATTCAGGAAGCTTAACGTATCGCTGCGCTTTGATAAATATCCCTTGAAATAAGCTGTGCATTGAACAACAGAGGGCTTTTTTAGCTTGTAAAATCTTCTAAATACATCCAATTCTCTTAAGCGAAGAGATTCCGGAAGCTTAACTTATCGCTACCACTCTAAGGACTAAAGATACGTACCTCAGCTTATAGCTCGGGCGCTTTGATAAATATCCCTTGAAATAAGCTGTGCATTGAACAACAGAGGGCTTTTTAGCTCGTAAAATCTTTCAAAAACATCCGGTTCTCTTATGCGATAAGATTCAGAAAGCTTAACGCATCGGTACGACTCTAATTACTAAAGTTGCGTATCTCAGCTTATAGCTCGGGCGCTTTGATAAATATCCCTTAAAATAAGCTGTGCATTGAACAACAGAGGGCTTTTTTAGCTCGTAAAATCTTCCAGAAACATCCACTTCTTTTACGCGAAGAGATTTAGGAAGCTTAAGGTATCGCTACGACTCTAAGGACTAAAGATACGTATCTCAGCTTATAGCTCGGGCGCTTTGATAAATATCCCTTGAAATAAGCTGTGCATTAAACAACAGAGTCCTTTTTAGCTCGTAAAATCTTCCAGAAACATCCAATTCTCTTATGCGAAGAGATTCAGGAAGCTTAACGTATCGCTGCGCTTTGATAAATATCCCTTGAAATAAGCTGTGCATTGAACAACAGAGGGCTTTTTTAGCTTGTAAAATCTTCTAAATACATCCAATTCTCTTAAGCGAAGAGATTCCGGAAGCTTAACTTATCGCTACCACTCTAAGGACTAAAGATACGTACCTCAGCTTATAGCTCGGGCGCTTTGATAAATATCCCTTGAAATAAGCTGTGCATTGAACAACAGAGGGCTTTTTTAGCTCGTAAAATCTTTCAAAAACATCCGGTTCTCTTATGCGATAAGATTCAGAAAGCTTAACGCATCGGTACGACTCTAATTACTAAAGTTGCGTATCTCAGCTTATAGCTCGGGCGCTTTGATAAATATCCCTTAAAATAAGCTGTGCATTGAACAACAGAGGGCTTTTTTAGCTCGTAAAATCTTCCAGAAACATCCACTTCTTTTACGCGAAGAGATTTAGGAAGCTTAAGGTATCGCTACGACTCTAAGGACTAAAGATACGTATCTCAGCTTATAGCTCGGGCGCTTTGATAAATATCCCTTGAAATAAGCTGTGCATTAAACAACAGAGTCCTTTTTAGCTTGTAAAATCTTCTAAATACATCCAATTCTCTTATGCGAAGAGATTCAGGAAGCTTAACGTATCGCTACGACTCTAAGGACTAAAGATACGTATCTCAGCTTATAGCTCGGGCGCTTTGATAAATATGCCTTGAAATAAGCTGTACATTGAACAACGGAGGGCTTTTTTAGCTCGCAAAATCTTCCAAAAACATCCAGTTCTCTTATGCGATAAGATTCAGAAAGCTTAACGTATCGGTACAACTCTAATTACTAAAGTTGTGTATCTCAGCTTATAGCTCGGGCGCTTTGATAAATATCCCTTGAAATAAGCTGTGCATTGAACAACAGAGACCTTTTTTAGCTCGTAAAATCTTCTAAATACATCCAATTCTCTTAAGCGAAAAGATTCCGGAAGCTTAACGTATCGCTACCACTCTAAGGACTAAAGATACGTATCTCAGCTTATAGCTCGGGCGCTTTGATTATTATCCCTTGAAATAAGCTGTGCATTGAACAACAGAGGGCTTTTTTAGCTCGCGAAATCTTCCAAAAACATCCGGTTCTCTTATGCGATAAGATTCAGAAAGCTTAACGCATCGGTACGACTCTAATTACTAAAGTTGCGTATCTCGGCTTATAGCTCGTGCGCTTTGATAAATATGCCTTGAAATAAGCTGTACATTGAACAACAGAGGGCTTTTTTAGCTCGCAAAATCTTCCAAAAACATCCAGTTCTCTTATGCGAAAAGAATTGGGAAGCTTAACGTATCGCTACGACTCTAAGGACTAAAGATACGTATCTCAGCTTATAGCTCGGGCGCTTTGATAAATATGCCTTGAAATAAGCTGTACATTGAACAACAGAGGGCTTTTTTAGCTCGCGAAATCTTCCAAAAACATCCGGTTCTCTTATGCGATAAGATTCAGAAAGCTTAACGTATCGGTACAACTCTAATTACTAAAGTTGTGTATCTCAGCTTATAGCTCGGGCGCTTTGATAAATATCCCTTGAAATAAGCTGTGCATTGAACAACAGAGACCTTTTTTAGCTCGTAAAATCTTCTAAATACATCCAATTCTCTTAAGCGAAGAGATTCCGGAAGCTTAACGTATCGCTACCACTCTAAGGACTAAAGATACGTATCTCAGCTTATAGCTCGGGCGCTTTGATAATTATCCCTTGAAATAAGCTGTGCATTGAACAACAGAGGGCTTTTTTAGCTCGCGAAATCTTCCAAAAACATCCGGTTCTCTTATGCGATAAGATTCAGAAAGCTTAACGCATCGGTACGACTCTAAGGACTAAAGATACGTATCTCAGCTTATAGCTCGGGCGCTTTGATAAATATGCCTTGAAATAAGCTGTACATTGAACAACAGAGGGCTTTTTTAGCTCGCGAAATCTTCCAAAAACATCCGGTTCTCTTATGCGATAAGATTCAGAAAGCTTAACGCATCGGTACGACTCTAATTACTAAAGTTGCGTATCTCGGCTTATAGCTCGTGCGCTTTGATAAATATCCCTTGAAATAAGCTGTGCATTGAACAACAGAGGGCTTTTTTAGCTCGTAAAATCTTTCAAAAACATCCGGTTCTCTTATGCGATAAGATTCAGAAACCTTAACGCATCGGTACGACTCTAATTACTAAAGTTGCGTATCTCAGCTTATAGCTCGGGCGCTTTGATAAATATCCCTTAAAATAAGCTGTGCATTGAACAACAGAGGGCTTTTTTAGCTCGTAAAATCTTCCAGAAACATCCACTTCTCTTACGCGAAGAGATTTAGGAAGCTTAAGGTATCGCTACGACTCTAAGGACTAAAGATACGTATCTCAGCTTATAGCTCGGGCGCTTTGATAAATATCCCTTGAAATAAGCTGTGCATTAAACAACAGAGTCCTTTTTAGCTCGTAAAATCTTCCAGAAACATCCAATTCTCTTATGCGAAAAGAATTGGGAAGCTTAACGTATCGCTACCACTCTAAGGACTAAAGATACGTATCTCAGCTTATAGCTCGGGCGCTTTGATAAATATCCCTTGAAATAAGCTGTGCATTAAACAACAGAGTCCTTTTTAGCTTGTAAAATCTTCTAAATACATCCAATTCTCTTATGCGAAGAGATTCAGGAAGCTTAACGTATCGCTACGACTCTAAGAACTAAAGATACGTATCTCAGCTTATAGCTCGGGCGCTTTGATTATTATCCCTTGAAATAAGCTGTGCATTGAACAACAGAGGGCTTTTTTAGCTCGCGAAATCTTCCAAAAACATCCGGTTCTCTTATGCGATAAGATTCAGAAAGCTTAACGCATCGGTACGACTCTAATTACTAAAGTTGCGTATCTCGGCTTATAGCTCGTGCGCTTTGATAAATATCCCTTGAAATAAGCTGTGCATTGAACAACAGAGGGCTTCTTTAGCTCGTAAAATCTTCCAGAAACATCCACTTCTCTTATGCGAAGAGATTTAGGAAGCTTAAGGTATCGCTACGACTCTAAGGACTAAAGATACGTAATTCAGCTTATAGCTCGGGCGCTTTGATAAATATCCCTTGAAATAAACTGTGCATTAAACAACAGAGTCCTTTTTAGCTCGTAAAGTCTTCCAGAAACATCCAATTCTCTTATGCGAAGAGATTCAGGAAGCTTAACGTATCGCTACGACTCTAAGGACTAAAGATACGTATCTCAGCTTATAGCTCGGGCGCTTTGATAAATATCCCTTGAAATAAGCTGTGCATTAAACAACAGAGTCCTTTTTAGCTCGTAAAATCTTCCAGAAACATCCAATTCTCTTATGCGAAAAGAATTGGGAAGCTTAACGTATCGCTACCACTCTAAGGACTAAAGATACGTATCTCAGCTTATAGCTCGGGCGCTTTGATAAATATCCCTTGAAATAAGCTGTGCATTAAACAACAGAGTCCTTTTTAGCTTGTAAAATCTTCTAAGTACATCCAATTCTCTTATGCGAAGAGATTCAGGAAGCTTAACGTATCGCTACGACTCTAAGAACTAAAGATACGTATCTCAGCTTATAGCTCGGGCGCTTTGATTATTATCCCTTGAAATAAGCTGTGCATTGAACAACAGAGGGCTTTTTTAGCTCGCGAAATCTTCCAAAAACATCCGGTTCTCTTATGCGATAAGATTCAGAAAGCTTAACGCATCGGTACGACTCTAATTACTAAAGTTGCGTATCTCGGCTTATAGCTCGTGCGCTTTGATAAATATCCCTTGAAATAAGCTGTGCATTGAACAACAGAGGGCTTTTTTAGCTCGTAAAATCTTCCAGAAACATCCACTTCTCTTACGCGAAGAGATTTAGGAAGCTTAAGGTATCGCTACGACTCTAAGGACTAAAGATACGTATCTCAGCTTATAGCTCGGGCGCTTTGATAAATATCCCTTGAAATAAGCTGTGCATTAAACAACAGAGTCCTTTTTAGCTCGTAAAATCTTCCAGAAACATCCAATTCTCTTATGCGAAAAGAATTGGGAAGCTTAACGTATCGCTACCACTCTAAGGACTAAAGATACGTATCTCAGCTTATAGCTCGGGCGCTTTGATAAATATCCCTTGAAATAAGCTGTGCATTAAACAACAGAGTCCTTTTTAGCTTGTAAAATCTTCTAAATACATCCAATTCTCTTATGCGAAGAGATTCAGGAAGCTTAACGTATCGCTACGACTCTAAGGACTAAAGATACGTATCTCAGCTTATAGCTCGGGCGCTTTGATTATTATCCCTTGAAATAAGCTGTGCATTGAACAACAGAGGGCTTTTTTAGCTCGCGAAATCTTCCAAAAACATCCGGTTCTCTTATGCGATAAGATTCAGAAAGCTTAACGCATCGGTACGACTCTAATTACTAAAGTTGCGTATCTCGGCTTATAGCTCGTGCGCTTTGATAAATATCCCTTGAAATAAGCTGTGCATTGAACAACAGAGGGCTTTTTTAGCTCGTAAAATCTTCCAGAAACATCCACTTCTCTTATGCGAAGAGATTTAGGAAGCTTAAGGTATCGCTACGACTCTAAGGACTAAAGATACGTAATTCAGCTTATAGCTCGGGCGCTTTGATAAATATCCCTTGAAATAAACTGTGCATTAAACAACAGAGTCCTTTTTAGCTCGTAAAGTCTTCCAGAAACATCCAATTCTCTTATGCGAAGAGATTCAGGAAGCTTAACGTATCGCTACGACTCTAAGGACTAAAGATACGTATCTCAGCTTATAGCTCGGACGCTTTGATAAATATGCCTTGAAATAAGCTGTACATTGAACAACAGAGGGCTTTTTTAGCTCGCGAAATCTTCCAAAAACATCCGGTTCTCTTATGCGATAGGATTCAGAAAGCTTAACGCATCGGTACGACTCTAATTACTAAAGTTGCGTATCTCGGCTTATAGCTCGTGCGCTTTGATAAATATCCCTTGAAATAAGCTGTGCATTGAACAACAGAGGGCTTTTTTAGCTCGTAAAATCTTTCAAAAACTTCCGGTTCTCTTATGCGATAAGATTCAGAAACCTTAACGCATCGGTACGACTCTAATTACTAAAGTTGCGTATCTCAGCTTATAGCTCGGGCGCTTTGATAAATATCCCTTAAAATAAGCTGTGCATTGAACAACAGAGGGCTTTTTTAGCTCGTAAAATCTTCCAGAAACATCCACTTCTCTTACGCGAAGAGATTTAGGAAGCTTAAGGTATCGCTACGACTCTAAGGACTAAAGATACGTATCTCAGCTTATAGCTCGGGCGCTTTGATAAATATCCCTTGAAATAAGCTGTGCATTAAACAACAGAGTCCTTTTTAGCTCGTAAAATCTTCCAGAAACATCCAATTCTCTTATGCGAAAAGAATTGGGAAGCTTAACGTATCGCTACCACTCTAAGGACTAAAGATACGTATCTCAGCTTATAGCTCGGGCGCTTTGATAAATATCCCTTGAAATAAGCTGTGCATTAAACAACAGAGTCCTTTTTAGCTTGTAAAATCTTCTAAATACATCCAATTCTCTTATGCGAAGAGATTCAGGAAGCTTAACGTATCGCTACGACTCTAAGAACTAAAGATACGTATCTCAGCTTATAGCTCGGGCGCTTTGATTATTATCCCTTGAAATAAGCTGTGCATTGAACAACAGAGGGCTTTTTTAGCTCGCGAAATCTTCCAAAAACATCCGGTTCTCTTATGCGATAAGATTCAGAAAGCTTAACGCATCGGTACGACTCTAATTACTAAAATTGCGTATCTCGGCTTATAGCTCGTGCGCTTTGATAAATATCCCTTGAAATAAGCTGTGCATTGAACAACAGAGGGCTTTTTTAGCTCGTAAAATCTTCCAGAAACATCCACTTCTCTTATGCGAAGAGATTTAGGAAGCTTAAGGTATCGCTACGACTCTAAGGACTAAAGATACGTATCTCAGCTTATAGCTCGGGCGCTTTGATAAATATCCCTTGAAATAAGCTGTGCATTAAACAACAGAGTCCTTTTTAGCTCGTAAAATCTTCCAGAAACCTCCAATTCTCTTATGCGATAGGATTCAGAAAGCTTAACGCATCGGTACGACTCTAAGGACTAAAGATACGTATCTCAGCTTATAGCTCGGGCGCTTTGATAAATATGCCTTGAAATAAGCTGTACATTGAACAACAGAGGGCTTTTTTAGCTCGCGAAATCTTCCAAAAACATCCGGTTCTCTTATGCGATAAGATTCAGAAAGCTTAACGCATCGGTACGACTCTAATTACTAAAGTTGCGTATCTCAGCTTATAGCTCGGGCGCTTTGATAAATATCCCTTAAAATAAGCTGTGCATTGAACAACAGAGGGCTTTTTTAGCTCGTAAAATCTTCCAGAAACATCCACTTCTCTTACGCGAAGAGATTTAGGAAGCTTAGGGTATCGCTACGACTCTAAGGACTAAAGATACGTATCTCAGCTTATAGCTCGGGCGCTTTGATAAATATCCCTTGAAATAAGCTGTGCATTAAACAACAGAGTCCTTTTTAGCTCGTAAAATCTTCCAGAAACATCCAATTCTCTTATGCGATAGGATTCAGAAAGCTTAACGCATCGGTACGACTCTAATTACTAAAGTTGCGTATCTCGGCTTATAGCTCGTGCGCTTTGATAAATATCCCTTGAAATAAGCTGTGCATTGAACAACAGAGGGCTTTTTTAGCTCGTAAAATCTTTCAAAAACATCCGGTTCTCTTATGCGATAAGATTCAGAAACCTTAACGCATCGGTACGACTCTAATTACTAAAGTTGCGTATCTCAGCTTATAGCTCGGGCGCTTTGATAAATATCCCTTAAAATAAGCTGTGCATTGAACAACAGAGGGCTTTTTTAGCTCGTAAAATCTTCCAGAAACATCCACTTCTCTTACGCGAAGAGATTTAGGAAGCTTAAGGTATCGCTACGACTCTAAGGACTAAAGATACGTATCTCAGCTTATAGCTCGGGCGCTTTGATAAATATCCCTTGAAATAAGCTGTGCATTAAACAACAGAGTCCTTTTTAGCTCGTAAAATCTTCCAGAAACATCCAATTCTCTTATGCGAAAAGAATTGGGAAGCTTAACGTATCGCTACCACTCTAAGGACTAAAGATACGTATCTCAGCTTATAGCTCGGGCGCTTTGATAAATATCCCTTGAAATAAGCTGTGCATTAAACAACAGAGTCCTTTTTAGCTTGTAAAATCTTCTAAATACATCCAATTCTCTTATGCGAAGAGATTCAGGAAGCTTAACGTATCGCTACGACTCTAAGGACTAAAGATACGTATCTCAGCTTATAGCTCGGGCGCTTTGATTATTATCCCTTGAAATAAGCTGTGCATTGAACAACAGAGGGCTTTTTTAGCTCGCGAAATCTTCCAAAAACATCCGGTTCTCTTATGCGATAAGATTCAGAAAGCTTAACGCATCGCTACGACTCTAAGGACTAAAGATACGTAATTCAGCTTATAGCTCGGGCGCTTTGATAAATATCCCTTGAAATAAACTGTGCATTAAACAACAGAGTCCTTTTTAGCTCGTAAAGTCTTCCAGAAACATCCACTTCTCTTATGCGAAGAGATTCAGGAAGCTTAACGTATCGCTACGACTCTAAGGACTAAAGATACGTATCTCAGCTTATAGCTCGGGCGCTTTGATAAATATGCCTTGAAATAAGCTGTACATTGAACAACAGAGGGCTTTTTTAGCTCGCGAAATCTTCCAAAAACATCCGGTTCTCTTATGCGATAGGATTCAGAAAGCTTAACGCATCGGTACGACTCTAATTACTAAAGTTGCGTATCTCGGCTTATAGCTCGTGCGCTTTGATAAATATCCCTTGAAATAAGCTGTGCATTGAACAACAGAGGGCTTTTTTAGCTCGTAAAATCTTTCAAAAACATCCGGTTCTCTTATGCGATAAGATTCAGAAACCTTAACGCATCGGTACGACTCTAATTACTAAAGTTGCGTATCTCAGCTTATAGCTCGGGCGCTTTGATAAATATCCCTTAAAATAAGCTGTGCATTGAACAACAGAGGGCTTTTTTAGCTCGTAAAATCTTCCAGAAACATCCACTTCTCTTACGCGAAGAGATTTAGGAAGCTTAAGGTATCGCTACGACTCTAAGGACTAAAGATACGTATCTCAGCTTATAGCTCGGGCGCTTTGATAAATATCCCTTGAAATAAGCTGTGCATTAAACAACAGAGTCCTTTTTAGCTCGTAAAATCTTCCAGAAACATCCAATTCTCTTATGCGAAAAGAATTGGGAAGCTTAACGTATCGCTACCACTCTAAGGACTAAAGATACGTATCTCGGCTTATAGCTCGTGCGCTTTGATAAATATCCCTTGAAATAAGCTGTGCATTGAACAACAGAGGGCTTTTTTAGCTCGTAAAATCTTTCAAAAACATCCGGTTCTCTTA
Source organism: Cylicocyclus nassatus (assembly GCA_958299035.1). NCBI lineage: Eukaryota > Metazoa > Nematoda > Chromadorea > Rhabditida > Strongylidae > Cylicocyclus > Cylicocyclus nassatus. Next base: position 61,501 of record CATQJL010000201.1, on the reverse strand, counting down.
TGCGATAAGATTCAGAAACCTTAACGCATCGGTACGACTCTAATTACTAAAGTTGCGTATCTCAGCTTATAGCTCGGGCGCTTTGATAAATATCCCTTAAAATAAGCTGTGCATTGAACAACAGAGGGCTTTTTTAGCTCGTAAAATCTTCCAGAAACATCCACTTCTCTTACGCGAAGAGATTTAGGAAGCTTAAGGTATCGCTACGACTCTAAGGACTAAAGATACGTATCTCAGCTTATAGCTCGGGCGCTTTGATAAATATCCCTTGAAATAAGCTGTGCATTAAACAACAGAGTCCTTTTTAGCTCGTAAAATCTTCCAGAAACATCCAATTCTCTTATGCGAAAAGAATTGGGAAGCTTAACGTATCGCTACCACTCTAAGGACTAAAGATACGTATCTCAGCTTATAGCTCGGGCGCTTTGATAAATATCCCTTGAAATAAGCTGTGCATTAAACAACAGAGTCCTTTTTAGCTTGTAAAATCTTCTAAATACATCCAATTCTCTTATGCGAAGAGATTCAGGAAGCTTAACGTATCGCTACGACTCTAAGGACTAAAGATACGTATCTCAGCTTATAGCTCGGGCGCTTTGATTATTATCCCTTGAAATAAGCTGTGCATTGAACAACAGAGGGCTTTTTTAGCTCGTAAAATCTTTCAAAAACTTCCGGTTCTCTTATGCGATAAGATTCAGAAACCTTAACGCATCGGTACGACTCTAATTACTAAAGTTGCGTATCTCAGCTTATAGCTCGGGCGCTTTGATAAATATCCCTTAAAATAAGCTGTGCATTGAACAACAGAGGGCTTTTTTAGCTCGTAAAATCTTCCAGAAACATCCACTTCTCTTACGCGAAGAGATTTAGGAAGCTTAAGGTATCGCTACGACTCTAAGGACTAAAGATACGTATCTCAGCTTATAGCTCGGGCGCTTTGATAAATATCCCTTGAAATAAGCTGTGCATTAAACAACAGAGTCCTTTTTAGCTCGTAAAATCTTCCAGAAACATCCAATTCTCTTATGCGAAAAGAATTGGGAAGCTTAACGTATCGCTACCACTCTAAGGACTAAAGATACGTATCTCAGCTTATAGCTCGGGCGCTTTGATAAATATCCCTTGAAATAAGCTGTGCATTAAACAACAGAGTCCTTTTTAGCTTGTAAAATCTTCTAAATACATCCAATTCTCTTATGCGAAGAGATTCAGGAAGCTTAACGTATCGCTACGACTCTAAGAACTAAAGATACGTATCTCAGCTTATAGCTCGGGCGCTTTGATTATTATCCCTTGAAATAAGCTGTGCATTGAACAACAGAGGGCTTTTTTAGCTCGCGAAATCTTCCAAAAACATCCGGTTCTCTTATGCGATAAGATTCAGAAAGCTTAACGCATCGGTACGACTCTAATTACTAAAATTGCGTATCTCGGCTTATAGCTCGTGCGCTTTGATAAATATCCCTTGAAATAAGCTGTGCATTGAACAACAGAGGGCTTTTTTAGCTCGTAAAATCTTCCAGAAACATCCACTTCTCTTATGCGAAGAGATTTAGGAAGCTTAAGGTATCGCTACGACTCTAAGGACTAAAGATACGTATCTCAGCTTATAGCTCGGGCGCTTTGATAAATATCCCTTGAAATAAGCTGTGCATTAAACAACAGAGTCCTTTTTAGCTCGTAAAATCTTCCAGAAACCTCCAATTCTCTTATGCGATAGGATTCAGAAAGCTTAACGCATCGGTACGACTCTAAGGACTAAAGATACGTATCTCAGCTTATAGCTCGGGCGCTTTGATAAATATGCCTTGAAATAAGCTGTACATTGAACAACAGAGGGCTTTTTTAGCTCGCGAAATCTTCCAAAAACATCCGGTTCTCTTATGCGATAAGATTCAGAAAGCTTAACGCATCGGTACGACTCTAATTACTAAAGTTGCGTATCTCAGCTTATAGCTCGGGCGCTTTGATAAATATCCCTTAAAATAAGCTGTGCATTGAACAACAGAGGGCTTTTTTAGCTCGTAAAATCTTCCAGAAACATCCACTTCTCTTACGCGAAGAGATTTAGGAAGCTTAGGGTATCGCTACGACTCTAAGGACTAAAGATACGTATCTCAGCTTATAGCTCGGGCGCTTTGATAAATATCCCTTGAAATAAGCTGTGCATTAAACAACAGAGTCCATTTTAGCTCGTAAAATCTTCCAGAAACATCCAATTCTCTTATGCGATAGGATTCAGAAAGCTTAACGCATCGGTACGACTCTAATTACTAAAGTTGCGTATCTCGGCTTATAGCTCGTGCGCTTTGATAAATATCCCTTGAAATAAGCTGTGCATTGAACAACAGAGGGCTTTTTTAGCTCGTAAAATCTTTCAAAAACATCCGGTTCTCTTATGCGATAAGATTCAGAAACCTTAACGCATCGGTACGACTCTAATTACTAAAGTTGCGTATCTCAGCTTATAGCTCGGGCGCTTTGATAAATATCCCTTAAAATAAGCTGTGCATTGAACAACAGAGGGCTTTTTTAGCTCGTAAAATCTTCCAGAAACATCCACTTCTCTTACGCGAAGAGATTTAGGAAGCTTAAGGTATCGCTACGACTCTAAGGACTAAAGATACGTATCTCAGCTTATAGCTCGGGCGCTTTGATAAATATCCCTTGAAATAAGCTGTGCATTAAACAACAGAGTCCTTTTTAGCTCGTAAAATCTTCCAGAAACATCCAATTCTCTTATGCGAAAAGAATTGGGAAGCTTAACGTATCGCTACCACTCTAAGGACTAAAGATACGTATCTCAGCTTATAGCTCGGGCGCTTTGATAAATATCCCTTGAAATAAGCTGTGCATTAAACAACAGAGTCCTTTTTAGCTTGTAAAATCTTCTAAATACATCCAATTCTCTTATGCGAAGAGATTCAGGAAGCTTAACGTATCGCTACGACTCTAAGGACTAAAGATACGTATCTCAGCTTATAGCTCGGGCGCTTTGATTATTATCCCTTGAAATAAGCTGTGCATTGAACAACAGAGGGCTTTTTTAGCTCGCGAAATCTTCCAAAAACATCCGGTTCTCTTATGCGATAAGATTCAGAAAGCTTAACGCATCGCTACGACTCTAAGGACTAAAGATACGTAATTCAGCTTATAGCTCGGGCGCTTTGATAAATATCCCTTGAAATAAACTGTGCATTAAACAACAGAGTCCTTTTTAGCTCGTAAAGTCTTCCAGAAACATCCACTTCTCTTATGCGAAGAGATTCAGGAAGCTTAACGTATCGCTACGACTCTAAGGACTAAAGATACGTATCTCAGCTTATAGCTCGGGCGCTTTGATAAATATGCCTTGAAATAAGCTGTACATTGAACAACAGAGGGCTTTTTTAGCTCGCGAAATCTTCCAAAAACATCCGGTTCTCTTATGCGATAGGATTCAGAAAGCTTAACGCATCGGTACGACTCTAATTACTAAAGTTGCGTATCTCGGCTTATAGCTCGTGCGCTTTGATAAATATCCCTTGAAATAAGCTGTGCATTGAACAACAGAGGGCTTTTTTAGCTCGTAAAATCTTTCAAAAACATCCGGTTCTCTTATGCGATAAGATTCAGAAACCTTAACGCATCGGTACGACTCTAATTACTAAAGTTGCGTATCTCAGCTTATAGCTCGGGCGCTTTGATAAATATCCCTTAAAATAAGCTGTGCATTGAACAACAGAGGGCTTTTTTAGCTCGTAAAATCTTCCAGAAACATCCACTTCTCTTACGCGAAGAGATTTAGGAAGCTTAAGGTATCGCTACGACTCTAAGGACTAAAGATACGTATCTCAGCTTATAGCTCGGGCGCTTTGATAAATATCCCTTGAAATAAGCTGTGCATTAAACAACAGAGTCCTTTTTAGCTCGTAAAATCTTCCAGAAACATCCAATTCTCTTATGCGAAAAGAATTGGGAAGCTTAACGTATCGCTACCACTCTAAGGACTAAAGATACGTATCTCAGCTTATAGCTCGGGCGCTTTGATAAATATCCCTTGAAATAAGCTGTGCATTAAACAACAGAGTCCTTTTTAGCTTGTAAAATCTTCTAAATACATCCAATTCTCTTATGCGAAGAGATTCAGGAAGCTTAACGTATCGCTACGACTCTAAGAACTAAAGATACGTATCTCAGCTTATAGCTCGGGCGCTTTGATTATTATCCCTTGAAATAAGCTGTGCATTGAACAACAGAGGGCTTTTTTAGCTCGCGAAATCTTCCAAAAACATCCGGTTCTCTTATGCGATAAGATTCAGAAAGCTTAACGCATCGGTACGACTCTAATTACTAAAATTGCGTATCTCGGCTTATAGCTCGTGCGCTTTGATAAATATCCCTTGAAATAAGCTGTGCATTGAACAACAGAGGGCTTTTTTAGCTCGTAAAATCTTCCAGAAACATCCACTTCTCTTATGCGAAGAGATTTAGGAAGCTTAAGGTATCGCTACGACTCTAAGGACTAAAGATACGTATCTCAGCTTATAGCTCGGGCGCTTTGATAAATATCCCTTGAAATAAGCTGTGCATTAAACAACAGAGTCCTTTTTAGCTCGTAAAATCTTCCAGAAACCTCCAATTCTCTTATGCGATAGGATTCAGAAAGCTTAACGCATCGGTACGACTCTAAGGACTAAAGATACGTATCTCAGCTTATAGCTCGGGCGCTTTGATAAATATGCCTTGAAATAAGCTGTACATTGAACAACAGAGGGCTTTTTTAGCTCGCGAAATCTTCCAAAAACATCCGGTTCTCTTATGCGATAAGATTCAGAAAGCTTAACGCATCGGTACGACTCTAATTACTAAAGTTGCGTATCTCAGCTTATAGCTCGGGCGCTTTGATAAATATCCCTTAAAATAAGCTGTGCATTGAACAACAGAGGGCTTTTTTAGCTCGTAAAATCTTCCAGAAACATCCACTTCTCTTACGCGAAGAGATTTAGGAAGCTTAGGGTATCGCTACGACTCTAAGGACTAAAGATACGTATCTCAGCTTATAGCTCGGGCGCTTTGATAAATATCCCTTGAAATAAGCTGTGCATTAAACAACAGAGTCCATTTTAGCTCGTAAAATCTTCCAGAAACATCCAATTCTCTTATGCGATAGGATTCAGAAAGCTTAACGCATCGGTACGACTCTAATTACTAAAGTTGCGTATCTCGGCTTATAGCTCGTGCGCTTTGATAAATATCCCTTGAAATAAGCTGTGCATTGAACAACAGAGGGCTTTTTTAGCTCGTAAAATCTTTCAAAAACATCCGGTTCTCTTATGCGATAAGATTCAGAAACCTTAACGCATCGGTACGACTCTAATTACTAAAGTTGCGTATCTCAGCTTATAGCTCGGGCGCTTTGATAAATATCCCTTAAAATAAGCTGTGCATTGAACAACAGAGGGCTTTTTTAGCTCGTAAAATCTTCCAGAAACATCCACTTCTCTTACGCGAAGAGATTTAGGAAGCTTAAGGTATCGCTACGACTCTAAGGACTAAAGATACGTATCTCAGCTTATAGCTCGGGCGCTTTGATAAATATCCCTTGAAATAAGCTGTGCATTAAACAACAGAGTCCTTTTTAGCTCGTAAAATCTTCCAGAAACATCCAATTCTCTTATGCGAAAAGAATTGGGAAGCTTAACGTATCGCTACCACTCTAAGGACTAAAGATACGTATCTCAGCTTATAGCTCGGGCGCTTTGATAAATATCCCTTGAAATAAGCTGTGCATTAAACAACAGAGTCCTTTTTAGCTTGTAAAATCTTCTAAATACATCCAATTCTCTTATGCGAAGAGATTCAGGAAGCTTAACGTATCGCTACGACTCTAAGGACTAAAGATACGTATCTCAGCTTATAGCTCGGGCGCTTTGATTATTATCCCTTGAAATAAGCTGTGCATTGAACAACAGAGGGCTTTTTTAGCTCGCGAAATCTTCCAAAAACATCCGGTTCTCTTATGCGATAAGATTCAGAAAGCTTAACGCATCGCTACGACTCTAAGGACTAAAGATACGTAATTCAGCTTATAGCTCGGGCGCTTTGATAAATATCCCTTGAAATAAACTGTGCATTAAACAACAGAGTCCTTTTTAGCTCGTAAAGTCTTCCAGAAACATCCACTTCTCTTATGCGAAGAGATTCAGGAAGCTTAACGTATCGCTACGACTCTAAGGACTAAAGATACGTATCTCAGCTTATAGCTCGGGCGCTTTGATAAATATGCCTTGAAATAAGCTGTACATTGAACAACAGAGGGCTTTTTTAGCTCGCGAAATCTTCCAAAAACATCCGGTTCTCTTATGCGATAGGATTCAGAAAGCTTAACGCATCGGTACGACTCTAATTACTAAAGTTGCGTATCTCGGCTTATAGCTCGTGCGCTTTGATAAATATCCCTTGAAATAAGCTGTGCATTGAACAACAGAGGGCTTTTTTAGCTCGTAAAATCTTTCAAAAACATCCGGTTCTCTTATGCGATAAGATTCAGAAACCTTAACGCATCGGTACGACTCTAATTACTAAAGTTGCGTATCTCAGCTTATAGCTCGGGCGCTTTGATAAATATCCCTTAAAATAAGCTGTGCATTGAACAACAGAGGGCTTTTTTAGCTCGTAAAATCTTCCAGAAACATCCACTTCTCTTACGCGAAGAGATTTAGGAAGCTTAAGGTATCGCTACGACTCTAAGGACTAAAGATACGTATCTCAGCTTATAGCTCGGGCGCTTTGATAAATATCCCTTGAAATAAGCTGTGCATTAAACAACAGAGTCCTTTTTAGCTCGTAAAATCTTCCAGAAACATCCAATTCTCTTATGCGAAAAGAATTGGGAAGCTTAACGTATCGCTACCACTCTAAGGACTAAAGATACGTATCTCAGCTTATAGCTCGGGCGCTTTGATAAATATCCCTTGAAATAAGCTGTGCATTAAACAACAGAGTCCTTTTTAGCTTGTAAAATCTTCTAAATACATCCAATTCTCTTATGCGAAGAGATTCAGGAAGCTTAACGTATCGCTACGACTCTAAGAACTAAAGATACGTATCTCAGCTTATAGCTCGGGCGCTTTGATTATTATCCCTTGAAATAAGCTGTGCATTAAACAACAGAGTCCTTTTTAGCTCGTAAAATCTTCCAGAAACATCCAATTCTCTTATGCGATAGGATTCAGAAAGCTTAACGCATCGGTACGACTCTAAGGACTAAAGATACGTATCTCAGCTTATAGCTCGGGCGCTTTGATAAATATGCCTTGAAATAAGCTGTACATTGAACAACAGAGGGCTTTTTTAGCTCGCGAAATCTTCCAAAAACATCCGGTTCTCTTATGCGATAAGATTCAGAAAGCTTAACGCATCGGTACGACTCTAATTACTAAAGTTGCGTATCTCAGCTTATAGCTCGGGCGCTTTGATAAATATCCCTTAAAATAAGCTGTGCATTGAACAACAGAGGGCTTTTTTAGCTCGTAAAATCTTCCAGAAACATCCACTTCTCTTACGCGAAGAGATTTAGGAAGCCTAAGGTATCGCTACGACTCTAAGGACTAAAGATACGTATCTCAGCTTATAGCTCGGGCGCTTTGATAAATATCCCTTGAAATAAGCTGTGCATTAAACAACAGAGTCCTTTTTAGCTCGTAAAATCTTCCAGAAACATCCAATTCTCTTATGCGATAGGATTCAGAAAGCTTAACGCATCGGTACGACTCTAATTACTAAAGTTGCGTATCTCGGCTTATAGCTCGTGCGCTTTGATAAATATCCCTTGAAATAAGCTGTGCATTGAGCAACAGAGGGCTTTTTTAGCTCGCAAAATCTTTCAAAAACATCCGGCTCTCTTATGCGATAAGATTCAGAAAGCTTAACGCATCGGTACGACTCTAATTACTAAAGTTGCGTATCTCAGCTTATAGCTCGGGCGCTTTGATAAATATCCCTTAAAATAAGCTGTGCATTGAACAACAGAGGGCTTTTTTAGCTCGCAAAATCTTCCAAAAACATCCAGTTCTCTTATGCGAAAAGAATTGGGAAGCTTAACGTATCGCTACCACTCTAAGGACTGAAGATACGTATCTCAGCTTATAGCTCGGGCGCTTTGATGAATATCCCTTAAAATAAGCTGTGCATTGAACAACAGAGGGCTTTTTTAGCTCGTAAAATCTTCCAGAAACATCCACTTCTCTTACGCGAAGAGATTTAGGAAGCTTAAGGTATCGCTACGACTCTAAGGATCAAAGATACGTATCTCAGCTTATAGCTCGGGCGCTTTGATAATTATCCCTTGAAATAAGCTGTGCATTGAACAACAGAGGGCTTTTTTAGCTCGCAAAATCTTCCAAAAACATCCAGTTCTCTTATGCGAAAAGAATTGGGAAGCTTAAGGTATCGCTACGACTCTAAGGACTAAAGATACGTATCTCAGCTCATAGCTCGGGCGCTTTGATAAATATCCCTTGAAATAAGCTGTGCATTGAACAACAGAGGGCTTTTTTAGCTCGTAAAATCTTTCAAAAACATCCGGTTCTCTTATGCGATAAGATTCAGAAAGCTTAACGCATCGGTACGACTCTAATTACTAAAGTTGCGTATCTCAGCTTATAGCTCGGGCGCTTTGATAAATATCCCTTAAAATAAGCTGTGCATTGAACAACAGAGGGCTTTTTTAGCTCGTAAAATCTTCCAGAAACATCCACTTCTCTTACGCGAAGAGATTTAGGAAGCTTAAGGTATCGCTACGACTCTAAGGACTAAAGATACGTATCTCAGCTTATAGCTCGGGCGCTTTGATAAATATCCCTTGAAATAAGCTGTGCATTAAACAACAGAGTCCTTTTTAGCTTGTAAAATCTTCTAAATACATCCAATTCTCTTATGCGAAGAGATTCAGGAAGCTTAACGTATCGCTACGACTCTAAGGACTAAAGATACGTATCTCAGCTTATAGCTCGGGCGCTTTGATAAATATCCCTTAAAATAAGCTGTGCATTGAACAACAGAGGGCTTTTTTAGCTCGCAAAATCTTCCAAAAACATCCAGTTCTCTTATGCGAAAAGAATTGGGAAGCTTAACGTATCGCTACCACTCTAAGGACTGAAGATACGTATCTCAGCTTATAGCTCGGGCGCTTTGATGAATATCCCTTAAAATAAGCTGTGCATTGAACAACAGAGGGCTTTTTTAGCTCGTAAAATCTTCCAGAAACATCCACTTCTCTTACGCGAAGAGATTTAGGAAGCTTAAGGTATCGCTACGACTCTAAGGATCAAAGATACGTATCTCAGCTTATAGCTCGGGCGCTTTGATAATTATCCCTTGAAATAAGCTGTGCATTGAACAACAGAGGGCTTTTTTAGCTCGCAAAATCTTCCAAAAACATCCAGTTCTCTTATGCGAAAAGAATTGGGAAGCTTAAGGTATCGCTACGACTCTAAGGACTAAAGATACGTATCTCAGCTCATAGCTCGGGCGCTTTGATAAATATCCCTTGAAATAAGCTGTGCATTGAACAACAGAGGGCTTTTTTAGCTCGTAAAATCTTTCAAAAACATCCGGTTCTCTTATGCGATAAGATTCAGAAAGCTTAACGCATCGGTACGACTCTAATTACTAAAGTTGCGTATCTCAGCTTATAGCTCGGGCGCTTTGATAAATATCCCTTAAAATAAGCTGTGCATTGAACAACAGAGGGCTTTTTTAGCTCGTAAAATCTTCCAGAAACATCCACTTCTCTTACGCGAAGAGATTTAGGAAGCTTAAGGTATCGCTACGACTCTAAGGACTAAAGATACGTATCTCAGCTTATAGCTCGGGCGCTTTGATAAATATCCCTTGAAATAAGCTGTGCATTAAACAACAGAGTCCTTTTTAGCTCGTAAAATCTTCCAGAAACATCCAATTCTCTTAAGCGAAAAGAATTGGGAAGCTTAACGTATCGCTACCACTCTAAGGACTAAAGATACGTATCTCAGCTTATAGCTCGGGCGCTTTGATAAATATGCCTTGAAATAAGCTGTACATTGAACAACAGAGGGCTTTTTTAGCTCGCAAAATCTTCCAAAAACATCCAGTTCTCTTATGCGAAAAGAATTGGGAAGCTTAACGTATCGCTACCACTCTAAGGACTAAAGATACGTATCTCAGCTTATAGCTCGGGCGCTTTGATAAATATGCCTTGAAATAAGCTGTACATTGAACAACAGAGGGCTTTTTTAGCTCGCAAAATCTTCCAAAAACATCCAGTTCTCTTATGCGAAAAGAATTGGGAAGCTTAACGTATCGCTACCACTCTAAGGACTGAAGATACGTATCTCAGCTTATAGCTCGGGCGCTTTGATGAATATCCCTTGAAATAAGCTGTGCATTGAGCAACAGAGGGCTTTTTTAGCTCGTAAAATCTTTCAAAAACATCCGGCTCTCTTATGCGATAAGATTCAGAAAGCTTAACGTATCGGTACAACTCTAATTACTAAAGTTGTGTATCTCAGCTTATAGCTCGGGCGCTTTGATAAATATCCCTTGAAATAAGCTGTGCATTGAACAACAGAGACCTTTTTTAGCTCGTAAAATCTTCTAAATACATCCAATTCTCTTAAGCGAAGAGATTCCGGAAGCTTAACGTATCGCTACCACTCTAAGGACTAAAGATACGTATCTCAGCTTATAGCTCGGGCGCTTTGATTATTATCCCTTGAAATAAGCTGTGCATTGAACAACAGAGGGCTTTTTTAGCTCGCGAAATCTTCCAAAAACATCCGGTTCTCTTATGCGATAAGATTCAGAAAGCTTAACGCATCGGTACGACTCTAATTACTAAAGTTGCGTATCTCGGCTTATAGCTCGTGCGCTTTGATAAATATCCCTTGAAATAAGCTGTGCATTGAACAACAGAGGGCTTTTTTAGCTCGTAAAATCTTCCAGAAACATCCACTTCTCTTATGCGAAGAGATTTAGGAAGCTTAAGGTATCGCTACGACTCTAAGGACTAAAGATACGTATCTCAGCTTATAGCTCGGGCGCTTTGATAAATATCTTTTGAAATAAGCTGTGCATTAAACAACAGAGTCCTTTTTAGCTCGTAAAATCTTCCAGAAACATCCACTTCTCTTATGCGAAGAGATTTAGGAAGCTTAAGGTATCGCTACGACTCTAAGGACTAAAGATACGTATCTCAGCTTATAGCTCGGGCGCTTTGATAATTATCCCTTGAAATAAGCTGTACATTGAACAACAGAGGGCTTTTTTAGCTCGCAAAATCTTCCAAAAACATCCAGTTCTCTTATGCGAAAAGAATTGGGAAGCTTAACGTATCGCTACCACTCTAAGGACTGAAGATACGTATCTCAGCTTATAGCTCGGGCGCTTTGATGAATATCCCTTAAAATAAGCTGTGCATTGAACAACAGAGGGCTTTTTTAGCTCGTAAAATCTTCCAGAAACATCCACTTCTCTTACGCGAAGAGATTTAGGAAGCTTAAGGTATCGCTACGACTCTAAGGACTAAAGATACGTATCTCAGCTTATAGCTCGGGCGCTTTGATAATTATCCCTTGAAATAAGCTGTGCATTGAACAACAGAGGGCTTTTTTAGCTCGCAAAATCTTCCAAAAACATCCAGTTCTCTTATGCGAAAAGAATTGGGAAGCTTAAGGTATCGCTACGACTCTAAGGACTAAAGATACGTATCTCAGCTCATAGCTCGGGCGCTTTGATAAATATCCCTTGAAATAAGCTGTGCATTGAACAACAGAGGGCTTTTTTAGCTCGTAAAATCTTTCAAAAACATCCGGTTCTCTTATGCGATAAGATTCAGAAAGCTTAACGCATCGGTACGACTCTAATTACTAAAGTTGCGTATCTCAGCTTATAGCTCGGGCGCTTTGATAAATATCCCTTAAAATAAGCTGTGCATTGAACAACAGAGGGCTTTTTTAGCTCGTAAAATCTTCCAGAAACATCCACTTCTCTTACGCGAAGAGATTTAGGAAGCTTAAGGTATCGCTACGACTCTAAGGACTAAAGATACGTATCTCAGCTTATAGCTCGGGCGCTTTGATAAATATCCCTTGAAATAAGCTGTGCATTAAACAACAGAGTCCTTTTTAGCTCGTAAAATCTTCCAGAAACATCCAATTCTCTTAAGCGAAAAGAATTGGGAAGCTTAACGTATCGCTACCACTCTAAGGACTAAAGATACGTATCTCAGCTTATAGCTCGGGCGCTTTGATAAATATGCCTTGAAATAAGCTGTACATTGAACAACAGAGGGCTTTTTTAGCTCGTAAAATCTTTCAAAAACATCCGGTTCTCTTATGCGATAAGATTCAGAAAGCTTAACGCATCGGTACGACTCTAATTACTAAAGTTGCGTATCTCAGCTTATAGCTCGGGCGCTTTGATAAATATCCCTTGAAATAAGCTGTGCATTGAGCAACAGAGGGCTTTTTTAGCTCGTAAAATCTTTCAAAAACATCCGGCTCTCTTATGCGATAAGATTCAGAAAGCTTAACGTATCGGTACAACTCTAATTACTAAAGTTGTGTATCTCAGCTTATAGCTCGGGCGCTTTGATAAATATCCCTTGAAATAAGCTGTGCATTGAACAACAGAGACCTTTTTTAGCTCGTAAAATCTTCTAAATACATCCAATTCTCTTAAGCGAAGAGATTCCGGAAGCTTAACGTATCGCTACCACTCTAAGGACTAAAGATACGTATCTCAGCTTATAGCTCGGGCGCTTTGATTATTATCCCTTGAAATAAGCTGTGCATTGAACAACAGACGGCTTTTTTAGCTCGCGAAATCTTCCAAAAACATCCGGTTCTCTTATGCGATAAGATTCAGAAAGCTTAACGCATCGGTACGACTCTAATTACTAAAGTTGCGTATCTCGGCTTATAGCTCGTGCGCTTTGATAAATATCCCTTGAAATAAGCTGTGCATTGAACAACAGAGGGCTTTTTTAGCTCGTAAAATCTTCCAAAAACATCCACTTCTCTTATGCGAAGAGATTTAGGAAGCTTAAGGTATCGCTACGACTCTAAGGACTAAAGATACGTATCTCAGCTTATAGCTCGGGCGCTTTGATAAATATCCCTTGAAATAAGCTGTGCATTAAACAACAGAGTCCTTTTTAGCTCGTAAAATCTTCCAGAAACATCCACTTCTCTTATGCGAAGAGATTTAGGAAGCTTAAGGTATCGCTACGACTCTAAGGACTAAAGATACGTATCTCAGCTTATAGCTCGGGCGCTTTATAAATATCCCTTGAAATAAGCTGTGCATTAAACAACAGAGTCCTTTTTAGCTCGTAAAATCTTCCAGAAACATCCACTTCTCTTAAGCGAAAAGAATTGGGAAGCTTAACGTATCGCTACCACTCTAAGGACTAAAGATACGTATCTCAGCTTATAGCTCGGGCGCTTTGATAAATATGCCTTGAAATAAGCTGTACATTGAACAACAGAGGGCTTTTTTAGCTCGTAAAATCTTTCAAAAACATCCGGTTCTCTTATGCGATAAGATTCAGAAAGCTTAACGTATCGGTACGACTCTAATTACTAAGGTTGCGTATCTCAGCTTATAGCTCGGGCGCTTTGATAAATATCCCTTGAAATAAGCTGTGCATTAAACACCAGAGTCCTTTTTAGCTCGTAAAATCTTCCAGAAACATCCAATTCTCTTATGCGAAGAGATTCAGGAAGCTTAACGTATCGCTACGACTCTAAGGACTAAAGATACGTATCTCAGCTTATAGCTCGGGCGCTTTGATAAATATCCCTTGAAATAAGCTGTGCATTGAACAACAGAGGGCTTTTTTAGCTCGTAAAATCTTTCAAAAACATCCAATTCTCTTATGCGATAAGATTCAGAAAGCTTAACGTATCGGTACGATAAGCTGAGATACGTATCTTCGGGCTCGTATCTGTGGGCCTTGACACTTATTCGTAGGCCTTGACACGCACTCGTGGGCCTTGACACGCACTCGTAGGCCTTGACACGCATTCATATTCCTTGACACGCACTCGTAGGCCTTGACACGCATTCGTAGGCCTTGATACGCCCTCGTAGGCCTTGACACGCACTCGTAGGCCTTGACACGCACTCGCTACCACTCTAAGGACTAAAGATACGTATCTCAGCTTATAGCTCGGGCGCTTTGATAAATATCCCTTGAAATAAGCTGTGCATTGAACAACAGAGGGCTTTTTTAGCTCGTAAAATCTTTCAAAAACATCCGGTTCTCTTATGCGATAAGATTCAGAAAGCTTAACGCATCGGTACGACTCTAATTACTAAAGTTGCGTATCTCGGCTTATAGCTCGTGCGCTTTGATAAATATCCCTTGAAATAAGCTGTGCATTGAACAACAGAGGGCTTTTTTAGCTCGTAAAATCTTCCAGAAACATCCACTTCTCTTATGCGAAGAGATTTAGGAAGCTTAAGGTATCGCTACGACTCTAAGGACTAAAGATACGTATCTCAGCTTATAGCTCGGGCGCTTTGATAAATATCCCTTGAAATAAGCTGTGCATTAAACAACAGAGTCCTTTTTAGCTCGTAAAATCTTCCAGAAACATCCAATTCTCTTATGCGAAAAGATTCAGGAAGCTTAACGTATCGCTACGACTCTAAGGACTAAAGATACGTATCTCAGCTTATAGCTCGGGCGCTTTGATAAATATGCCTTGAAATAAGCTGTGCATTAAACAACAGAGTCCTTTTTAGTTCGTAAAATCTTCCAAAAACATCCGGCTCTCTTATGCGATAAGATTCAGAAAGCTTAACGTATCGCTACGACTCTAATTACTAAAGTTGCGTATCTCAGCTTATAGCTCGGGCGCTTTGATAAATATCCCTTGAAATAAGCTGTGCATTGAACAACAGAGGGCTTTTTTAGCTCGTAATTTTTTCTGAATACATCCTATTCTCTTAAGCGAAGAGATTCCGGAAGCTTAACGTATCGCTACCACTCTAAGGACTTAAAGATACGTATCTCAGCTTATAGCTCGGGCGCTTTGATAATTATCCCTTGAAATAAGCTGTACATTGAACAACAGAGGGCTTTTTTAGCTCGCGAAATCTTCCAGAAACATCCAATTCTCTTATGCGAAAAGAATTGGGAAGCTTAACGTATCGCTACGAGTCTAAGGACTAAAGATACGTAT
Organism: Cylicocyclus nassatus; assembly: GCA_958299035.1. Taxonomy (NCBI): domain Eukaryota; kingdom Metazoa; phylum Nematoda; class Chromadorea; order Rhabditida; family Strongylidae; genus Cylicocyclus; species Cylicocyclus nassatus. Next base: position 46,286 of record CATQJL010000201.1, on the reverse strand, counting down.
CTCAGCTTATAGCTTTGGCGCTTTCATAAATATCCCCTGAAATAAGCTGTGCATTAAACATGTATTTAGAAGATTTTACAAGCTAAAAAGGACTCTGTTGTTTAATGCACAGCTTATTTCAAAGGATATTTATCAAAGCGCCCGAGCTATAAGCTGAGATACGTATCTTTAGTCCTTAGAGTGATAGCGATACGTTAAGCTTCCCAATTCTTTCCCAAGGCCCTGCAGAGTATTCTGAGGTTTTTCTCCTCGCGCATTAAGTTCTTTCAATATTTGTGGGCTTTTGTTCGCGCATCCCGTCTTATCTACATAATAGCTATCTGTTCTTTTGGAGAAATTTCAAACGACAATTATTGATATACATCATTTCTGATTAGAAAGTTCATTGTTTTGCATATGATTCACGTTGAACTCAGAGCCAGTGTGTCCCATGTGGTCTAGTGGTTAGGATTCGTGGTTTTCACCCACGCGGCCCGGGTTCGATTCCCGGCATGGGAATTCTTTTGCTGCACTTGCAAAAAGCTGAAAATGACTGCAGCCTGCATGTTTGTGCTCAAATGCGACGACCATTATTGTATATTGCAAAGTATTTTGGGGTTTTTCTCCTCGCGCATCCGGTTCTTTCAATATTTATGGGCTTTTGTTCGCGCATCCCGTTTTATCTACATAATAGCTTTCTGTTCTTTTGGAGAAATTTCAAACGACAATTAATGGCATTGATATACATCATTTCTGATTAGAAAGTTCATTGTTTTGCATATGATTCACGTTGAACTCAGAGCCAGTGTGTCCCATGTGGTCTAGTGGTTAGGATTCGTGGTTTTCACCCACGCGGCCCGGGTTCGATTCCCGGCATGGGAATTCTTTTGCTGCACTTGCAAAAAGCTGAAAATGACTGCAGCCTGCATGTTTGTGCTCAAATGCGACGACTATGATTGTATATTGCAGAGTATTCTGAGGTTTTTCTCCTCGCGCATTGAGTTCTTTCAATATTTGTGGGCTTTTGTTCGCGCATCCCGTCTTATCTACATAATAGCTATCTGTTCTTTTGGAGAAATTTCAAACGACAATTATTGATATACATCATTTCTGATTAGAAAGTTCATTGTTTTGCATATGATTCACGTTGAACTCACAGCCAGTGTGTCCCATGTGGTCTAGTGGTTAGGATTCGTGGTTTTCATCCACGCGGCCCGGGTTCGATTCCCGGCATGGGAATTCTTTTGCTGCACTTGCAAAAAGCTGAAAATGACTGCAGCCTGCATGTTTGTGCTCAAATGCGACGACCATTATTGTATATTGCAAAGTATTTTGGGGTTTTTCTCCTCGCGCATCCGGTTCTTTCAATATTTATGGGCTTTTGTTCGCGCATCCCGTCTTATCTACCTAATAGCTTTCTGTTCTTTTGGAGAAATTTCAAACGACAATTAATGGCATTGATACACATCATTTCTGATTGGAAAGTTCATTGTTTTGCATATGATTCACGTTGAACTCAGAGCCAGTGTGTCCCATGTGGTCTAGTGGTTAGGATTCGTGGTTTTCATCCACGCGGCCCGGGTTCGATTCCCGGCATGGGAATTCTTTTGCTGCACTTGCAAAAAGCTGAGAATGACTGCAGCCTGCATGATTGTGCTCAATTGCGACGACTATGATTGTATATTGCAAAGTATTCTGAGGTTTTTCTCCTCGCGCATTGAGTTCTTTCAATATTTATGGGCTTTTGTTCGCGCATCCCGTTTTATCTACATAATAGCTTTCTGTTCTTTTGGAGAAATTTCAAACGACAATTAATGGCATTGATATACATCATTTCTGATTAGAAAGTTCATTGTTTTGCATATGATTCACGTTGAACTCAGAGCCAGTGTGTCCCATGTGGTCTAGTGGTTAGGATTCGTGGTTTTCACCCACGCGGCCCGGGTTCGATTCCCGGCATGGGAATTCTTTTGCTGCACTTGCAAAAAGCTGAAAATGACTGCAGCCTGCATGTTTGTGCTCAAATGCGACGACCATTATTGTATATTGCAAAGTATTTTGGGGTTTTTCTCCTCGCGCATCCGGTTCTTTCAATATTTATGGGCTTTTGTTCGCGCATCCCGTCTTATCTACCTAATAGCTTTCTGTTCTTTTGGAGAAATTTCAAACGACAATTAATGGCATTGATACACATCATTTCTGATTGGAAAGTTCATTGTTTTGCATATGATTCACGTTGAACTCAGAGCCAGGGTGTCCCATGTGGTCTAGTGGTTAGGATTCGTGGTTTTCACCCACGCGGCCCGGGTTCGATTCCCGGCATGGGAATTCTTTTGCTGCACTTGCAAAAAGCTGAAAATGACTGCAGCCTGCATGTTTGTGCTCAAATGCGACGACCATGATTGTATATTGCAAAGTATTTTGGGGTTTTTCTCCTCGCGCATCCGGTTCTTTCAATATTTATGGGCTTTTGTTCGCGCATCCCGTCTTATCTACCTAATAGCTTTCTGTTCTTTTGGAGAAATTTCAAACGACAATTAATGGCATTGATACACATCATTTCTGATTAGAAAGTTCATTGTTTTTGCATATGATTCACGTTGAACTCAGCACCAGTGTGTCCCATGTGGTCTAGTGGTTAGGATTCGTGGTTTTCACCCACGCGGCCCGGGTTCGATTCCCGGCATGGGAATTCTTTTGCTGCACTTGCAAAAAGCTGAGAATGACTGCAGCCTGCATGTTTGTGCTCAAATGCGACGACTATGATTGTATATTGCAGAGTATTCTGAGGTTTTTCTCCTCGCGCATCCGGTTCTTTCAATATTTATGGGCTTTTGTTCGCGCATCCCGTCTTATCTACCTAATAGCTTTCTGTTCTTTTGGAGAAATTTCAAACGACAATTAATGGCATTGATACACATCATTTCTGATTGGAAAGTTCATTGTTTTGCATATGATTCACGTTGAACTCAGAGCCAGTGTGTCCCATGTGGTCTAGTGGTTAGGATTCGTGGTTTTCACCCACGCGGCCCGGGTTCGATTCCCGGCATGGGAATTCTTTTGCTGCACTTGCAAAAAGCTGAGAATGACTGCAGCCTGCATGTTTGTGCTCAAATGCGACGACTATGATTGTATATTGCAGAGTATTCTGAGGTTTTTCTCCTCGCGCATTGAGTTCTTTTAATATTTATGGGCTTTTGTTCGCGCATCCCGTCTTATCTACATAATAGCTATCTGTTCTTTTGGAGAAATTTCAAACGACAATTATTGATATACATCATTTCTGATTAGAAAGTTCATTGTTTTTGCATATGATTCACGTTGAACTCAGCACCAGTGTGTCCCATGTGGTCTAGTGGTTAGGATTCGTGGTTTTCACCCACGCGGCCCGGGTTCGATTCCCGGCATGGGAATTCTTTTGCTGCACTTGCAAAAAGCTGAGAATGACTGCAGCCTGCATGTTTGTGCTCAAATGCGACGACTATGATTGTATATTGCAGAGTATTCTGAGGTTTTTCTCCTCGCGCATTGAGTTCTTTCAATATTTGTGGGCTTTTGTTCGCGCATCCCGTCTTATCTACATAATAGCTATCTGTTCTTTTGGATAAAAATTTCAAACGACAATTATTGATATACATCATTTCTGATTAGAAAGTTCATTGTTTTGCATATGATTTACGTTGAACTCAGAGCCAGTGTATCCCATGTGGTCTAGTGGTTAGGATTCGTGGTTTTCACCCACGCGGCCCGGGTTCGATTCCCGGCATGGGAATTCTTTTGCTGCACTTGCAAAAAGCTGAAAATGACTGCAGCCTGCATGTTTGTGCTCAAATGCGACGACCATGATTGTATATTGCAAAGTATTTTGGGGTTTTTCTCCTCGCGCATCCGGTTCTTTCAATATTTATGGGCTTTTGTTCGCGCATCCCGTCTTATCTACATAATAGCTATCTGTTCTTTTGGAGAAATTTCAAACGACAATTATTGATATACATCATTTCTGATTAGAAAGTTCATTGTTTTTGCATATGATTCACGTTGAACTCAGAACCAGTGTGTCCCATGTGGTCTAGTGGTTAGGATTCGTGGTTTTCACCCACGCGGCCCGGGTTCGATTCCCGGCATGGGAATTCTTTTGCTGCACTTGCAAAAAGCTGAGAATGACTGCAGCCTGCATGTTTGTGCTCAAATGCGACGACTATGATTGTATATTGCAGAGTATTCTGAGGTTTTTCTCCTCGCGCATTGAGTTCTTTCAATATTTGTGGGCTTTTGTTCGCGCATCCCGTCTTATCTACATAATAGCTATCTGTTCTTTTGGAGAAATTTCAAACGACAATTATTGATATACATCATTTCTGATTAGAAAGTTCATTGTTTTTGCATATGATTCACGTTGAACTCAGCACCAGTGTGTCCCATGTGGTCTAGTGGTTAGGATTCGTGGTTTTCACCCACGCGGCCCGGGTTCGATTCCCGGCATGGGAATTCTTTTGCTGCACTTGCAAAAAGCTGAGAATGACTGCAGCCTGCATGTTTGTGCTCAAATGCGACGACTATGATTGTATATTGCAGAGTATTCTGAGGTTTTTCTCCTCGCGCATTGAGTTCTTTCAATATTTGTGGGCTTTTGTTCGCGCATCCCGTCTTATCTACATAATAGCTATCTGTTCTTTTGGATAAAAATTTCAAACGACAATTATTGATATACATCATTTCTGATTAGAAAGTTCATTGTTTTGCATATGATTCACGTTGAACTCAGAACCAGTGTGTCCCATGTGGTCTAGTGGTTAGGATTCGTGGTTTTCACCCACGCGGCCCGGGTTCGATTCCCGGCATGGGAATTCTTTTGCTGCACTTGCAAAAAGCTGAGAATGACTGCAGCCTGCATGTTTGTGCTCAAATGCGACGACTATGATTGTATATTGCAGAGTATTCTGAGGTTTTTCTCCTCGCGCATTGAGTTCTTTCAATATTTGTGGGCTTTTGTTCGCGCATCCCGTCTTATCTACATAATAGCTATCTGTTCTTTTGGAGAAATTTCAAACGACAATTATTGATATACATCATTTCTGATTAGAAAGTTCATTGTTTTTGCATATGATTCACGTTGAACTCAGCACCAGTGTGTCCCATGTGGTCTAGTGGTTAGGATTCGTGGTTTTCACCCACGCGGCCCGGGTTCGATTCCCGGCATGGGAATTCTTTTGCTGCACTTGCAAAAAGCTGAGAATGACTGCAGCCTGCATGTTTGTGCTCAAATGCGACGACTGTGATTGTATATTGCAGAGTATTCTGAGGTTTTTCTCCTCGCGCATTGAGTTCTTTCAATATTTGTGGGCTTTTGTTCGCGCATCCCGTCTTATCTACATAATAGCTATCTGTTCTTTTGGAGAAATTTCAAACGACAATTATTGATATACATCATTTCTGATTAGAAAGTTCATTGTTTTTGCATATGATTCACGTTGAACTCAGCACCAGTGTGTCCCATGTGGTCTAGTGGTTAGGATTCGTGGTTTTCACCCACGCGGCCCGGGTTCGATTCCCGGCATGGGAATTCTTTTGCTGCACTTGCAAAAAGCTGAGAATGACTGCAGCCTGCATGTTTGTGCTCAAATGCGACGACTATGATTGTATATTGCAGAGTATTCTGAGGTTTTTCTCCTCGCGCATTGAGTTCTTTCAATATTTGTGGGCTTTTGTTCGCGCATCCCGTCTTATCTACATAATAGCTATCTGTTCTTTTGGATAAAAATTTCAAACGACAATTATTGATATACATCATTTCTGATTAGAAAGTTCATTGTTTTGCATATGATTCACGTTGAACTCAGAACCAGTGTGTCCCATGTGGTCTAGTGGTTAGGATTCGTGGTTTTCACCCACGCGGCCCGGGTTCGATTCCCGGCATGGGAATTCTTTTGCTGCACTTGCAAAAAGCTGAGAATGACTGCAGCCTGCATGTTTGTGCTCAAATGCGACGACTATGATTGTATATTGCAGAGTATTCTGAGGTTTTTCTCCTCGCGCATTGAGTTCTTTCAATATTTGTAAGCTTTTGTTCGCGCATCCCGTCTTATCTACATAATAGCTATCTGTTCTTTTGGATAAAAATTTCAAACGACAATTATTGATATACATCATTTCTGATTAGAAAGTTCATTGTTTTGCATATGATTCACGTTGAACTCAGAGCCAGTGTGTCCCATGTGGTCTAGTGGTTAGGATTCGTGGTTTTCACCCACGCGGCCCGGGTTCGATTCCCGGCATGGGAATTCTTTTGCTGCACTTGCAAAAAGCTGAGAATGACTGCAGCCTGCATGTTTGTGCTCAAATGCGACGACTATGATTGTATATTGCAGAGTATTCTGAGGTTTTTCTCCTCGCGCATTGAGTTCTTTCAATATTTGTGGGCTTTTGTTCGCGCATCCCGTCTTATCTACATAATAGCTATCTGTTCTTTTGGATAAAAATTTCAAACGACAATTATTGATATACATCATTTCTGATTAGAAAGTTCATTGTTTTGCATATGATTCACGTTGAACTCAGAGCCAGTGTGTCCCATGTGGTCTAGTGGTTAGGATTCGTGGTCTTCACCCACGCGGCCCGGGTTCGATTCCCGGCATGGGAATTCTTTTGCTGCACTTGCAAAAAGCTGAGAATGACTGCAGCCTGCATGTTTGTGCTCAAATACGACGACTATGATTGTATATTGCAGAGTATTCTGAGGTTTTTCTCCTCGCGCATTGAGTTCTTTCAATATTTGTGGGCTTTTGTTCGCGCATCCCGTCTTATCTACATAATAGCTATCTGTTCTTTTGGATAAAAATTTCAAACGACAATTATTGATATACATCATTTCTGATTAGAAAGTTCATTGTTTTGCATATGATTCACGTTGAACTCAGAACCAGTGTGTCCCATGTGGTCTAGTGGTTAGGATTCGTGGTTTTCACCCACGCGGCCCGGGTTCGATTCCCGGCATGGGAATTCTTTTGCTGCACTTGCAAAAAGCTGAGAATGACTGCAGCCTGCATGTTTGTGCTCAAATGCGACGACTATGATTGTATATTGCAGAGTATTCTGAGGTTTTTCTCCTCGCGCATTGAGTTCTTTCAATATTTGTAAGCTTTTGTTCGCGCATCCCGTCTTATCTACATAATAGCTATCTGTTCTTTTGGATAAAAATTTCAAACGACAATTATTGATATACATCATTTCTGATTAGAAAGTTCATTGTTTTGCATATGATTCACGTTGAACTCAGAGCCAGTGTGTCCCATGTGGTCTAGTGGTTAGGATTCGTGGTTTTCACCCACGCGGCCCGGGTTCGATTCCCGGCATGGGAATTCTTTTGCTGCACTTGCAAAAAGCTGAGAATGACTGCAGCCTGCATGTTTGTGCTCAAATGCGACGACTATGATTGTATATTGCAGAGTATTCTGAGGTTTTTCTCCTCGCGCATTGAGTTCTTTCAATATTTGTGGGCTTTTGTTCGCGCATCCCGTCTTATCTACATAATAGCTATCTGTTCTTTTGGATAAAAATTTCAAACGACAATTATTGATATACATCATTTCTGATTAGAAAGTTCATTGTTTTGCATATGATTCACGTTGAACTCAGAGCCAGTGTGTCCCATGTGGTCTAGTGGTTAGGATTCGTGGTCTTCACCCACGCGGCCCGGGTTCGATTCCCGGCATGGGAATTCTTTTGCTGCACTTGCAAAAAGCTGAGAATGACTGCAGCCTGCATGTTTGTGCTCAAATGCGACGACTATGATTGTATATTGCAGAGTATTCTGAGGTTTTTCTCCTCGCGCATTGAGTTCTTTCAATATTTGTGGGCTTTTGTTCGCGCATCCCGTCTTATCTACATAATAGCTATCTGTTCTTTTGGAGAAATTTCAAACGACAATTATTGATATACATCATTTCTGATTAGAAAGTTCATTGTTTTTGCATATGATTCACGTTGAACTCAGCACCAGTGTGTCCCATGTGGTCTAGTGGTTAGGATTCGTGGTTTTCACCCACGCGGCCCGGGTTCGATTCCCGGCATGGGAATTCTTTTGCTGCACTTGCAAAAAGCTGAGAATGACTGCAGCCTGCATGTTTGTGCTCAAATGCGACGACTGTGATTGTATATTGCAGAGTATTCTGAGGTTTTTCTCCTCGCGCATTGAGTTCTTTCAATATTTGTGGGCTTTTGTTCGCGCATCCCGTCTTATCTACATAATAGCTATCTGTTCTTTTGGAGAAATTTCAAACGACAATTATTGATATACATCATTTCTGATTAGAAAGTTCATTGTTTTTGCATATGATTCACGTTGAACTCAGCACCAGTGTGTCCCATGTGGTCTAGTGGTTAGGATTCGTGGTTTTCACCCACGCGGCCCGGGTTCGATTCCCGGCATGGGAATTCTTTTGCTGCACTTGCAAAAAGCTGAGAATGACTGCAGCCTGCATGTTTGTGCTCAAATGCGACGACTATGATTGTATATTGCAGAGTATTCTGAGGTTTTTCTCCTCGCGCATTGAGTTCTTTCAATATTTGTGGGCTTTTGTTCGCGCATCCCGTCTTATCTACATAATAGCTATCTGTTCTTTTGGATAAAAATTTCAAACGACAATTATTGATATACATCATTTCTGATTAGAAAGTTCATTGTTTTGCATATGATTCACGTTGAACTCAGAACCAGTGTGTCCCATGTGGTCTAGTGGTTAGGATTCGTGGTTTTCACCCACGCGGCCCGGGTTCGATTCCCGGCATGGGAATTCTTTTGCTGCACTTGCAAAAAGCTGAGAATGACTGCAGCCTGCATGTTTGTGCTCAAATGCGACGACTATGATTGTATATTGCAGAGTATTCTGAGGTTTTTCTCCTCGCGCATTGAGTTCTTTCAATATTTGTAAGCTTTTGTTCGCGCATCCCGTCTTATCTACATAATAGCTATCTGTTCTTTTGGATAAAAATTTCAAACGACAATTATTGATATACATCATTTCTGATTAGAAAGTTCATTGTTTTGCATATGATTCACGTTGAACTCAGAGCCAGTGTGTCCCATGTGGTCTAGTGGTTAGGATTCGTGGTTTTCACCCACGCGGCCCGGGTTCGATTCCCGGCATGGGAATTCTTTTGCTGCACTTGCAAAAAGCTGAGAATGACTGCAGCCTGCATGTTTGTGCTCAAATGCGACGACTATGATTGTATATTGCAGAGTATTCTGAGGTTTTTCTCCTCGCGCATTGAGTTCTTTCAATATTTGTGGGCTTTTGTTCGCGCATCCCGTCTTATCTACATAATAGCTATCTGTTCTTTTGGATAAAAATTTCAAACGACAATTATTGATATACATCATTTCTGATTAGAAAGTTCATTGTTTTGCATATGATTCACGTTGAACTCAGAGCCAGTGTGTCCCATGTGGTCTAGTGGTTAGGATTCGTGGTCTTCACCCACGCGGCCCGGGTTCGATTCCCGGCATGGGAATTCTTTTGCTGCACTTGCAAAAAGCTGAGAATGACTGCAGCCTGCATGTTTGTGCTCAAATACGACGACTATGATTGTATATTGCAGAGTATTCTGAGGTTTTTCTCCTCGCGCATTGAGTTCTTTCAATATTTGTGGGCTTTTGTTCGCGCATCCCGTCTTATCTACATAATAGCTATCTGTTCTTTTGGATAAAAATTTCAAACGACAATTATTGATATACATCATTTCTGATTAGAAAGTTCATTGTTTTGCATATGATTCACGTTGAACTCAGAACCAGTGTGTCCCATGTGGTCTAGTGGTTAGGATTCGTGGTTTTCACCCACGCGGCCCGGGTTCGATTCCCGGCATGGGAATTCTTTTGCTGCACTTGCAAAAAGCTGAGAATGACTGCAGCCTGCATGTTTGTGCTCAAATGCGACGACTATGATTGTATATTGCAGAGTATTCTGAGGTTTTTCTCCTCGCGCATTGAGTTCTTTCAATATTTGTAAGCTTTTGTTCGCGCATCCCGTCTTATCTACATAATAGCTATCTGTTCTTTTGGATAAAAATTTCAAACGACAATTATTGATATACATCATTTCTGATTAGAAAGTTCATTGTTTTGCATATGATTCACGTTGAACTCAGAGCCAGTGTGTCCCATGTGGTCTAGTGGTTAGGATTCGTGGTTTTCACCCACGCGGCCCGGGTTCGATTCCCGGCATGGGAATTCTTTTGCTGCACTTGCAAAAAGCTGAGAATGACTGCAGCCTGCATGTTTGTGCTCAAATGCGACGACTATGATTGTATATTGCAGAGTATTCTGAGGTTTTTCTCCTCGCGCATTGAGTTCTTTCAATATTTGTGGGCTTTTGTTCGCGCATCCCGTCTTATCTACATAATAGCTATCTGTTCTTTTGGATAAAAATTTCAAACGACAATTATTGATATACATCATTTCTGATTAGAAAGTTCATTGTTTTGCATATGATTCACGTTGAACTCAGAGCCAGTGTGTCCCATGTGGTCTAGTGGTTAGGATTCGTGGTCTTCACCCACGCGGCCCGGGTTCGATTCCCGGCATGGGAATTCTTTTGCTGCACTTGCAAAAAGCTGAGAATGACTGCAGCCTGCATGTTTGTGCTCAAATGCGACGACTATGATTGTATATTGCAGAGTATTCTGAGGTTTTTCTCCTCGCGCATTGAGTTCTTTCAATATTTATGGGCTTTTGTTCGCGCATCCCGTCTTATCTACCTAATAGCTTTCTGTTCTTTTGGAGAAATTTCAAACGACAATTAATGGCATTGATACACATCATTTCTGATTGGAAAGTTCATTGTTTTGCATATAATTCACGTTGAACTCAGAGCCAGTGTGTCCCATGTGGTCTAGTGGTTAGGATTCGTGGTTTTCACCCACGCGGCCCGGGTTCGATTCCCGCCATGGGAATTCTTTTGCTGCACTTGCAAAAAGCTGAGAATGACTGCAGCCTGCATGTTTGTGCTCAAATGCGACGACTATGATTGTATATTGCAGAGTATTCTGAGGTTTTTCTCCTCGCGCATTGAGTTCTTTCAATATTTGTGGGCTTTTGTTCGCGCATCCCGTCTTATCTACATAATAGCTATCTGTTCTTTTGGATAAAAATTTCAAACGACAATTATTGATATACATCATTTCTGATTAGAAAGTTCATTGTTTTGCATATGATTCACGTTGAACTCAGAGCCAGTGTGTCCCATGTGGTCTAGTGGTTAGGATTCGTGGTTTTCACCCACGCGGCCCGGGTTCGATTCCCGGCATGGGAATTCTTTTGCTGCACTTGCAAAAAGCTGAGAATGACTGCAGCCTGCATGTTTGTGCTCAAATGCGACGACTATGATTGTATATTGCAGAGTATTCTGAGGTTTTTCTCCTCGCGCATTGAGTTCTTTCAATATTTGTGGGCTTTTGTTCGCGCATCCCGTCTTATCTACATAATAGCTATCTGTTCTTTTGGATAAAAATTTCAAACGACAATTATTGATATACATCATTTCTGATTAGAAAGTTCATTGTTTTGCATATGATTCACGTTGAACTCAGAGCCAGTGTGTCCCATGTGGTCTAGTGGTTAGGATTCGTGGTCTTCACCCACGCGGCCCGGGTTCGATTCCCGGCATGGGAATTCTTTTGCTGCACTTGCAAAAAGCTGAGAATGACTGCAGCCTGCATGTTTGTGCTCAAATGCGACGACTATGATTGTATATTGCAGAGTATTCTGAGGTTTTTCTCCTCGCGCATTGAGTTCTTTCAATATTTATGGGCTTTTGTTCGCGCATCCCGTCTTATCTACCTAATAGCTTTCTGTTCTTTTGGAGAAATTTCAAACGACAATTAATGGCATTGATACACATCATTTCTGATTGGAACGTTCATTGTTTTGCATATAATTCACGTTGAACTCAGAGCCAGTGTGTCCCATGTGGTCTAGTGGTTAGGATTCGTGGTTTTCACCCACGCGGCCCGGGTTCGATTCCCGCCATGGGAATTCTTTTGCTGCACTTGCAAAAAGCTGAGAATGACTGCAGCCTGCATGTTTGTGCTCAAATGCGACGACTATGATTGTATATTGCAGAGTATTCTGAGGTTTTTCTCCTCGCGCATTGAGTTCTTTCAATATTTGTGGGCTTTTGTTCGCGCATCCCGTCTTATCTACATAATAGCTATCTGTTCTTTTGGATAAAAATTTCAAACGACATTTATTGATATACTTCATTTCTGATTAGAAAGTTCATTGTTTTGCATATGATTCACGTTGAACTCAGAGCCAGTGTGTCCCATGTGGTCTAGTGGTTAGGATTCGTGGTCTTCACCCACGCGGCCCGGGTTCGATTCCCGGCATGGGAATTCTTTTGCTGCACTTGCAAAAAGCTGAGAATGACTGCAGCCTGCATGTTTGTGCTCAAATGCGACGACTATGATTGTATATTGCAGAGTATTCTGAGGTTTTTCTCCTCGCGCATTGAGTTCTTTCAATATTTATGGGCTTTTGTTCGCGCATCCCGTCTTATCTACCTAATAGCTTTCTGTTCTTTTGGAGAAATTTCAAACGACAATTAATGGCATTGATACACATCATTTCTGATTGGAAAGTTCATTGTTTTGCATATAATTCACGTTGAACTCAGAGCCAGTGTGTCCCATGTGGTCTAGTGGTTAGGATTCGTGGTTTTCACCCACGCGGCCCGGGTTCGATTCCCGCCATGGGAATTCTTTTGCTGCACTTGCAAAAAGCTGAGAATGACTGCAGCCTGCATGTTTGTGCTCAAATGCGACGACTATGATTGTATATTGCAGAGTATTCTGAGGTTTTTCTCCTCGCGCATTGAGTTCTTTCAATATTTGTGGGCTTTTGTTCGCGCATCCCGTCTTATCTACATAATAGCTATCTGTTCTTTTGGATAAAAATTTCAAACGACAATTATTGATATACATCATTTCTGATTAGAAAGTTCATTGTTTTGCATATGATTCACGTTGAACTCAGAGCCAGTGTGTCCCATGTGGTCTAGTGGTTAGGATTCGTGGTTTTCACCCACGCGGCCCGGGTTCGATTCCCGGCATGGGAATTCTTTTGCTGCACTTGCAAAAAGCTGAGAATGACTGCAGCCTGCATGTTTGTGCTCAAATGCGACGACTATGATTGTATATTGCAGAGTATTCTGAGGTTTTTCTCCTCGCGCATTGAGTTCTTTCAATATTTGTGGGCTTTTGTTCGCGCATCCCGTCTTATCTACATAATAGCTATCTGTTCTTTTGGATAAAAATTTCAAACGACAATTATTGATATACATCATTTCTGATTAGAAAGTTCATTGTTTTGCATATGATTCACGTTGAACTCAGAGCCAGTGTGTCCCATGTGGTCTAGTGGTTAGGATTCGTGGTCTTCACCCACGCGGCCCGGGTTCGATTCCCGGCATGGGAATTCTTTTGCTGCACTTGCAAAAAGCTGAGAATGACTGCAGCCTGCATGTTTGTGCTCAAATGCGACGACTATGATTGTATATTGCAGAGTATTCTGAGGTTTTTCTCCTCGCGCATTGAGTTCTTTCAATATTTATGGGCTTTTGTTCGCGCATCCCGTCTTATCTACCTAATAGCTTTCTGTTCTTTTGGAGAAATTTCAAACGACAATTAATGGCATTGATACACATCATTTCTGATTGGAAAGTTCATTGTTTTGCATATAATTCACGTTGAACTCAGAGCCAGTGTGTCCCATGTGGTCTAGTGGTTAGGATTCGTGGTTTTCACCCACGCGGCCCGGGTTCGATTCCCGCCATGGGAATTCTTTTGCTGCACTTGCAAAAAGCTGAGAATGACTGCAGCCTGCATGTTTGTGCTCAAATGCGACGACTATGATTGTATATTGCAGAGTATTCTGAGGTTTTTCTCCTCGCGCATTGAGTTCTTTCAATATTTGTGGGCTTTTGTTCGCGCATCCCGTCTTATCTACATAATAGCTATCTGTTCTTTTGGATAAAAATTTCAAACGACAATTATTGATATACATCATTTCTGATTAGAAAGTTCATTGTTTTGCATATGATTCACGTTGAACTCAGAGCCAGTGTGTCCCATGTGGTCTAGTGGTTAGGATTCGTGGTTTTCACCCACGCGGCCCGGGTTCGATTCCCGCCATGGGAATTCTTTTGCTGCACTTGCAAAAAGCTGAGAATGACTGCAGCCTGCATGTTTGTGCTCAAATGCGACGACTATGATTGTATATTGCAGAGTATTCTGAGGTTTTTCTCCTCGCGCATTGAGTTCTTTCAATATTTATGGGCTTTTGTTCGCGCATCCCGTCTTATCTACCTAATAGCTTTCTGTTCTTTTGGAGAAATTTCAAACGACAATTAATGGCATTGATACACATCATTTCTGATTGGAAAGTTCATTGTTTTGCATATAATTCACGTTGAACTCAGAGCCAGTGTGTCCCATGTGGTCTAGTGGTTAGGATTCGTGGTTTTCACCCACGCGGCCCGGGTTCGATTCCCGCCATGGGAATTCTTTTGCTGCACTTGCAAAAAGCTGAGAATGACTGCAGCCTGCATGTTTGTGCTCAAATGCGACGACTATGATTGTATATTGCAGAGTATTCTGAGGTTTTTCTCCTCGCGCATTGAGTTCTTTCAATATTTGTGGGCTTTTGTTCGCGCATCCCGTCTTATCTACATAATAGCTATCTGTTCTTTTGGATAAAAATTTCAAACGACAATTATTGATATACATCATTTCTGATTAGAAAGTTCATTGTTTTGCATATGATTCACGTTGAACTCAGAGCCAGTGTGTCCCATGTGGTCTAGTGGTTAGGATTCGTGGTTTTCACCCACGCGGCCCGGGTTCGATTCCCGGCATGGGAATTCTTTTGCTGCACTTGCAAAAAGCTGAGAATGACTGCAGCCTGCATGTTTGTGCTCAAATGCGACGACTATGATTGTATATTGCAGAGTATTCTGAGGTTTTTCTCCTCGCGCATTGAGTTCTTTCAATATTTGTGGGCTTTTGTTCGCGCATCCCGTCTTATCTACATAATAGCTATCTGTTCTTTTGGATAAAAATTTCAAACGACAATTATTGATATACATCATTTCTGATTAGAAAGTTCATTGTTTTGCATATGATTCACGTTGAACTCAGAGCCAGTGTGTCCCATGTGGTCTAGTGGTTAGGATTCGTGGTCTTCACCCACGCGGCCCGGGTTCGATTCCCGGCATGGGAATTCTTTTGCTGCACTTGCAAAAAGCTGAGAATGACTGCAGCCTGCATGTTTGTGCTCAAATGCGACGACTATGATTGTATATTGCAGAGTATTCTGAGGTTTTTCTCCTCGCGCATTGAGTTCTTTCAATATTTATGGGCTTTTGTTCGCGCATCCCGTCTTATCTACCTAATAGCTTTCTGTTCTTTTGGAGAAATTTCAAACGACAATTAATGGCATTGATACACATCATTTCTGATTGGAAAGTTCATTGTTTTGCATATAATTCACGTTGAACTCCGAGCCAGTGTGTCCCATGTGGTCTAGTGGTTAGGATTCGTGGTTTTCACCCACGCGGCCCGGGTTCGATTCCCGCCATGGGAATTCTTTTGCTGCACTTGCAAAAAGCTGAGAATGACTGCAGCCTGCATGTTTGTGCTCAAATGCGACGACTATGATTGTATATTGCAGAGTATTCTGAGGTTTTTCTCCTCGCGCATTGAGTTCTTTCAATATTTGTGGGCTTTTGTTCGCGCATCCCGTCTTATCTACATAATAGCTATCTGTTCTTTTGGATAAAAATTTCAAACGACAATTATTGATATACATCATTTCTGATTAGAAAGTTCATTGTTTTGCATATGATTCACGTTGAACTCAGAGCCAGTGTGTCCCATGTGGTCTAGTGGTTAGGATTCGTGGTTTTCACCCACGCGGCCCGGGTTCGATTCCCGGCATGGGAATTCTTTTGCTGCACTTGCAAAAAGCTGAGAATGACTGCAGCCTGCATGTTTGTGCTCAAATGCGACGACTATGATTGTATATTGCAGAGTATTCTGAGGTTTTTCTCCTCGCGCATTGAGTTCTTTCAATATTTGTGGGCTTTTGTTCGCGCATCCCGTCTTATCTACATAATAGCTATCTGTTCTTTTGGATAAAAATTTCAAACGACAATTATTGATATACATCATTTCTGATTAGAAAGTTCATTGTTTTGCATATGATTCACGTTGAACTCAGAGCCAGTGTGTCCCATGTGGTCTAGTGGTTAGGATTCGTGGTCTTCACCCACGCGGCCCGGGTTCGATTCCCGGCATGGGAATTCTTTTGCTGCACTTGCAAAAAGCTGAGAATGACTGCAGCCTGTATGTTTGTGCTCAAATGCGACGACTATGATTGTATATTGCAGAGTATTCTGAGGTTTTTCTCCTCGCGCATTGAGTTCTTTCAATATTTATGGGCTTTTGTTCGCGCATCCCGTCTTATCTACCTAATAGCTTTCTGTTCTTTTGGAGAAATTTCAAACGACAATTAATGGCATTGATACACATCATTTCTGATTGGAAAGTTCATTGTTTTGCATATAATTCACGTTGAACTCAGAGCCAGTGTGTCCCATGTGGTCTAGTGGTTAGGATTCGTGGTTTTCACCCACGCGGCCCGGGTTCGATTCCCGCCATGGGAATTCTTTTGCTGCACTTGCAAAAAGCTGAGAATGACTGCAGCCTGCATGTTTGTGCTCAAATGCGACGACTATGATTGTATATTGCAGAGTATTCTGAGGTTTTTCTCCTCGCGCATTGAGTTCTTTCAATATTTGTGGGCTTTTGTTCGCGCATCCCGTCTTATCTACATAATAGCTATCTGTTCTTTTGGATAAAAATTTCAAACGACAATTATTGATATACATCATTTCTGATTAGAAAGTTCATTGTTTTGCATATGATTCACGTTGAACTCAGAGCCAGTGTGTCCCATGTGGTCTAGTGGTTAGGATTCGTGGTTTTCACCCACGCGGCCCGGGTTCGATTCCCGGCATGGGAATTCTTTTGCTGCACTTGCAAAAAGCTGAGAATGACTGCAGCCTGCATGTTTGTGCTCAAATGCGACGACTATGATTGTATATTGCAGAGTATTCTGAGGTTTTTCTCCTCGCGCATTGAGTTCTTTCAATATTTGTGGGCTTTTGTTCGCGCATCCCGTCTTATCTACATAATAGCTATCTGTTCTTTTGGATAAAAATTTCAAACGACAATTATTGATATACATCATTTCTGATTAGAAAGTTCATTGTTTTGCATATGATTCACGTTGAACTCAGAGCCAGTGTGTCCCATGTGGTCTAGTGGTTAGGATTCGTGGTCTTCACCCACGCGGCCCGGGTTCGATTCCCGGCATGGGAATTCTTTTGCTGCACTTGCAAAAAGCTGAGAATGACTGCAGCCTGTATGTTTGTGCTCAAATGCGACGACTATGATTGTATATTGCAGAGTATTCTGAGGTTTTTCTCCTCGCGCATTGAGTTCTTTCAATATTTATGGGCTTTTGTTCGCGCATCCCGTCTTATCTACCTAATAGCTTTCTGTTCTTTTGGAGAAATTTCAAACGACAATTAATGGCATTGATACACATCATTTCTGATTGGAAAGTTCATTGTTTTGCATATAATTCACGTTGAACTCAGAGCCAGTGTGTCCCATGTGGTCTAGTGGTTAGGATTCGTGGTTTTCACCCACGCGGCCCGGGTTCGATTCCCGCCATGGGAATTCTTTTGCTGCACTTGCAAAAAGCTGAGAATGACTGCAGCCTGCATGTTTGTGCTCAAATGCGACGACTATGATTGTATATTGCAGAGTATTCTGAGGTTTTTCTCCTCGCGCATTGAGTTCTTTCAATATTTGTGGGCTTTTGTTCGCGCATCCCGTCTTATCTACATAATAGCTATCTGTTCTTTTGGATAAAAATTTCAAACGACAATTATTGATATACATCATTTCTGATTAGAAAGTTCATTGTTTTGCATATGATTCACGTTGAACTCAGAGCCAGTGTGTCCCATGTGGTCTAGTGGTTAGGATTCGTGGTCTTCACCCACGCGGCCCGGGTTCGATTCCCGGCATGGGAATTCTTTTGCTGCACTTGCAAAAAGCTGAGAATGACTGCAGCCTGCATGTTTGTGCTCAAATGCGACGACTATGATTGTATATTGCAGAGTATTCTGAGGTTTTTCTCCTCGCGCATTGAGTTCTTTCAAT
Organism: Cylicocyclus nassatus; assembly: GCA_958299035.1. NCBI lineage: Eukaryota > Metazoa > Nematoda > Chromadorea > Rhabditida > Strongylidae > Cylicocyclus > Cylicocyclus nassatus. The sequence goes on along the minus strand of CATQJL010000201.1, from coordinate 28,019 downwards.
ATTTATGGGCTTTTGTTCGCGCATCCCGTCTTATCTACCTAATAGCTTTCTGTTCTCTTGGAGAAATTTCAAACGACAATTAATGGCATTGATACACATCATTTCTGATTGGAAAGTTCATTGTTTTGCATATAATTCACGTTGAACTCCGAGCCAGTGTGTCCCATGTGGTCTAGTGGTTAGGATTCGTGGTTTTCACCCACGCGGCCCGGGTTCGATTCCCGCCATGGGAATTCTTTTGCTGCACTTGCAAAAAGCTGAGAATGACTGCAGCCTGCATGTTTGTGCTCAAATGCGACGACTATGATTGTATATTGCAGAGTATTCTGAGGTTTTTCTCCTCGCGCATTGAGTTCTTTCAATATTTGTGGGCTTTTGTTCGCGCATCCCGTCTTATCTACATAATAGCTATCTGTTCTTTTGGATAAAAATTTCAAACGACAATTATTGATATACATCATTTCTGATTAGAAAGTTCATTGTTTTGCATATGATTCACGTTGAACTCAGAGCCAGTGTGTCCCATGTGGTCTAGTGGTTAGGATTCGTGGTTTTCACCCACGCGGCCCGGGTTCGATTCCCGGCATGGGAATTCTTTTGCTGCACTTGCAAAAAGCTGAGAATCACTGCAGCCTGCATGTTTGTGCTCAAATGCGACGACTATGATTGTATATTGCAGAGTATTCTGAGGTTTTTCTCCTCGCGCATTGAGTTCTTTCAATATTTGTGGGCTTTTGTTCGCGCATCCCGTCTTATCTACATAATAGCTATCTGTTCTTTTGGATAAAAATTTCAAACGACAATTATTGATATACATCATTTCTGATTAGAAAGTTCATTGTTTTGCATATGATTCACGTTGAACTCAGAGCCAGTGTGTCCCATGTGGTCTAGTGGTTAGGATTCGTGGTCTTCACCCACGCGGCCCGGGTTCGATTCCCGGCATGGGAATTCTTTTGCTGCACTTGCAAAAAGCTGAGAATGACTGCAGCCTGCATGTTTGTGCTCAAATGCGACGACTATGATTGTATATTGCAGAGTATTCTGAGGTTTTTCTCCTCGCGCATTGAGTTCTTTCAATATTTATGGGCTTTTGTTCGCGCATCCCGTCTTATCTACCTAATAGCTTTCTGTTCTTTTGGAGAAATTTCAAACGACAATTAATGGCATTGATACACATCATTTCTGATTGGAAAGTTCATTGTTTTGCATATAATTCACGTTGAACTCAGAGCCAGTGTGTCCCATGTGGTCTAGTGGTTAGGATTCGTGGTTTTCACCCACGCGGCCCGGGTTCGATTCCCGCCATGGGAATTCTTTTGCTGCACTTGCAAAAAGCTGAGAATGACTGCAGCCTGCATGTTTGTGCTCAAATGCGACGACTATGATTGTATATTGCAGAGTATTCTGAGGTTTTTCTCCTCGCGCATTGAGTTCTTTCAATATTTGTGGGCTTTTGTTCGCGCATCCCGTCTTATCTACATAATAGCTATCTGTTCTTTTGGATAAAAATTTCAAACGACAATTATTGATATACATCATTTCTGATTAGAAAGTTCATTGTTTTGCATATGATTCACGTTGAACTCAGAGCCAGTGTGTCCCATGTGGTCTAGTGGTTAGGATTCGTGGTCTTCACCCACGCGGCCCGGGTTCGATTCCCGGCATGGGAATTCTTTTGCTGCACTTGCAAAAAGCTGAGAATGACTGCAGCCTGCATGTTTGTGCTCAAATGCGACGACTATGATTGTATATTGCAGAGTATTCTGAGGTTTTTCTCCTCGCGCATTGAGTTCTTTCAATATTTATGGGCTTTTGTTCGCGCATCCCGTCTTATCTACCTAATAGCTTTCTGTTCTTTTGGAGAAATTTCAAACGACAATTAATGGCATTGATACACATCATTTCTGATTGGAAAGTTCATTGTTTTGCATATAATTCACGTTGAACTCAGAGCCAGTGTGTCCCATGTGGTCTAGTGGTTAGGATTCGTGGTCTTCACCCACGCGGCCCGGGTTCGATTCCCGGCATGGGAATTCTTTTGCTGCACTTGCAAAAAGCTGAGAATGACTGCAGCCTGCATGTTTGTGCTCAAATGCGACGACTATGATTGTATATTGCAGAGTATTCTGAGGTTTTTCTCCTCGCGCATTGAGTTCTTTCAATATTTATGGGCTTTTGTTCGCGCATCCCGTCTTATCTACCTAATAGCTTTCTGTTCTTTTGGAGAAATTTCAAACGACAATTAATGGCATTGATACACATCATTTCTGATTGGAAAGTTCATTGTTTTGCATATAATTCACGTTGAACTCAGAGCCAGTGTGTCCCATGTGGTCTAGTGGTTAGGATTCGTGGTTTTCACCCACGCGGCCCGGGTTCGATTCCCGCCATGGGAATTCTTTTGCTGCACTTGCAAAAAGCTGAGAATGACTGCAGCCTGCATGTTTGTGCTCAAATGCGACGACTATGATTGTATATTGCAGAGTATTCTGAGGTTTTTCTCCTCGCGCATTGAGTTCTTTCAATATTTGTGGGCTTTTGTTCGCGCATCCCGTCTTATCTACATAATAGCTATCTGTTCTTTTGGAGAAATTTCAAACGACAATTATTGATATACATCATTTCTGATTAGAAAGTTCATTGTTTTTGCATATGATTCACGTTGAACTCAGCACCAGTGTGTCCCATGTGGTCTAGTGGTTAGGATTCGTGGTTTTCACCCACGCGGCCCGGGTTCGATTCCCGGCATGGGAATTCTTTTGCTGCACTTGCAAAAAGCTGAGAATGACTGCAGCCTGCATGTTTGTGCTCAAATGCGACGACCATGATTGTATATTGCAAAGTATTTTGGGGTTTTTCTCCTCGCGCATCCGGTTCTTTCAATATTTATGGGCTTTTGTTCGCGCATCCCGTCTTATCTACCTAATAGCTTTCTGTTCTTTTGGAGAAATTTCAAACGACAATTAATGGCATTGATACACATCATTTCTGATTGGAAAGTTCATTGTTTTGCATATGATTCACGTTGAACTCAGAGCCAGTGTGTCCCATGTGGTCTAGTGGTTAGGATTCGTGGTTTTCACCCACGCGGCCCGGGTTCGATTCCCGGCATGGGAATTCTTTTGCTGCACTTGCAAAAAGCTGAAAATGACTGCAGCCTGCATGTTTGTGCTCAAATGCGACGACCATGATTGTATATTGCAAAGTATTTTGGGGTTTTTCTCCTCGCGCATCCGGTTCTTTCAATATTTATGGGCTTTTGTTCGCGCATCCCGTCTTATCTACCTTTCTGTTCTTTTGGAGAAATTTCAAACGACAATTAATGGCATTGATACACATCATTTCTGATTGGAAAGTTCATTGTTTTTGCATATGATTCACGTTGAACTCAGAACCAGTGTGTCCCATGTGGTCTAGTGGTTAGGATTCGTGGTTTTCACCCACGCGGCCCGGGTTCGATTCCCGGCATGGGAATTCTTTTGCTGCACTTGCAAAAAGCTAAGAATGACTGCAGCCTGCATGTTTGTGCTCAAATGCGACGACTATGATTGTATATTGCAGAGTATTCTGAGGTTTTTCTCCTCGCGCATTGAGTTCTTTCAATATTTGTGGGCTTTTGTTCGCGCATCCCGTCTTATCTACATAATAGCTATCTGTTCTTTTGGATAAAAATTTCATACGACAATTATTGATATACATCATTTCTGATTAGAAAGTTCATTGTTTTGCGTATGATTCACGTTGAACTCAGAGCCAGTGTGTCCCATGTGGTCCAGTGGTTAGGATTCGTGGTTTTCACCCACGCGGCCCGGGTTCGATTCCCGGCATGGGAATTCTTTTGCTGCACTTGCAAAAAGCTGAAAATGACTGCAGCCTGCATGTTTGTGCTCAAATGCGACGACCATGATTGTATATTGCAAAGTATTTTGGGGTTTTTCTCCTCGCGCATCCGATTCTTTCAATATTTATGGGCTTTTGTTCGCGCATCCCGTCTTATCTACCTAATAGCTTTCTGTTCTTTTGGAGAAATTTCAAACGACAATTAATGGCATTGATACACATCATTTCTGATTGGAAATTTCATTGTTTTGCATATGATTCACGTTGAACTCAGAGCCAGTGTGTCCCATGTGGTCTAGTGGTTAGGATTCGTGGTTTTCACCCACGCGGCCCGGGTTCGATTCCCGGCATGGGAATTCTTTTGCTGCACTTGCAAAAAGCTGAGAATGACTGCAGCCTGCATGTTTGTGCTCAAATGCGACGACTATGATTGTATATTGCAGAGTATTCTGAGGTTTTTCTCCTCGCGCATTGAGTTCTTTTAATATTTATGGGCTTTTGTTCGCGCATCCCGTCTTATCTACATAATAGCTATCTGTTCTTTTGGAGAAATTTCAAACGACAATTATTGATATACATCATTTCTGATTAGAAAGTTCATTGTTTTTGCATATGATTCACGTTGAACTCAGCACCAGTGTGTCCCATGTGGTCTAGTGGTTAGGATTCGTGGTTTTCACCCACGCGGCCCGGGTTCGATTCCCGGCATGGGAATTCTTTTGCTGCACTTGCAAAAAGCTGAGAATGACTGCAGCCTGCATGTTTGTGCTCAAATGCGACGACTATGATTGTATATTGCAGAGTATTCTGAGGTTTTTCTCCTCGCGCATTGAGTTCTTTCAATATTTGTGGGCTTTTGTTCGCGCATCCCGTCTTATCTACATAATAGCTATCTGTTCTTTTGGATAAAAATTTCAAACGACAATTATTGATATACATCATTTCTGATTAGAAAGTTCATTGTTTTGCATATGATTCACGTTGAACTCAGAGCCAGTGTATCCCATGTGGTCTAGTGGTTAGGATTCGTGGTTTTCACCCACGCGGCCCGGGTTCGATTCCCGGCATGGGAATTCTTTTGCTGCACTTGCAAAAAGCTGAAAATGACTGCAGCCTGCATGTTTGTGCTCAAATGCGACGACCATGATTGTATATTGCAAAGTATTTTGGGGTTTTTCTCCTCGCGCATCCGGTTCTTTCAATATTTATGGGCTTTTGTTCGCGCATCCCGTCTTATCTACCTAATAGCTTTCTGTTCTTTTGGAGAAATTTCAAACGACAATTAATGGCATTGATACACATCATTTCTGATTGGAAAGTTCATTGTTTTGCATATAATTCACGTTGAACTCAGAGCCAGTGTGTCCCATGTGGTCTAGTGGTTAGGATTCGTGGTTTTCACCCACGCGGCCCGGGTTCGATTCCCGCCATGGGAATTCTTTTGCTGCACTTGCAAAAAGCTGAGAATGACTGCAGCCTGCATGTTTGTGCTCAAATGCGACGACTATGATTGTATATTGCAGAGTATTCTGAGGTTTTTCTCCTCGCGCATTGAGTTCTTTCAATATTTGTGGGCTTTTGTTCGCGCATCCCGTCTTATCTACATAATAGCTATCTGTTCTTTTGGAGAAATTTCAAACGACAATTATTGATATACATCATTTCTGATTAGAAAGTTCATTGTTTTTGCATATGATTCACGTTGAACTCAGCACCAGTGTGTCCCATGTGGTCTAGTGGTTAGGATTCGTGGTTTTCACCCACGCGGCCCGGGTTCGATTCCCGGCATGGGAATTCTTTTGCTGCACTTGCAAAAAGCTGAGAATGACTGCAGCCTGCATGTTTGTGCTCAAATGCGACGACTATGATTGTATATTGCAGAGTATTCTGAGGTTTTTCTCCTCGCGCATTGAGTTCTTTCAATATTTGTGGGCTTTTGTTCGCGCATCCCGTCTTATCTACATAATAGCTATCTGTTCTTTTGGATAAAAATTTCAAACGACAATTATTGATATACATCATTTCTGATTAGAAAGTTCATTGTTTTGCATATGATTCACGTTGAACTCAGAGCCAGTGTGTCCCATGTGGTCTAGTGGTTAGGATTCGTGGTTTTCACCCACGCGGCCCGGGTTCGATTCCCGGCATGGGAATTCTTTTGCTGCATTGCAAAAAGCTGAAAATGACTGCAGCCTGCATGTTTGTGCTCAAATGCGACGACCATGATTGTATATTGCAAAGTATTTTGGGGTTTTTCTCCTCGCGCATCCGGTTCTTTCAATATTTATGGGCTTTTGTTCGCGCATCCCGTCTTATCTACCTAATAGCTTTCTGTTCTTTTGGAGAAATTTCAAACGACAATTAATGGCATTGATACACATCATTTCTGATTGGAAAGTTCATTGTTTTGCATATGATTCACGTTGAACTCAGAGCCAGTGTGTCCCATGTGGTCTAGTGGTTAGGATTCGTGGTTTTCACCCACGCGGCCCGGGTTCGATTCCCGGCATGGGAATTCTTTTGCTGCACTTGCAAAAAGCTGAAAATGACTGCAGCCTGCATGTTTGTGCTCAAATGCGACGACCATGATTGTATATTGCAAAGTATTTTGGGGTTTTTCTCCTCGCGCATCCGGTTCTTTCAATATTTATGGGCTTTTGTTCGCGCATCCCGTCTTATCTACCTAATAGCTTTCTGTTCTTTTGGAGAAATTTCAAACGACAATTAATGGCATTGATACACATCATTTCTGATTGGAAAGTTCATTGTTTTGCATATGATTCACGTTGAACTCAGAGCCAGTGTGTCCCATGTGGTCTAGTGGTTAGGATTCGTGGTTTTCACCCACGCGGCCCGGGTTCGATTCCCGGCATGGGAATTCTTTTGCTGCACTTGCAAAAAGCTGAGAATGACTGCAGCCTGCATGTTTGTGCTCAAATGCGACGACTATGATTGTATATTGCAGAGTATTCTGAGGTTTTTCTCCTCGCGCATTGAGTTCTTTCAATATTTATGGGCTTTTGTTCGCGCATCCCGTCTTATCTACATAATAGCTATCTGTTCTTTTGGAGAAATTTCAAACGACAATTATTGATATACATCATTTCTGATTAGAAAGTTCATTGTTTTTGCATATGATTCACGTTGAACTCAGCACCAGTGTGTCCCATGTGGTCTAGTGGTTAGGATTCGTGGTTTTCACCCACGCGGCCCGGGTTCGATTCCCGGCATGCGAATTCTTTTGCTGCACTTGCAAAAAGCTGAGAATGACTGCAGCCTGCATGTTTGTGCTCAAATGCGACGACTATGATTGTATATTGCAGAGTATTCTGAGGTTTTTCTCCTCGCGCATTGAGTTCTTTCAATATTTGTGGGCTTTTGTTCGCGCATCCCGTCTTATCTACATAATAGCTATCTGTTCTTTTGGATAAAAATTTCAAACGACAATTATTGATATACATCATTTCTGATTAGAAAGTTCATTGTTTTGCATATGATTCACGTTGAACTCAGAGCCAGTGTGTCCCATGTGGTCTAGTGGTTAGGATTCGTGGTTTTCACCCACGCGGCCCGGGTTCGATTCCCGGCATGGGAATTCTTTTGCTGCACTTGCAAAAAGCTGAGAATGACTGCAGCCTGCATGTTTGTGCTCAAATGCGACGACTATGATTGTATATTGCAGAGTATTTTGAGGTTTTTCTCCTCGCGCATTGAGTTCTTTCAATATTTATGGGCTTTTGTTCGCGCATCCCGTCTTATCTACATAATAGCTATCTGTTCTTTTGGAGAAATTTCAAACGACAATTATTGATATACATCATTTCTGATTAGAAAGTTCATTGTTTTTGCATATGATTCACGTTGAACTCAGCACCAGTGTGTCCCATGTGGTCTAGTGGTTAGGATTCGTGGTTTTCACCCACGCGGCCCGGGTTCGATTCCCGGCATGGGAATTCTTTTGCTGCACTTGCAAAAAGCTGAGAATGACTGCAGCCTGCATGTTTGTGCTCAAATGCGACGACTATGATTGTATATTGCAGAGTATTCTGAGGTTTTTCTCCTCGCGCATTGAGTTCTTTCAATATTTGTGGGCTTTTGTTCGCGCATCCCGTCTTATCTACATAATAGCTATCTGTTCTTTTGGATAAAAATTTCAAACGACAATTATTGATATACATCATTTCTGATTAGAAAGTTCATTGTTTTTGCATATGATTCACGTTGAACTCAGAACCAGTGTGTCCCATGTGGTCTAGTGGTTAGGATTCGTGGTTTTCACCCACGCGGCCCGGGTTCGATTCCCGGCATGGGAATTCTTTTGCTGCACTTGCAAAAAGCTGAGAATGACTGCAGCCTGCATGTTTGTGCTCAAATGCGACGACTATGATTGTATATTGCAGAGTATTCTGAGGTTTTTCTCCTCGCGCATTGAGTTCTTTCAATATTTGTGGGCTTTTGTTCGCGCATCCCGTCTTATCTACATAATAGCTATCTGTTCTTTTGGATAAAAATTTCAAACGACAATTATTGATATACATCATTTCTGATTAGAAAGTTCATTGTTTTGCATATGATTCACGTTGAACTCAGAGCCAGTGTGTCCCATGTGGTCTAGTGGTTAGGATTCGTGGTTTTCACCCACGCGGCCCGGGTTCGATTCCCGGCATGGGAATTCTTTTGCTGCACTTGCAAAAAGCTGAAAATGACTGCAGCCTGCTGTTTGTGCTCAAATGCGACGACCATGATTGTATATTGCAAAGTATTTTGGGGTTTTTCTCCTCGCGCATCCGGTTCTTTCAATATTTATGGGCTTTTGTTCGCGCATCCCGTCTTATCTACCTAATAGCTTTCTGTTCTTTTGGAGAAATTTCAAACGACAATTAATGGCATTGATACACATCATTTCTGATTGGAAAGTTCATTGTTTTTGCATATGATTCACGTTGAACTCAGCACCAGTGTGTCCCATGTGGTCTAGTGGTTAGGATTCGTGGTTTTCACCCACGCGGCCCGGGTTCGATTCCCGGCATGGGAATTCTTTTGCTGCACTTGCAAAAAGCTGAGAATGACTGCAGCCTGCATGTTTGTGCTCAAATGCGACGACTATGATTGTATATTGCAGAGTATTCTGAGGTTTTTCTCCTCGCGCATTGAGTTCTTTCAATATTTGTGGGCTTTTGTTCGCGCATCCCGTCTTATCTACATAATAGCTATCTGTTCTTTTGGATAAAAATTTCAAACGACAATTATTGATATACATCATTTCTGATTAGAAAGTTCATTGTTTTTGCATATGATTCACGTTGAACTCAGAACCAGTGTGTCCCATGTGGTCTAGTGGTTAGGATTCGTGGTTTTCACCCACGCGGCCCGGGTTCGATTCCCGGCATGGGAATTCTTTTGCTGCACTTGCAAAAAGCTGAGAATGACTGCAGCCTGCATGTTTGTGCTCAAATGCGACGACTATGATTGTATATTGCAGAGTATTCTGAGGTTTTTCTCCTCGCGCATTGAGTTCTTTCAATATTTGTGGGCTTTTGTTCGCGCATCCCGTCTTATCTACATAATAGCTATCTGTTCTTTTGGATAAAAATTTCAAACGACAATTATTGATATACATCATTTCTGATTAGAAAGTTCATTGTTTTGCATATGATTCACGTTGAACTCAGAGCCAGTGTGTCCCATGTGGTCTAGTGGTTAGGATTCGTGGTTTTCACCCACGCGGCCCGGGTTCGATTCCCGGCATGGGAATTCTTTTGCTGCACTTGCAAAAAGCTGAAAATGACTGCAGCCTGCTGTTTGTGCTCAAATGCGACGACCATGATTGTATATTGCAAAGTATTTTGGGGTTTTTCTCCTCGCGCATCCGGTTCTTTCAATATTTATGGGCTTTTGTTCGCGCATCCCGTCTTATCTACCTAATAGCTTTCTGTTCTTTTGGAGAAATTTCAAACGACAATTAATGGCATTGATACACATCATTTCTGATTGGAAAGTTCATTGTTTTTGCATATGATTCACGTTGAACTCAGCACCAGTGTGTCCCATGTGGTCTAGTGGTTAGGATTCGTGGTTTTCACCCACGCGGCCCGGGTTCGATTCCCGGCATGGGAATTCTTTTGCTGCACTTGCAAAAAGCTGAGAATGACTGCAGCCTGCATGTTTGTGCTCAAATGCGACGACTATGATTGTATATTGCAGAGTATTCTGAGGTTTTTCTCCTCGCGCATTGAGTTCTTTCAATATTTGTGGGCTTTTGTTCGCGCATCCCGTCTTATCTACATAATAGCTATCTGTTCTTTTGGATAAAAATTTCAAACGACAATTATCGATATACATCATTTCTGATTAGAAAGTTCATTGTTTTGCATATGATTCACGTTGAACTCAGAGCCAGTGTGTCCCATGTGGTCTAGTGGTTAGGATTCGTGGTTTTCACCCACGCGGCCCGGGTTTGATTCCCGGCATGGGAATTCTTTTGCTGCACTTGCAAAAAGCTGAAAATGACTGCAGCCTGCATGTTTGTGCTCAAATGCGACGACCATGATTGTATATTGCAAAGTATTTTGGGGTTTTTCTCCTCGCGCATCCGGTTCTTTCAATATTTATGGGCTTTTGTTCGCGCATCCCGTCTTATCTACCTAATAGCTTTCTGTTCTTTTGGAGAAATTTCAAACGACAATTAATGGCATTGATACACATCATTTCTGATTGGAAAGTTCATTGTTTTTGCATATGATTCACGTTGAACTCAGCACCAGTGTGTCCCATGTGGTCTAGTGGTTAGGATTCGTGGTTTTCACCCACGCGGCCCGGGTTCGATTCCCGGCATGGGAATTCTTTTGCTGCACTTGCAAAAAGCTGAGAATGACTGCAGCCTGCATGTTTGTGCTCAAATGCGACGACTATGATTGTATATTGCAGAGTATTCTGAGGTTTTTCTCCTCGCGCATTGAGTTCTTTCAATATTTGTGGGCTTTTGTTCGCGCATCCCGTCTTATCTACATAATAGCTATCTGTTCTTTTGGATAAAAATTTCAAACGACAATTATTGATATACATCATTTCTGATTAGAAAGTTCATTGTTTTGCATATGATTCACGTTGAACTCAGAGCCAGTGTGTCCCATGTGGTCTAGTGGTTAGGATTCGTGGTTTTCACCCACGCGGCCCGGGTTCGATTCCCGGCATGGGAATTCTTTTGCTGCACTTGCAAAAAGCTGAAAATGACTGCAGCCTGCATGTTTGTGCTCAAATGCGACGACCATGATTGTATATTGCAAAGTATTTTGGGGTTTTTCTCCTCGCGCATCCGGTTCTTTCAATATTTATGGGCTTTTGTTCGCGCATCCCGTCTTATCTACCTAATAGCTTTCTGTTCTTTTGGAGAAATTTCAAACGACAATTAATGGCATTGATACACATCATTTCTGATTGGAAAGTTCATTGTTTTTGCATATGATTCACGTTGAACTCAGCACCAGTGTGTCCCATGTGGTCTAGTGGTTAGGATTCGTGGTTTTCACCCACGCGGCCCGGGTTCGATTCCCGGCATGGGAATTCTTTTGCTGCACTTGCAAAAAGCTGAGAATGACTGCAGCCTGCATGTTTGTGCTCAAATGCGACGACTATGATTGTATATTGCAGAGTATTCTGAGGTTTTTCTCCTCGCGCATTGAGTTCTTTCAATATTTGTGGGCTTTTGTTCGCGCATCCCGTCTTATCTACATAATAGCTATCTGTTCTTTTGGATAAAAATTTCAAACGACAATTATTGATATACATCATTTCTGATTAGAAAGTTCATTGTTTTGCATATGATTCACGTTGAACTCAGAGCCAGTGTGTCCCATGTGGTCTAGTGGTTAGGATTCGTGGTTTTCACCCACGCGGCCCGGGTTCGATTCCCGGCATGGGAATTCTTTTGCTGCACTTGCAAAAAGCTGAAAATGACTGCAGCCTGCATGTTTGTGCTCAAATGCGACGACCATGATTGTATATTGCAAAGTATTTTGGGGTTTTTCTCCTCGCGCATCCGGTTCTTTCAATATTTATGGGCTTTTGTTCGCGCATCCCGTCTTATCTACCTAATAGCTTTCTGTTCTTTTGGAGAAATTTCAAACGACAATTAATGGCATTGATACACATCATTTCTGATTGGAAAGTTCATTGTTTTTGCATATGATTCACGTTGAACTCAGCACCAGTGTGTCCCATGTGGTCTAGTGGTTAGGATTCGTGGTTTTCACCCACGCGGCCCGGGTTCGATTCCCGGCATGGGAATTCTTTTGCTGCACTTGCAAAAAGCTGAAAATGACTGCAGCCTGCATGTTTGTGCTCAAATGCGACGACTATGATTGTATATTGCAGAGTATTCTGAGGTTTTTCTCCTCGCGCATTGAGTTCTTTCAATATTTGTGGGCTTTTGTTCGCGCATCCCGTCTTATCTACATAATTTCTATCTGTTCTTTTGGATAAACATTTCAAACGACAATTATTGATATACATCATTTCTGATTAGAAAGTTCATTGTTTTGCATATGATTCACGTTGAACTCAGAACCAGTGTGTCCCATGTGGTCTAGTGGTTAGGATTCGTGGTTTTCACCCACGCGGCCCGGGTTCGATTCCCGGCATGGGAATTCTTTTGCTGCACTTGCAAAAAGCTGAGAATGACTGCAGCCTGCATGTTTGTGCTCAAATGCGACGACTATGATTGTATATTGCAGAGTATTCTGAGGTTTTTCTCCTCGCGCATTGAGTTCTTTCAATATTTGTGGGCTTTTGTTCGCGCATCCCGTCTTATCTACATAATAGCTATCTGTTCTTTTGGATAAAAATTTCAAACGACAATTATCGATATACATCATTTCTGATTAGAAAGTTCATTGTTTTGCATATGATTCACGTTGAACTCAGAGCCAGTGTGTCCCATGTGGTCTAGTGGTTAGGATTCGTGGTTTTCACCCACGCGGCCCGGGTTTGATTCCCGGCATGGGAATTCTTTTGCTGCACTTGCAAAAAGCTGAAAATGACTGCAGCCTGCATGTTTGTGCTCAAATGCGACGACCATGATTGTATATTGCAAAGTATTTTGGGGTTTTTCTCCTCGCGCATCCGGTTCTTTCAATATTTATGGGCTTTTGTTCGCGCATCCCGTCTTATCTACCTAATAGCTTTCTGTTCTTTTGGAGAAATTTCAAACGACAATTAATGGCATTGATACACATCATTTCTGATTGGAAAGTTCATTGTTTTTGCATATGATTCACGTTGAACTCAGCACCAGTGTGTCCCATGTGGTCTAGTGGTTAGGATTCGTGGTTTTCACCCACGCGGCCCGGGTTCGATTCCCGGCATGGGAATTCTTTTGCTGCACTTGCAAAAAGCTGAGAATGACTGCAGCCTGCATGTTTGTGCTCAAATGCGACGACTATGATTGTATATTGCAGAGTATTCTGAGGTTTTTCTCCTCGCGCATTGAGTTCTTTCAATATTTGTGGGCTTTTGTTCGCGCATCCCGTCTTATCTACATAATAGCTATCTGTTCTTTTGGATAAAAATTTCAAACGACAATTATTGATATACATCATTTCTGATTAGAAAGTTCATTGTTTTGCATATGATTCACGTTGAACTCAGAGCCAGTGTGTCCCATGTGGTCTAGTGGTTAGGATTCGTGGTTTTCACCCACGCGGCCCGGGTTCGATTCCCGGCATGGGAATTCTTTTGCTGCACTTGCAAAAAGCTGAGAATGACTGCAGCCTGCATGTTTGTGCTCAAATGCGACGACTATGATTGTATATTGCAGAGTATTCTGAGGTTTTTCTCCTCGCGCATTGAGTTCTTTCAATATTTGTGGGCTTTTGTTCGCGCATCCCGTCTTATCTACATAATAGCTATCTGTTCTTTTGGATAAAAATTTCAAACGACAATTATCGATATACATCATTTCTGATTAGAAAGTTCATTGTTTTGCATATGATTCACGTTGAACTCAGAGCCAGTGTGTCCCATGTGGTCTAGTGGTTAGGATTCGTGGTTTTCACCCACGCGGCCCGGGTTTGATTCCCGGCATGGGAATTCTTTTGCTGCACTTGCAAAAAGCTGAAAATGACTGCAGCCTGCATGTTTGTGCTCAAATGCGACGACCATGATTGTATATTGCAAAGTATTTTGGGGTTTTTCTCCTCGCGCATCCGGTTCTTTCAATATTTATGGGCTTTTGTTCGCGCATCCCGTCTTATCTACCTAATAGCTTTCTGTTCTTTTGGAGAAATTTCAAACGACAATTAATGGCATTGATACACATCATTTCTGATTGGAAAGTTCATTGTTTTTGCATATGATTCACGTTGAACTCAGCACCAGTGTGTCCCATGTGGTCTAGTGGTTAGGATTCGTGGTTTTCACCCGCGCGGCCCGGGTTCGATTCCCGGCATGGGAATTCTTTTGCTGCACTTGCAAAAAGCTGAGAATGACTGCAGCCTGCATGTTTGTGCTCAAATGCGACGACTATGATTGTATATTGCAGAGTATTCTGAGGTTTTTCTCCTCGCGCATTGAGTTCTTTCAATATTTGTGGGCTTTTGTTCGCGCATCCCGTCTTATCTACATAATAGCTATCTGTTCTTTTGGATAAAAATTTCAAACGACAATTATTGATATACATCATTTCTGATTAGAAAGTTCATTGTTTTGCATATGATTCACGTTGAACTCAGAGCCAGTGTGTCCCATGTGGTCTAGTGGTTAGGATTCGTGGTTTTCACCCACGCGGCCCGGGTTCGATTCCCGGCATGGGAATTCTTTTGCTGCACTTGCAAAAAGCTGAAAATGACTGCAGCCTGCATGTTTGTGCTCAAATGCGACGACCATGATTGTATATTGCAAAGTATTTTGGGGTTTTTCTCCTCGCGCATCCGGTTCTTTCAATATTTATGGGCTTTTGTTCGCGCATCCCGTCTTATCTACCTAATAGCTTTCTGTTCTTTTGGAGAAATTTCAAACGACAATTAATGGCATTGATACACATCATTTCTGATTGGAAAGTTCATTGTTTTTGCATATGATTCACGTTGAACTCAGCACCAGTGTGTCCCATGTGGTCTAGTGGTTAGGATTCGTGGTTTTCACCCACGCGGCCCGGGTTCGATTCCCGGCATGGGAATTCTTTTGCTGCACTTGCAAAAAGCTGAAAATGACTGCAGCCTGCATGTTTGTGCTCAAATGCGACGACTATGATTGTATATTGCAGAGTATTCTGAGGTTTTTCTCCTCGCGCATTGAGTTCTTTCAATATTTGTGGGCTTTTGTTCGCGCATCCCGTCTTATCTACATAATTTCTATCTGTTCTTTTGGATAAACATTTCAAACGACAATTATTGATATACATCATTTCTGATTAGAAAGTTCATTGTTTTGCATATGATTCACGTTGAACTCAGAACCAGTGTGTCCCATGTGGTCTAGTGGTTAGGATTCGTGGTTTTCACCCACGCGGCCCGGGTTCGATTCCCGGCATGGGAATTCTTTTGCTGCACTTGCAAAAAGCTGAGAATGACTGCAGCCTGCATGTTTGTGCTCAAATGCGACGACTATGATTGTATATTGCAGAGTATTCTGAGGTTTTTCTCCTCGCGCATTGAGTTCTTTCAATATTTGTGGGCTTTTGTTCGCGCATCCCGTCTTATCTACATAATAGCTATCTGTTCTTTTGGATAAAAATTTCAAACGACAATTATTGATATACATCATTTCTGATTAGAAAGTTCATTGTTTTGCATATGATTCACGTTGAACTCAGAGCCAGTGTGTCCCATGTGGTCTAGTGGTTAGGATTCGTGGTTTTCACCCACGCGGCCCGGGTTTGATTCCCGGCATGGGAATTCTTTTGCTGCACTTGCAAAAAGCTGAAAATGACTGCAGCCTGCATGTTTGTGCTCAAATGCGACGACCATGATTGTATATTGCAAAGTATTTTGGGGTTTTTCTCCTCGCGCATCCGGTTCTTTCAATATTTATGGGCTTTTGTTCGCGCATCCCGTCTTATCTACCTAATAGCTTTCTGTTCTTTTGGAGAAATTTCAAACGACAATTAATGGCATTGATACACATCATTTCTGATTAGAAAGTTCATTGTTTTGCATATGATTCACGTTGAACTCAGAACCAGTGTGTCCCATTGGTCTAGTGGTTAGGATTCGTGGTTTTCACCCACGCGGCCCGGGTTCGATTCCCGGCATGGGAATTCTTTTGCTGCACTTGCAAAAAGCTGAAAATGACTGCAGCCTGCATGTTTGTGCTCAAATGCGACGACTATGATTGTATATTGCAGAGTATTCTGAGGTTTTTCTCCTCGCGCATTGAGTTCTTTCAATATTTGTGGGCTTTTGTTCGCGCATCCCGTCTTATCTACATAATTTCTATCTGTTCTTTTGGATAAAAATTTCAAACGACAATTATTGATATACATCATTTCTGATTAGAAAGTTCATTGTTTTGCATATGATTCACGTTGAACTCAGAGCCAGTGTGTCCCATGTGGTCTAGTGGTTAGGATTCGTGGTTTTCACCCACGCGGCTCGGGTTTGATTCCCGGCATGGGAATTCTTTTGCTGCACTTGCAAAAAGCTGAAAATGACTGCAGCCTGCATGTTTGTGCTCAAATGCGACGACCATGATTGTATATTGCAAAGTATTTTGGGGTTTTTCTCCTCGCGCATCCGGTTCTTTCAATATTTATGGGCTTTTGTTCGCGCATCCCGTCTTATCTACCTAATAGCTTTCTGTTCTTTTGGAGAAATTTCAAACGACAATTAATGGCATTGATACACATCATTTCTGATTGGAAAGTTCATTGTTTTGCATATGATTCACGTTGAACTCAGAGCCAGTGTGTCCCATGTGGTCTAGTGGTTAGGATTCGTGGTTTTCACCCACGCGGCCCGGGTTTGATTCCCGGCATGGGAATTCTTTTGCTGCACTTGCAAAAAGCTGAAAATGACTGCAGCCTGCATGTTTGTGCTCAAATGCGACGACCATGATTGTATATTGCAAAGTATTTTGGGGTTTTTCTCCTCGCGCATCCGGTTCTTTCAATATTTATGGGCTTTTGTTCGCGCATCCCGTCTTATCTACCTAATAGCTTTCTGTTCTTTTGGAGAAATTTCAAACGACAATTAATGGCATTGATACACATCATTTCTGATTGGAAAGTTCATTGTTTTGCATATGATTCACGTTGAACTCAGAGCCAGTGTGTCCCATGTGGTCTAGTGGTTAGGATTCGTGGTTTTCACCCACGCGGCCCGGGTTTGATTCCCGGCATGGGAATTCTTTTGCTGCACTTGCAAAAAGCTGAAAATGACTGCAGCCTGCATGTTTGTGCTCAAATGCGACGACCATGATTGTATATTGCAAAGTATTTTGGGGTTTTTCTCCTCGCGCATCCGGTTCTTTCAATATTTATGGGCTTTTGTTCGCGCATCCCGTCTTATCTACCTAATAGCTTTCTGTTCTTTTGGAGAAATTTCAAACGACAATTAATGGCATTGATACACATCATTTCTGATTAGAAAGTTCATTGTTTTGCATATGATTCACGTTGAACTCAGAACCAGTGTGTCCCATTGGTCTAGTGGTTAGGATTCGTGGTTTTCACCCACGCGGCCCGGGTTCGATTCCCGGCATGGGAATTCTTTTGCTGCACTTGCAAAAAGCTGAAAATGACTGCAGCCTGCATGTTTGTGCTCAAATGCGACGACTATGATTGTATATTGCAGAGTATTCTGAGGTTTTTCTCCTCGCGCATTGAGTTCTTTCAATATTTGTGGGCTTTTGTTCGCGCATCCCGTCTTATCTACATAATTTCTATCTGTTCTTTTGGATAAAAATTTCAAACGACAATTATTGATATAATCATTTCTGATTAGAAAGTTCATTGTTTTGCATATGATTCACGTTGAACTCAGAGCCAGTGTGTCCCATGTGGTCTAGTGGTTAGGATTCGTGGTTTTCACCCACGCGGCCCGGGTTTGATTCCCGGCATGGGAATTCTTTTGCTGCACTTGCAAAAAGCTGAAAATGACTGCAGCCTGCATGTTTGTGCTCAAATGCGACGACCATGATTGTATATTGCAAAGTATTTTGGGGTTTTTCTCCTCGCGCATCCGGTTCTTTCAATATTTATGGGCTTTTGTTCGCGCATCCCGTCTTATCTACCTAATAGCTTTCTGTTCTTTTGGAGAAATTTCAAACGACAATTAATGGCATTGATACACATCATTTCTGATTGGAAAGTTCATTGTTTTGCATATGATTCACGTTGAACTCAGAGCCAGTGTGTCCCATGTGGTCTAGTGGTTAGGATTCGTGGTTTTCACCCACGCGGCCCGGGTTTGATTCCCGGCATGGGAATTCTTTTGCTGCACTTGCAAAAAGCTGAAAATGACTGCAGCCTGCATGTTTGTGCTCAAATGCGACGACTATGATTGTATATTGCAGAGTATTCTGAGGTTTTTCTCCTCGCGCATTGAGTTCTTTCAATATTTGTGGGCTTTTGTTCGCGCATCCCGTCTTATCTACATAATTTCTATCTGTTCTTTTGGATAAAAATTTCAAACGACAATTATTGATATACATCATTTCTGATTAGAAAGTTCATTGTTTTGCATATGATTCACGTTGAACTCAGAGCCAGTGTGTCCCATGTGGTCTAGTGGTTAGGATTCGTGGTTTTCACCCACGCGGCCCGGGTTTGATTCCCGGCATGGGAATTCTTTTGCTGCACTTGCAAAAAGCTGAAAATGACTGCAGCCTGCATGTTTGTGCTCAAATGCGACGACCATGATTGTATATTGCAAAGTATTTTGGGGTTTTTCTCCTCGCGCATCCGGTTCTTTCAATATTTATGGGCTTTTGTTCGCGCATCCCGTCTTATCTACATAATAGCTTTCTGTTCTTTTGGAGAAATTTCAAACGACAATTAATGGCATTGATACACATCATTTCTGATTGGAAAGTTCATTGTTTTGCATATGATTCACGTTGAACTCAGAGCCAGTGTGTCCCATGTGGTCTAGTGGTTAGGATTCGTGGTTTTCACCCACGCGGCCCGGGTTTGATTCCCGGCATGGGAATTCTTTTGCTGCACTTGCAAAAAGCTGAAAATGACTGCAGCCTGCATGTTTGTGCTCAAATGCGACGACCATGATTGTATATTGCAAAGTATTTTGGGGTTTTTCTCCTCGCGCATCCGGTTCTTTCAATATTTATGGGCTTTTGTTCGCGCATCCCGTCTTATCTACCTAATAGCTTTCTGTTCTTTTGGAGAAATTTCAAACGACAATTAATGGCATTGATACACATCATTTCTGATTGGAAAGTTCATTGTTTTGCATATGATTCACGTTGAACTCAGAGCCAGTGTGTCCCATGTGGTCTAGTGGTTAGGATTCGTGGTTTTCACCCACGCGGCCCGGGTTCGATTCCCGGCATGGGAATTCTTTTGCTGCACTTGCAAAAAGCTGAGAATGACTGCAGCCTGCATGTTTGTGCTCAAATGCGACGACTATGATTGTATATTGCAGAGTATTTTGAGGTTTTTCTCCTCGCGCATTGAGTTCTTTCAATATTTATGGGCTTTTGTTCGCGCATCCCGTCTTATCTACATAATAGCTATCTGTTCTTTTGGATAAAAATTTCAAACGACAATTATTGATATACATCATTTCTGATTAGAAAGTTCATTGTTTTGCATATGATTCACGTTGAACTCAGAGCCAGTGTGTCCCATGTGGTCTAGTGGTTAGGATTCGTGGTTTTCACCCACGCGGCCCGGGTTTGATTCCCGGCATGGGAATTCTTTTGCTGCACTTGCAAAAAGCTGAAAATGACTGCAGCCCGCATGTTTGTGCTCAAATGCGACGACCATGATTGTATATTGCAAAGTATTTTGGGGTTTTTCTCCTCGCGCATCCGGTTCTTTCAATATTTATGGGCTTTTGTTCGCGCATCCCGTCTTATCTACCTAATAGCTTTCTGTTCTTTTGGAGAAATTTCAAACGACAATTAATGGCATTGATACACATCATTTCTGATTGGAAAGTTCATTGTTTTGCATATGATTCACGTTGAACTCAGAGCCAGTGTGTCCCATGTGGTCTAGTGGTTAGGATTCGTGGTTTTCACCCACGCGGCCCGGGTTTGACTCCCGGCATGGGAATTCTTTTGCTGCACTTGCAAAAAGCTGAAAATGACTGCAGCCTGCATGTTTGTGCTCAAATGCGACGACCATGATTGTATATTGCAAAGTATTTTGGGGTTTTTCTCCTCGCGCATCCGGTTCTTTCAATATTTATGGGCTTTTGTTCGCGCATCCCGTCTTATCTACCTAATAGCTTTCTGTTCTTTTGGAGAAATTTCAAACGACAATTAATGGCATTGATACACATCATTTCTGATTGGAAAGTTCATTGTTTTGCATATGATTCACGTTGAACTCAGAGCCAGTGTGTCCCATGTGGTCTAGTGGTTAGGATTCGTGGTTTTCACCCACGCGGCCCGGGTTCGATTCCCGGCATGGGAATTCTTTTGCTGCACTTGCAAAAAGCTGAGAATGACTGCAGCCTGCATGTTTGTGCTCAAATGCGACGACTATGATTGTATATTGCAGAGTATTTTGAGGTTTTTCTCCTCGCGCATTGAGTTCTTTCAATATTTATGGGCTTTTGTTCGCGCATCCCGTCTTATCTACATAATAGCTATCTGTTCTTTTGGAGAAATTTCAAACGACAATTATTGATATACATCATTTCTGATTAGAAAGTTCATTGTTTTTGCATATGATTCACGTTGAACTCAGCACCAGTGTGTCCCATGTGGTCTAGTGGTTAGGATTCGTGGTTTTCACCCACGCGGCCCGGGTTCGATTCCCGGCATGGGAATTCTTTTGCTGCACTTGCAAAAAGCTGAGAATGACTGCAGCCTGCATGTTTGTGCTCAAATGCGACGACTGTGATTGTATATTGCAGAGTATTCTGAGGTTTTTCTCCTCGCGCATTGAGTTCTTTCAATATTTGTGGGCTTTTGTTCGCGCATCCCGTCTTATCTACATAATAGCTATCTGTTCTTTTGGATAAAAATTTCAAACGACAATTATTGATATACATCATTTCTGATTAGAAAGTTCATTGTTATGCATATGATTCACGTTGAACTCAGAACCAGTGTGTCCCATGTGGTCTAGTGGTTAGGATTCGTGGTTTTCACCCACGCGGCCCGGGTTCGATTCCCGGCATGGGAATTCTTTTGCTGCACTTGCAAAAAGCTGAAAATGACTGCAGCCTGCATGTTTGTGCTCAAATGCGACGACCATGATTGTATATTGCAAAGTATTTTGGGGTTTTTCTCCTCGCGCATCCGGATCTTTCAATATTTATGGGCTTTTGTTCGCGCATCCCGTCTTATCTACCTAATAGCTTTCTGTTCTTTTGGAGAAATTTCAAACGACAATTAATGACATTGATACACATCATTTCTGATTGGAAAGTTCATTGTTTTGCATATGATTCACGTTGAACTCAGAGCCAGTGTGTCCCATGTGGTCTAGTGGTTAGGATTCGTGGTTTTCACCCACGCGGCCCGGGTTCGATTCCCGGCATGGGAATTCTTTTGCTGCACTTGCAAAAAGCTGAGAATGACTGCAGCCTGCATGTTTGTGCTCAAATGCGACGACTGTGATTGTATATTGCAGAATATTCTGAGGTTTTTCTCCTCGCGCATTGAGTTCTTTCAATATTTGTGGGCTTTTGTTCGCGCATCCCGTCTTATCTACATAATAGCTATCTGTTCTTTTGGATAAAAATTTCAAACGACAATTATTGATATACATCATTTCTGATTAGAAAGTTCATTGTTATGCATATGATTCACGTTGAACTCAGAACCAGTGTGTCCCATGTGGTCTAGTGGTTAGGATTCGTGGTTTTCACCCACGCGGCCCGGGTTCGATTCCCGGCATGGGAATTCTTTTGCTGCACTTGCAAAAAGCTGAAAATGACTGCAGCCTGCATGTTTGTGCTCAAATGCGACGACCATGATTGTATATTGCAAAGTATTTTGGGGTTTTTCTCCTCGCGCATCCGGATCTTTCAATATTTATGGGCTTTTGTTCGCGCATCCCGTCTTATCTACCTAATAGCTTTCTGTTCTTTTGGAGAAATTTCAAACGACAATTAATGACATTGATACACATCATTTCTGATTGGAAAGTTCATTGTTTTGCATATGATTCACGTTGAACTCAGAGCCAGTGTGTCCCATGTGGTCTAGTGGTTAGGATTCGTGGTTTTCACCCACGCGGCCCGGGTTCGATTCCCGGCATGGGAATTCTTTTGCTGCACTTGCAAGAAGCTGAGAATGACTGCAGCCTGCATGTTTGTGCTCAAATGCGACGACTATGATTGTATATTGCAGAGTATTCTGAGGTTTTTCTCCTCGCGCATTGAGTTCTTTCAATATTTGTGGGCTTTTGTTCGCGCATCCCGTCTTATCTACATAATAGCTATCTGTTCTTTTGGATAAAAATTTCAAACGACAATTATTGATATACATCATTTCTGATTAGAAAGTTCATTGTTTTGCATATGATTCACTTTGAACTCAGAGCCAGTGTGTCCCATGTGGTCTAGTGGTTAGGATTCGTGGTTTTCACCCACGCGGCCCGGGTTCGATTCCCGGCATGGGAATTCTTTTGCTGCACTTGCAAAAAGCTGAGAATGACTGCAGCCTGCATGTTTGTGCTCAAATGCGACGACTATGATTGTATATTGCAGAGTATTCTGAGGTTTTTCTCCTCGCGCATTGAATTCTTTCAATATTTATGGGCTTTTGTTCGCGCATCCCGTCTTATCTACATAATAGCTATCTGTTCTTTTGGAGAAATTTCAAACGACAATTATTGATATACATCATTTCTGATTAGAAAGTTCATTGTTTTGCATATGATTCACGTTGAACTCAGAACCAGTGTGTCCCATGTGGTCTAGTGGTTAGGATTCGTGGTTTTCACCCACGCGGCCCGGGTTCGATTCCCGGCATGGGAATTCTTTTGCTGCACTTGCAAAAAGCTGAGAATGACTGCAGCCTGCATGTTTGTGCTCAAATGCGACGACTATGATTGTATATTGCAGAGTATTCTGAGGTTTTTCTCCTCGCGCATTGAGTTCTTTCAATATTTATGGGCTTTTGTTCGCGCATCCCGTCTTATCTACATAATAGCTATCTGTTCTTTTGGAGAAATTTCAAACGACAATTATTGATATACATCATTTCTGATTAGAAAGTTCATTGTTTTTGCATATGATTCACGTTGAACTCAGCACCAGTGTGTCCCATGTGGTCTAGTGGTTAGGATTCGTGGTTTTCACCCACGCGGCCCGGGTTCGATTCCCGGCATGGGAATTCTTTTGCTGCACTTGCAAAAAGCTGAGAATGACTGCAGCCTGCATGTTTGTGCTCAAATGCGACGACTATGATTGTATATTGCAGAGTATTCTGAGGTTTTTCTCCTCGCGCATTGAGTTCTTTCAATATTTATGGGCTTTTGTTCGCGCATCCCGTCTTATCTACATAATAGCTTTCTGTTCTTTTGGAGAAATTTCAAACGACAATTAATGGCATTTATATATATCATTTTTGATTGGAAAGTTCATTGTTTTGCATATGATTCACGTTGAACTCAGAACCAGTGTGTCCCATGTGGTCTAGTGGTTAGGATTCGTGGTTTTCACCCACGCGGCCCGGGTTCGATTCCCGGCATGGGAATTCTTTTGCTGCACTTGCAAAAAGCTGAAAATGACTGCAGCCTGCATGTTTGTGCTCAAATGCGACGACCATGATTGTATATTGCAAAGTATTTTGGGGTTTTTCTCCTCGCGCATCCGGATCTTTCAATATTTATGGGCTTTTGTTCGTGCATTCCGTCTTATCTACATGATAGCTTTCTGTTCTTTTGGAGAAATTTCAAACGACAATTAATGGCATTTATATATATCATTTTTGATTGGAAAGTTCATTGTTTTGCATATGATTCACGTTGAACTCAGAACCAGTGTGTCCCATGTGGTCTGGTGGTTAGGATTCGTGGTTTTCACCCACGCGGCCGGGGTTCGATTCCCGGCATGGGAATTCTTTTGCTGCACTTGCAAAAAGCTGAGAATGACTGCAGCCTGCATGTTTGTGCTCAAATGCGACGACTATGATTGTATATTGCAGAGTATTCTGAGGTTTTTCTCCTCGCGCATTGAGTTCTTTCAATATTTATGGGCTTTTGTTCGCGCATCCCGTCTTATCTACATAATAGCTATCTGTTGTTTTGGAGAAATTTCAAACGACAATTATTGATATACATCATTTCTGATTAGAAAGTTCATTGTTTTGCATATGATTCACGTTGAACTCAGAACCAGTGTGTCCCATGTGGTCTAGTGGCTAGGATTCGTGGTTTTCACCCACGCGGCCCGGGTTCGATTCCCGGCATGGGAATTCTTTTGCTGCACTTGCAAAAAGCTGAAAATGACTGCAGCCTGCATGTTTGTGCTCAAATGCGATGACCATGATTGTATATTGCAAAGTATTTTGGGGTTTTTCTCCTCGCGCATCCGGATCTTTCAATATTTATGGGCTTTTGTTCGCGCATTCCGTCTTATCTACATAATAGCTTTCTGTTCTTTTGGAGAAATTTCAAACGACAAGTAATGGCATTCATATATATCATTTTTGATTGGAAAGTTCATTGTTTTGCATATGATTCACGTTGAACTCAGAGCCAGTGTGTCCCATGTGGTCTAGTGGTTAGGATTCGTGGTTTTCAACCACGCGGCCGGGGTTCGATTCCCGGCATGGGAATTCTTTTGCTGCACTTGCAAAAAGCTGAGAATGACTGCAGCCTGCATGTTTCTGCTCAAATGCGACGACCATGATTGTATATTGCAGAGAATTCTGAGGTTTTTCTCCTCGCGCATTGAGTTCTTTCAATATTTGTGGGCTTTTGTTCGCGCATCCCGTCTTATCTACATAATAGCTTTCTGTTCTTTTGGAGAAAATTTCAAACGACAATTAATGGCATTGATATACATCATTTTTGATTGGAAAGTTCATTGTTTTGCATATGATTCACGTTGAACTCAGAACCAGTGTGTCCCATGTGGTCTGGTGGTTAGGATTCGTGGTTTTCACCCACGCGGCCGGGGTTCGATTCCCGGCATGGGAATTCTTTTGCTGCACTTGCAAAAAGCTGAGAATGACTGCAGCCTGCATGTTTGTGCTCAAATGCGACGACTATGATTGTATATTGCAGAGTATTCTGAGGTTTTTCTCCTCGCGCATTGAGTTCTTTCAATATTTATGGGCTTTTGTTCGCGCATCCCGTCTTATCTACATAATAGCTATCTGTTGTTTTGGAGAAATTTCAAACGACAATTATTGATATACATCATTTCTGATTAGAAAGTTCATTGTTTTGCATATGATTCACGTTGAACTCAGAACCAGTGTGTCCCATGTGGTCTAGTGGCTAGGATTCGTGGTTTTCACCCACGCGGCCCGGGTTCGATTCCCGGCATGGGAATTCTTTTGCTGCACTTGCAAAAAGCTGAAAATGACTGCAGCCTGCATGTTTGTGCTCAAATGCGATGACCATGATTGTATATTGCAAAGTATTTTGGGGTTTTTCTCCTCGCGCATCCGGATCTTTCAATATTTATGGGCTTTTGTTCGCGCATTCCGTCTTATCTACATAATAGCTTTCTGTTCTTTTGGAGAAATTTCAAACGACAAGTAATGGCATTCATATATATCATTTTTGATTGGAAAGTTCATTGTTTTGCATATGATTCACGTTGAACTCAGAGCCAGTGTGTCCCATGTGGTCTAGTGGTTAGGATTCGTGGTTTTCAACCACGCGGCCGGGGTTCGATTCCCGGCATGGGAATTCTTTTGCTGCACTTGCAAAAAGCTGAGAATGACTGCAGCCTGCATGTTTCTGCTCAAATGCGACGACCATGATTGTATATTGCAGAGAATTCTGAGGTTTTTCTCCTCGCGCATTGAGTTCTTTCAATATTTGTGGGCTTTTGTTCGCGCATCCCGTCTTATCTACATAATAGCTTTCTGTTCTTTTGGAGAAAATTTCAAACGACAATTAATGGCATTGATATACATCATTTTTGATTGGAAAGTTCATTGTTTTGCATATGATTCACGTTGAACTCAGAACCAGTGTGTCCCATGTGGTCTGGTGGTTAGGATTCGTGGTTTTCACCCACGCGGCCGGGGTTCGATTCCCGGCATGGGAATTCTTTTGCTGCACTTGCAAAAAGCTGAGAATGACTGCAGCCTGCATGTTTGTGCTCAAATGCGACGACTATGATTGTATATTGCAGAGTATTCTGAGGTTTTTCTCCTCGCGCATTGAGTTCTTTCAATATTTATGGGCTTTTGTTCGCGCATCCCGTCTTATCTACATAATAGCTATCTGTTCTTTTGGAGAAATTTCAAACGACAATTATTGATATACATCATTTCTGATTAGAAAGTTCATTGTTTTGCATATGATTCACGTTGAACTCAGAACCAGTGTGTCCCATGTGGTCTAGTGGTTAGGATTCGTGGTTTTCACCCACGCGGCCCGGGTTCGATTCCCGGCATGGGAATTCTTTTGCTGCACTTGCAAAAAGCTGAGAATGACTGCAGCCTGCATGTTTGTGCTCAAATGCGACGACTATGATTGTATATTGCAGAGTATTCTGAGGTTTTTCTCCTCGCGCATTGAGTTCTTTCAATATTTATGGGCTTTTGTTCGCGCATCCCGTCTTATCTACATAATAGCTATCTGTTGTTTTGGAGAAATTTCAAACGACAATTATTGATATACATCATTTCTGATTAGAAAGTTCATTGTTTTGCATATGATTCACGTTGAACTCAGAACCAGTGTGTCCCATGTGGTCTAGTGGCTAGGATTCGTGGTTTTCACCCACGCGGCCCGGGTTCGATTCCCGGCATGGGAATTCTTTTGCTGCACTTGCAAAAAGCTGAAAATGACTGCAGCCTGCATGTTTGTGCTCAAATGCGATGACCATGATTGTATATTGCAAAGTATTTTGGGGTTTTTCTCCTCGCGCATCCGGATCTTTCAATATTTATGGGCTTTTGTTCGCGCATTCCGTCTTATCTACATAATAGCTTTCTGTTCTTTTGGAGAAATTTCAAACGACAAGTAATGGCATTCATATATATCATTTTTGATTGGAAAGTTCATTGTTTTGCATATGATTCACGTTGAACTCAGAACCAGTGTGTCCCATGTGGTCTGGTGGTTAGGATTCGTGGGTTTTCAACCACGCGGCCGGGGTTCGATTCCCGGCATGGGAATTCTTTTGCTGCACTTGCAAAAAGCTGAGAATGACTGCAGCCTGCATGTTTCTGCTCAAATGACGACCATGATTGTATATTGCAGAGAATTCTGAGGTTTTTCTCCTCGCGCATTGAGTTCTTTCAATATTTGTGGGCTTTTGTTCGCGCATCCCGTTACATAATAGCTTTCTGTTCTTTTGGAGAAAATTTCAAACGACAATTAATGGCATTGATATACATCATTTTTGATTGGAAAGTTCATTGTTTTGCATATGATTCACGTTGAACTCAGAACCAGTGTGTCCCATGTGGTCTGGTGGTTAGGATTCGTGGTTTTCACCGGCATGGGAATTTTTTTGCTGCAATTGCATCTTGCAATTTTTTTGCTATTATGTAGATAAAACGGGATGCGCGAACAAAAGCCCATAAATATTGAAAGAACCGAATGCGCGAGGAGAAAAACCCCCAAAATACTTTGCAATATACAATCATAGTCGTCGCATTTGAGCACAAACATGCAGGCTGCAGTCATTCTCAGCTTTTTGCAAGTGCAGCAAAAGAATTCCCATGCCGGGAATCGAACCCGGGCCGCGTGGGTGAAAACCACGAATCCTAACCACCAGACCACATGGGACACACTGGTTCTGAGTTCAACGTGAATCATATGCAAAACAATGAACTTTCCAATCAAAAATGATGTATATCAATAATTGTCCTTTGAAATTTCTCAGTACTCTGCGTTGATACCACTGCTT
>CATQJL010000200.1:0-20526 GCA_958299035.1 Cylicocyclus nassatus | reverse complement strand
AAGCAGTGGTATCAACGCAGAGTACTCGTCAAAAATGCCTTTTTTAGCCGTTTTATGTGTTTCTTTGATAAAATACTCATCCGAAATATAAATCGGCTCATTTGCCACATTTTTTGCGTTCCTCAAAGATATTGCAAAAAGCGGTGCAGCCATCAGCAAGCCTATGATCAAAATCCAAATTCCGTCCGTGTTCTTCTTCATTGCGTGTTCACTCCAATCGATAATGTTTCACTTTGTTCTGCTCTCCGTATCGGTTCGTTACCGTCACCCACTCGGAGCAGATCGGCACACCCTTCCGCTTCAGTTCGCTGATCCTCGTTGCCAGCTTCGTGATGCCAAGGTCCCTGAACGCATCCAAGGGCGAAATCCAACCGAATTGCGCCATGTAGGAAATGACCTTGCCTTGCTGCGGTGTCAGGATTGTGTTGCCGTATAGATAGACTTTTTTAGCCATGTTTCTTTACCTCCTTTCGTTGTTACGATTCCGTAACATTTTCAGTAAAAAAATAAAGACCAATTTCGTCCGGGTTGATGTCCAACACCTTCACCGCCTTAATGATGTCCGACATAGAAAAGTCAATCCGTCCGTGAATCTTATATGAGATGTTCGCTCTGCTCTGACCCATCGCAATTGCAAAGTTTCCAAGTGTTCCGAACTTCTCAATGATTCTGCCTTTCAGCTTGTTGTAATTCATTCGTGCTTCTCCTTTCCGTCCGACATTGCCGAACTGATTAAATGCTTGATAACTTCAACCGTCCATCCGTTGCCAAGCATCTTGTATGCCTGTGACTTGCTGACCGGGAATTCATACCATTCCGGCACCGTCTGCAAGCGCATACATTCCGTAACTGTCAATTTGCGGATGATGTAATACCCATCAACAAGCTTGATCGGATACCGCTTGCCTTTAACTGTGATCATGCCGTCTTTCACTTCGTACACAGGGTATTTTGTTGTTCCGATGTACTGACTGTACGCAACAATGTTCGCAACACTTGTCTTTTCACACTGTGCTTTTATTGTCTGTGATTTGCCGTCTGCCGTTGTATTCACCGGCATCGCATAACTTCCTGTTTTTGCGTTGCCGGTTGTAATGGAAACCGCCTTCGCATCAGATGAAGTCATTGTGTATGACTTGTCACCGAATGAATGCCCGGTTTCAAGAATATCCTTCAACAAAATACCTCTGTCATCCGGCTGCGGAATATCTGCTTTTCTGTAAGTGCCATCATCCTGACGAATGCCGACCCAATACAACCGCTGACGATTCTGTGCGGAAACAAGCGCGGAATTTATCAAAATCGGTTCAAATCCGAATGTGTCGCAAATGCTCTGCCGGATTGCCTTGCTCATGCTCTTGTTGTTCTCATACAAGAAGTATTTCGGTTTTGCTTCGTGCAATGCACGGACATATTGGCTGAACAGTTCCCAACCCATTCCGCTTGCAACAGTTTCGCGGTTCTTGGTCTGTGCAATGCTCCAATAAGTGCAAGGCGAACCACCAATAAGCCAATCAACGGCCCCCTCATACTTCGTGAAGTCTTCAGCGAACACATCACCGTGTTCCTGAATAATCGGAAAGTTATGTGTTGCGGTCTGTGTTGCATACTTGTCAATTTCGTATGCATCATAGCTTTCGACTTCGATGCCTAACTCACGGAATGCAATCATTCCGCAAGCCATTCCATCGAATAGAGATAGAATTTTCATATGCCTCCTTTATTTGTAAATAATTTTGTTCGTGATGCCGTTATCGTCCTTTGCGACAACAAACACACTTGCAAAGTTTTCTGTAAGTTTCGCTGCATACTTGTCAACTCTTGATGCGTTTTCATATGTGCCGAAGTTGAGATGTCGCTTATTGTATTTGTGCTTTGCATAAACTGTGAATGTTGTCATTTCTCCACCTCCGTGTTGATGTTACTTTTTCGTAACATCTGATATAAGTATAGCACCAAAATTGCAAATGTCAACACCTTTTTACAAAAAATAAAAACACTTTGCGTTTTTGTAAAAGTTATGTTATTGTATCAACATATTGCAGAAAGGAAACAAAATGGATATGTTTGGAGAAAGACTTGAAGAGGCAATGAAAATAAGAGGGATCAAGGCAATCGAATTGGCTGAAAAAATCGGATGTTCAAGAGGAATTATCTCAAGATATATAAACGGCAAGCTTGAACCGAAGGCGAAACGAACACACGAAATTGCGCTTGCACTCGATGTCCAAGAAGCTTGGCTGCTTGGTTATGATGTTTCAATGGATCGTCCGCAGAGCAGAAAAGAAAAGATTGACGAAATAAAAAAGATGCTCACGGAACTAACCCCGGAGCATCAGAAGATTGTCACTGATCTTGTTCAAGCACTAATTGAGAAAGAAAAGAATACAGAAGATTGATTGAATCATCCGGCAATTCGGACAACATCTTTTCAATGTCTTCATCGTCATTGCCAGGTACCTGGTCATACATATAATCACCTCCGAAAATTTGAATCCGTTAATGACATTATAGAACATTTGTTCGATTTATCAATAGCAATTTTAACATTTCCTTTCACTTGTCCAAAAGTTAGGACAATTAAGACAAAAGCAATATAACAACAAAAAGATATTACCGAAATAATTATAGAACAGTTCAAAAATTGTTCAATAGTTATATATAGAAACAAGGGCAAGTAAGCCTATAACAAATGGCAAACAAGCCTATAACCAAAGGCAAACGCAAAAGACCGTTAAACACCCATATTCAAACTGCGAATGGGGTTCAGGAGGCCGCAAGTTCGATTCTTGTCGCTCCGATTTGGAACGGTTGTATTGCTTGAAATACAGCCGTTTTTTTATGTTTTTTGGTCTGTTTTGCGAATGCCTGAATTTTCATTATTAAAAGGGGATTCAGAATGTCACGAATCAAGAAGGAAAACAGAATCTATAATGCAAGAAGAGTGATCACAATCGAAGATGCGTTTTTTCAATTCATTATTGATAAAAAGGCACTTGGATTAAGTGAAAAAACAATCAAAACTTACATTTACGATTTTAACACACTCGGCAAGTACATCGATGTATCAAAACCCATTTCAGCCGTTCACAAAAGGGATTTTCAGGAGGTCTTTGGCAAAATGTCGGATCTTGGATTGTCTCGGAACACCGTCCGGCACTATTCCGCAACCGCCAAAAGTTTCTTGTCTTGGTGCGGACAAAACGGCTTGTGTGATGTCAAAATTGACTTGTTTAAGGGGGAAGAATCCGTACCGAAGACATACACACAGGATGAACTAAAACGGCTCTTAAAACGGCCGAATTTCGCAAAGTGTTCTTTCACGGAACTTCGTAATTGGACAATCATCAATCTGCTTGTAAATGACGGCTGCCGTGCATCAACTGTAAGGGGAATCAAGATTTGTGATGTTCAGCTTGATGATGGTGCCTTATATCTCCGGCAGATGAAAAGACGGAAGACGATCACGGTGCCGTTAAGTGATGCGCTTGTTTTAGTCCTCCGGCAATATCTAAAAATAAGAAAAGGAAATCCGGACGAACCACTATTCTGCAACGAGGACGGCAGCGAAATGACAGAAGCAGGACTACATTCCGCAATTACACGATACAATCATTCAAGGGGAGTCGCGAACACATCAATACACGCGTTCCGTCACACCTTCGCCCGGATGTACTTGGTTGATTGTGACGGTGATGCCCTGAAGCTTCAACGGATTCTTGGTCATTCAACACTTGACATGACAAGACATTATGCCAAGATGTTCGATGCGGACATAATCGCGGACCGTCAAAGGTCACCGCTTGAAGTGTTGCAGCAGAAGAAAATAAAAATGCGTTAGAAATGCGTTAGAAATGTGTTAAAAATGCGTTAGAAATGAGCATAAAAAAAGAGGCACCCACAAACAAAGTGGATGCCTTTTTTGATGTGGATAAAAGATCACTGACCAAGTGCAGAACTCACCACCGGCAAAAGCCGTTCTTCCCAAATAAAGGAGATTTATAAGAATGAAGAAAAACACAGTTTTATTTTAACAGATGCGTTTTCTTAATCCAACCATAAACAGTACCGATGCGGACATAATATCTGTCTTTCCGTTCGTCACACACATCGCACAAGTTTCCAACTTCCAGCTGATGCCATTTCGTCTGCTTCTTTGTGCCTGTTGACTTCAAATAAACCGGGGTCAGCTTGATCGCATGGGCAACAAACATCGGCTTTTTGTTTACTTCGCTTGTCTTTTTCGTCACCATTGCCGTATGACTTGCCGGAGCAAAAACAATGTCACCCGGTTCAAGTCCATAGCCGGTATTTAAGTTCACCTTTGCCGTAATGTCTTCAAAGAACTGTGGCATAGAACTGTACACGCGGTGCATTTCTGCCGTGCGTTCAAGTCCTGTCATCGGAAGTTTATGTCCGATCCCTTCCCAAGTGATTTTTGCAATTGTGTTGACAAGTGAAGAACAATCAAAATCAACTGGGGTTTTAATGTGGCTCGGATCTGGGTCCTTCATAAGTGCCTTGTGTCCTGTCTCACGCAACGGCTGACTATATCCAATCTTCATATTTGCAATAGCCTGATTCATTCGGATCACCATTGCATTTGCAACATTTTTGTCCTTCGGTCTGAATGCGAATGTGAAAGGCCTTCTGTAATATGCAGCCGTCCGAAGTTCATCCCCGGTCTGATTGCCCATTTGGTGAGATGCACCCTCATAGCCGTATGCCTTATCGTGTTCGCAATGAACCGCTTCACCAAGATAAATCATTCAGATGCCTTTCTGTCATTATAGACCTTTGATGCTGCCGCAACGAATACGCCAAGGAAAGTATCAACCGCAGCACCAATCGCAAGCACGATTTCGGACTCCGCCATAAGTCCAAATGCGTTCATGATTGATGCCACCATCGTGACAAAGGGTACAATGCACAGCGCAATAAACTTAATTGTGTCATAAGTCTTATTCGTCATATTGGTCTCCTTTCACTTAAAATTTAATTGCAATCCACTTGTAAGTACCAGTTCTCCAGTAGTATGAAGTGGAACTTGAATATGTGGTGACAACTGCCTGTGTTGCTGATAAAGTCTTCACACCATAAGAGGTAGTGGCATCCGCACCAGTTGCAGTAGTGGTTGAATTGCCGTGATAAAAGCACTTGTTCAGATAGGTTGAACCTCTCCATCCCATCTGTGAGCATCGCATTGCCATCAGCATCGAATATGTGGTCGCAACATTTGCCGTTGCATATACTATAAATAAGTCTGGAGTATATCCAAGGTTATGTGTAATCGTAAATGTCGCACCACCTTGTACCTGTGAAGACAGGGTGTGAGTTCCAGTTGCAATAGCCGTGAATCCTGTCGGCAAGCCACCACTTGATACGGATACAATCAGTTCCGCCAACGCGGTCACATCGTATGTTCCGTTTTCTGTTTTTGTTTCAGAACCTGACGGAACAATGTACTGTGAAGGGATCGAATCAACGGATACGGTACCGCTACAGTAAGTTCCGGCATCAACCGCAGTTTGCTTTGATTTTGTCGGTGTGACCGTTTTTGCCGTCTGCCTCGGAATAATGCTGCCAACATATGACTTGGAGATTCCCGGAACTGATACGGACGAAAGACCATCAAATCCATTGTCCGGCTTGATATCTTGTGACGATTCCGACAATGTGACAGATTTTGTCTGTGTCGCAAAATCGGTCTTTATCGAAGCAATCTCCGAAGCCATTTGCGAAAGTGTCATTTTATCCGTCTTCTTCGTCTTGGTTCTGATCGCATCAGCAATTGCCTTCAACTTATCAGTAAGTGCCATTTTCAATCCCTCCAAGCTTTGCATCAATCAGCGAATTTATGTGTGCATCAGTGACCGCATCAGGAATGACAGTTGTGTCCGGCAATGCTCCGACCTCCGCTGCCGTATAGGTAGGTTTTGACGAAGATTTCGCCCAACTCGGAACCTCTGCAAGCACATCGGAAACAATCTGCGCTTGGGTCTGCTCCGAAATCGTTCCCGGTTCGCCCTTGTCTCCCTTGTCTCCCTTGTCTCCTTTGGGTCCTTGGATTCCTTGAATGCCTTGCAAACCTTGTTCACCTCGGTCACCCTTGTCACCCTTGTCACCTTTTAAGCCTTGAACACCTTGCATACCTCTTTCACCGGCATCACCCTTTTCGCCCTTTTCACCTTGTTCGCCCTGTTCGCCCTGTTCGCCCTTGGGTCCTTTTAGTGCTTCAAGCTGGGCAGCGGTAAACATATCGTAAGTAAAAGCCTTGCCGTCTTCTCCGTCTTTTCCGTCCTTGCCGTTGATTCCGTCAATGCCGTCTCGTCCGTCTCTGCCGTTGATACCGTCTTTTCCGTCAATGCCGTCTCGTCCGGGGTCACCTTTGTCACCCTTTTCACCTTTGTCACCCTTCACAATGTCAGTGTAGTGAACCTTCACGGAATCGTTGTCACTAACAGAAACATTGATTTTCCCATCCTCTTTGAAGTTCACTTTAATCATTAAAGCACCTCGTCATTAAGCACATCATGAACCGAAAGAGTAATTTTTGACGATGCCAAAACGGTGCCGTCAGCGGTCTTGAATCGAACTTGTGCAACCAAAGGGATTGATGCATCAAACCCCTTTGTTTCTTCCTGTGTAAGCTTAACTGTGACAATGTTGCCGTTGCATACAACATCCGGCTTTGTCTTCTCAAGCACGATTTCACCATTCTGCTGATATGAGATCACAATCTTGGAAAGGCTTTCCGTGTCCGTTCCAAGATCAAATGTATGGGTAGGTGTTGTTGCTCTGTACATCTGTCCTCCTTTACTTTGCAAGTTCTTCGGCAAGTATTTTTCGTTCAAACTCACCGTATTTTTCTTGCGCTTCTTTCACTCGTTTCAAACCTTCTTCAACTTCTCCGTTGCAATGTCCGTGTTTAAGTGCCATCGCAACCCCAATCGTAAGAGAACAATTTGCATCCATCAGCCGAAGGGAAAGCATTGATTCTTCTTTTCTGCGCTCGGATCTTTTTTCTTCTTCCTTCGCTGATTTACGAAGAGAATTCGACAGAACCGCAACAAGAACTGCGGAAAGAGCCGAAATGCAAGCCGTTATAATTGCCGTTACTTCCATTTCGCTCTCCTTATTCCATCGTCCATGTTCCGTTAATCGGAATCAAAGTAAAGATAACAGTTGAACCGCCGTTGATTGTAAAACTTCTATCTGCACTTACATGGGTTTCCGTATGATTTCCGTTATTTACAAGTTTCGCTGCGTAGCAAGTAGGTGAACCGGTAACACGCAGAAGCCAAAGTGCCGAAGTTGATGCGTTGCCTGCGAATGCAACAAGCGCAACCCCGGTCTGTTCGCAAGTCACAACGGCTGAAGTTGATGCATTTATAACTTTTGATGCGATTTTTTTGTCCGAAAGATATTCCGTAATCGGATTAACAATGTCAAGAAGTTCCGCTTCTACATTGTTGATCTTGCCGTCAAGTGTTCCAATCTGACCCTGAAGTGATGCCGTCAGCTGATCTCTCCAAGATTCGTCCTCTTGGGTAGGTGTTCCGCTGATGTTTTCATGCACTTCAATGACAAATTCAAATGTACTTGTTACAGTGTCAACATATGTGATTTTTGCCTGTGCTTTTGCCGTTCCGATCTGTGTGAACGCACCGCCTGACGGAATATCGAAACTGATTGTATTGCCTGTGATTGAGCCGACAACAGACCACACGGATCCGTTAGGTCTTTCAACCCATAACACGGCACTTGATCCGTTCTCGATTGTAGTGCCGGAAACAACGCATTCAATGGTTCTGCCGGTGTCTCCCTGAACCGCATGAATGGTCTGCAATGTGCCTTTGTTATTTACATCGCATTTAATTGTCTGTATCAATTTATGCTCCTTTCAACCTTTAGCAAAAAAGGAAATGAAGTTGTAGTTTTTCCGTTCTCGGTGACCACAATGCAGCAAGTTTGGTCATTCTCCGTTTCGATGTAATCAAAAACAAGTTCGGTATGTTTTCGCGAAAAGAATGTATTTCCGAAATTCCACACAATTCCGGCAATCTCTCTGTGTCTGTGCGTTACATGGTCTATACAATGCAGCATAACAGTTGCGTTGTCTTCAAACCTATCACAATCACAGAAAGCACGGAGGACAAGACGGACATCGTTTTCCACAGAATACGCAGAAGATCCGAAAGGAGTTTTGAAATATGCTTTTATGTCCATTTCTTTTCCTCCTTAATCAATCTTGTTCTGTTCAGCTTCGTTGTTCAGTTCGATTGTCATTTCGGACAACGGCACAATGACTTCGGACCCAAGTGTAAGTGTATTCGATGCCGGATTATCAAGCACCATTTTGCTTTTGGTGACATCGAATTGTAATTGCGTTTCAATGTCTCCGGCAAACACAAGCACTTTTTCACCAACGCGAATGTTGTTGAAGTTCGCGGAATTTACTGCAAATTCATCATACGGAAGGGAAACCGCTGAAATCGTAAGCACAAGTTTTTCATACTGTACGGAATTCAAATAGTTCTGCGCTTTCGTCTTAAGTCTTGAAGCCGTTCCCACAGTATCAAAAACAACAGTTTTTTCAATTATTCCGTAATCCTCGGCAAATTCACTGTCAATGTAGTCTTTGCCGTCATTCACCGCAGCAATCGTCAATCTGTCATCAATTCCCGGAACTGTCTGTGTTCCTGTCTTCTTGCCAAGCGGAATCAACCTTGTGCAAATGTCTGCCGTTTCGATGTTCTGTGCAATGTCAAGAATGTTCACACCAAGACGAACTTGCTTTCCTCCGTACATCGCATCAGTGCAAATATTAAGCACCCTTTCACCGCCTGAATAAACAGGATAGACATACCCTCCGGCCTCTTTTCGGATCTCGTCAATTGCCTTTTTAATCGTGCAATAGTTCCATTTTTTTGTTATCAGGTCTTCTTTGGCACAATAGATTTCCGGGATTTGCTTTTCCGTGTTCACCTCGGCATTGTACTTGTTGATCAGGTCTTCAACAACCTCATAAGCAACCGCATCTGTGTGCAAAATTGGCCTCAAAATGACATCGTTTAGAAACGCGGTGAAATCCTCGCACGATACAACTAAATTGCCTAAAAAGTCCTTTTTTAAGCTTTTAACTCTGCCGTAAAACACTTCTTCATAGCCAAAATCAACGGACGATGTATATTCAACCCTGACAAGTGTTTTTTGAACAAAAATCGAATTCGCAAAAGGATGTGAAGACGGCACCGTAAAAGTAAACGATGCCGATTTATTCACTTCGCTTGTAATTGTCGGATTCACAATTGCAAGTTCATCGGATTCGGATGTGCTGAACAAAGTTTCGTCAATGTACATTTTGAACATTACAAGTCACCGCCTTCAAGTTCAAGCCGGATTGCATTGATGCCGGAAACACTACGGACGGAAATTGAATTGCTTCCGTATCGGAATTGCGCTCCATAAATCCGTTCGTTTTCGCTCATTGATGTTCTTTGAATTATTCCTTTAATGCCTGTACCGTCAAAATCGACCTCAACACTTCCGTTGACATCAAGGTAAAAGTACGGAATCGCAATTGCCGTGCTGCACTCAATGATATACTGTCTCCACATTTCGCGGTCTTCGTCAAGTTCAAGTCTTACCGATGTTTTTGCAAGTGTCTTTTTGTACGGTTCTGCGTTTACGGTAACCGTAACACTTGCCGTTGAAACATGATCTTCAAGCGCGCCAACAGATGCCCTTCCTCTCCAATAAAATGCACTATCATCGGAGAAAACCACTTCAACACTTTTTCCGTGCCATTCCCGGTACAGTTCAGCCATTAAACTCGGCCATTCTTTTCGGTCTTTGCGGATCTCAAAAACAATGGTGATTTCCCGGTTATTATATCGGACATACGGAGAAACTGTGTCCGTCAGATCCACATCACCATCCGTCAAAGGAATCGAAATCGAATAGGTTTTCGCTTCAGGCGGTGCAATCTCCTTGTGAATGAAATCAAGGTCATAATCTGTATTGATTCTTCCGTTAATTGTTACCGTCATACTGTCAGCCGTCCTCTCTGCATTGCGATTCTGCCAAGTTCTGAATCGATATTAGGCGCAATCTGTCCGACAAGTGCCGA
Organism: Cylicocyclus nassatus; assembly: GCA_958299035.1. Lineage (NCBI taxonomy): Eukaryota > Metazoa > Nematoda > Chromadorea > Rhabditida > Strongylidae > Cylicocyclus > Cylicocyclus nassatus. The sequence goes on along the minus strand of CATQJL010000200.1, from coordinate 10,394 downwards.
ACCGTCAATGTATACACCCATCTTTGTCATTCTTGTCATCAGGTCAATAAGTCTGTCCATCTTGTCCGTGATCTCGTCAAGGGTCTTTCCCTTCAGCGGTGTAACTGTTGCACCTTTCGGAAGATCCACCAATTCGGCACCGGCTTCACCAACGATTGCGGAACCGCCTTCCGTTGCCGTACCACCTTTTGCAAGCGCAGGGATGTGCGGAATTGCGACATCGTCAAGACCCCAAGAAGCACCGAACATCTTGCCAACCGCAGTGATGATTACACGGAGCGGTGTCAAAAGGATATTCAAGCCGTCAATGGCTGCGTTAAGTGTTGAAATAATCGCATTTGCAACAGTTTTGACAACAAGCGGAATTGCGTTGAACACCTCGGAAAAGACATTGCCCACCGTCTTAATAGGCACAAGCACGAATTTCAGTGCATTTGTAAGTCCTGTTGAAATCAGTGTAATAATAGGCTTGATTATCGTTGTGATCAGTTCCATTGCCGGTTTGATAAATGCAATGACAACATCAAGAATAGGTTTCATCACATCAAGCAAAGGCTGAAGAATCGGAAGAAGCGCATTGACAAGCTGGACAATAACAGGAAGAACAGAAGATGCAATTTGCACGATTGACGGCATAATTGCGCTGATCAGCTGAACCATAACCGGCATAATTGCGCTTACAAGTTCCGAAAACGGAGGCAATAACTCATTGAAAAGGCTGAAAAGAACCGGCAAAAGTTCCTGAACCATCTGCATCAGCGGAGGCATCAAGAATTCAAACATTCCAATGAGAACCGGTGCGAACTGGTCAAACATCTCCTGAAGTGTCGGCATATATCCAATGATCATTTCCATAATTTCGGAAACGATTGGAAGAAGTGAATTGCCAAGTTCAAGCACGAAGTTTTCAAGATTCTGCTGAATCGTCTGCAACTTAACTGAAAATGTATCGTGCATTGTATTAAATGCCTGATTTGTTGCTCCGGCACTCGCACCCATCTGCTTCACAACACCATTGAGTTTTTCAGCATTGGAATTCAATGTAACTGCTGCCTTGGCTGCTTCGGACGAACCGAACAGATCCATCATTGACTTTCCGTTTTTGGATGCGTACTCGTCAAGAAGCGCAAGGACATCTGTCAATTCCCAACCTTCTGCCATCATGTCAGCGAAGGACATTCCACCTTCCTTCACATCTTTGGTCATTTCCGCAAGCACATTTGAAGCCTTGGTACCACACTTGCCAAGTTCGTTCAACATCGCATTGACAAGTGTGGTTGAATCAGCCGTAGCAATACCATTTGCCGTTAATACCGCGTACATTGCAGAAACATCGTCAAGCTGAACACCGAACGCGTTTGCGGTGGGAATTACCTTACCAAGTGAAGAAGCCAATTCGTCAACAGTTGTTTTACCTAAATTCTGCGTTGTTACAAGCATATCCGCGACCTTTTCGGCCGTTAAGCCTGATTCGGTACCGTATGCATTCAGCGCAGTTGTAAGGACATCAACCGCAGTTGTTGTCGATGTAAAACCGCCTTCAGCAAGCTTCATTGAACTCGCAACGAATTCAACCGCTTCAGCCTGATCAACACCGGCAGACAACGCACTGTAAACCGCATTTGAAATTTCGCTTGTCGAAACACCCATTTGGTTTGACAAGTCAATGATACTCTGCTTGTATGCATTAAAATCGGTCTTGTCCGACAAAAGTGTGCTTACCTGATTGAAGCTTGTTTCAAACTCTGCTGCTGCATTTACTGCCTTTCCACCGATTGCCGTAGCAACTCCGGCAGCTGCCGTTCCAATTCCAACCGCCCATTTCCCGGCTTTCTTCGCTCCGTCAACGAACTTGTCACCAAGGTTTGAAGCATTTTCGTCTGTTTTCTTAAGGGAATCATTTGCAGCATCCGTGTCAATAAAGATGGAGCCTACAAGTTTGAATAAATCCATTTATTTCCCTTTCTGTATCTTTTCTGAAATTGCGTGAACTTCTGCCAGGATCTCGCTTGCCGGTCTTTGGTCAATATTCCGTCCTGTGCATCGGTCAAAATACTCATTGAATGGGATGTACTTCAAATAGCCAATGGACATATACGGCAACATAGCGCACCATTGCTGATGTATTTCCGCTTTCCGTCTCTCCTCAATAGCCTTTAATACAAGATCAAGGAAAACCGCAATTTCGTAATTTTTCAGTTCTTCAATAGTTCCGTATCGTGACAACAGAAGGTCAATCAATTCAACTTGCCTAAAGTTGCCAACGATTTGAAAAAAGGTTTTAACACCTCTTTGTTAAGTTCAAAACATTCCTTCAGTGATTCCATAAATTCCGCAAGGTCTTTTTCCTTCAACTCGTCTGCGGTCATTTCCATCGGACCGGCAAGAAATTCATAAATTGCCGATTCGCTTTCCTTGTCACCGCAATTTGAGAGCAGATTGACAACGAACTCAATGCCGACTTTCTTTGCGTTGAAATTTTACAGTGCCGTCTTTAGCCGTTTCGGACATTTTGGCAAGTTCGTCTTTCAATCCAACTTTCTCAATTACACGAAGTGCAGAAAACACATCAGAAGTTTTTAAACTTTCTCATTTTTTGGCTCCTTTCAAAAAAAAGGTGCAAGGATTTCTCCTGCACTCACAAAAGCTATTTACGCAGTTGTTACAGTGATTCCGGCATAAAGTCCGGCCATATTGGTCAGGAAGGTCAGCGCATTCACCTTAAGTGTTGCTCTTGATCCGTCCATCACGATTCTGCCTTCTACGGCACCGCGGTCACCGTCTGCATTGATTTCGCGGAATTCTCTTTCGACAGAGAACGAACCGCCACCCCTCGTCAGCGCAACTTCAACACCGCCCACGGACAGAATTCCGGCACCAAGCATAATTTCGTCTGCTGCTTCGGTTCCGTTATTGTCGGCGTAGGTAATAGTCCACGGCTCTTCATAATCAGCCGTTGCACTTACCATATCGTTAGTGTTGGAATATACTGATGTAAAAGTGATTTCTGCAACAGTATCATCCTTTTCGGCAAATGCCCAATCAATGTTGCCCATATTGATTGCCTTTGCAAAAGTGATCTGTACAGAACCGCCCTTTTTGGTTTTGCCGGTCCACTGAATCTGCTTAAAATCGGAAGCTGATACAATGCCAGTTCCCTTAATAGTTCTTGTAATAGCAGCCATGATCTGCCTCCTTTTTATCTTTCGTAAGTCTGTGCATTGATGCGGATAAACTCACGCACAATGTCTCTGTCATTAGGATCGTCAATTTCGCTTCGTGTCACAAGGAAGAATGTCGGCAGAATGTCGGTTGTCGGTTCGTTCTTGCTTCGGAACAGATCTTCGACCGCATCCGCAATGTTCAGCACTTCTTCTTCGTTCTTTCCGTAAATGTCCACATCAATCGTGTAGTCAATCCGGCTTTCATCCGAAATATCCGAAGACGATAAACTGTACACAATATGCGGGATACATATTTGTGTTGTCAGCATACTTGTAAGAAATTGAAGTGATGCCGTATGCCGTTTTTATCGTGTTCAGTTTCTGCACGATCAATGCCCTTAATTCATTGCTTCTCATTCGTCACCGCCTTCAAACTCTTTTTCGTCAATCTCTGCTTCAAGCCTTGATGCTTCACCGCTTAAGCCGGACAAATATTGCGATTCGATTTTGATTATCTCCGCAACATTGTCATTTACTGTTCGTGTCAGTATGCCCAGCTTCGGCACCCTTCCGTCTTTCGTGCCCAAATTCCTGAAAGTACGCATAGAATCCATCAACCTTGCCGGTCTTAAGACCTATTTGCACTTTTGGAAATTTTGTGTTTTTGCCTGAAACAACTTGATATTTCGTTGCCTTCTTGGATGCGCCTGTTATCTTGTGGAAATTCTTGTAATACTCAAGATTGAAAAGCTTTGTTACAAACTTTCCGACATCCCGGAGTGCTGCCCTTGACAATTCAAAGATGTAATACTGTGTCGCATCAAGATTGCTTGTGTACTCGACATTGTAAGACCCTTTTTTGACAACAGTTTTTGGTCTGTGATTTAGGGTGTACTCACTCGTCAACACCTCTTTTACAAACAAGTTCAGGGTATTGTTCTTTCTGTAAGTTCTAATTACAGTGTACCGCTCCGCAGTCTCTTTTCCGTATTCCTTGTATTCAATAACTTTCTCGTTATCGTAATCAAGAAAGTCCGGGATAACGAACTTTATTTCAGGCTTCAAGCCAACGGATGCAGCTTGGTAGAACTCGCTTTTGCGTAAGCTTTGAAGTCCGGCAAATACATTTCTTGCCGTTTCAGTTAGTCACCCAATCTCCGTACTGATTCACAGATTTCGTCTGTTTAATCAGCGCAATCACTTCGTTATACATCGGTTATTCCTCCGTGTTCGTAAGTGTAGATTTCCGCAGATTGTCGCACTGAAGTTCAAAGCTTCTTGCATACCCTTCAGAAGTCTGCAAGTCAGGTGCCATCACCATAAGAACGAATGTTTGTGACGGCTCTTGTGACAAGCGAACCTTCTTCGCTGACCGCATCGGCAGAAACTCCGGCGCGGATCAGTTCTTCTTTTGCCGTCTCGATGTTGTCGGCAATCTCCGTATCAAGTGCGTTCGTTGAAATACGAAGCGCAGCTTTTGTTTTTTCAAACAGTGTCATTGTTTGCCCTCTCAACATAAGTTTCATCAATAGCAATATATCCGATGTGACCGACCTTTACAGACGATCGCACCAAATGTCAAAACCGCATTCCTTGGCTTTCAGGCAGAAGGACAAATCTTCACCAAAACCCTGAATAGGATTAAACGGCAGACCCTTTTTTTGGCTGATTTTAGCCATTGCAGAAGTACGGACAAGCACCGCGCCAAAACCACACGCATCGACCTTAAAAACGGCATTTTTTTGGGTAATCCTCAAAAGATTCGCAATAGGTGTCAGCATCCCGGTGTCAATATCAAGTTCGTATGAACAACGGCTATATATACAAGGCTTGTACTTCGGTTTTCTTGTGAAGAACAGACCGCATACAATGTCCTTGCCTTTAATATCCTTCATCAGCCGTTTTAAGATGTCCGGCTGAAAAGTCATGTCAGAATCAAGCCACAACACATAGTCAAAGCCTTCATCTATTGCCTTTTGGCAAAGTCTGTCCGGGAATCGTATACAAGCGAACCCTTCAAAAAATACGGCTCAACTCGCCAATCGGTTCAATGTTTGCGAACGATGTCACAAAATCAACCGGCACTGTCTCCATACACGGAATTGCTATCAATGTTTTCATTCTTTGGCTCCTTTCGGCTCCCTAAAAAAACATGAGGAGACAACGGAGCCGTGTTGCGTCCTCCATATCACTCGGAGAATTCACCCCGGAATGACTTAATTAAGATGCGCGGTAATACTGAACAAACGCAGCTGCATTGTCAAGCTTACCATCTGCCTGACATACACCGCGGAATACAACAGAATTGCTGCGGAAACCGATTGCATCATCCTTGCCGATTGATACACCATTCGCCCATGTTAAGACGGTAATGCTTCAGGTCACCGTAAAGGATTTCGTCAACACCACCAACCTTGCAATTGTCATCAACAACAACAGGCTTGCCAAACAGACGGAAAGAGAAACCGTCATTTACATTGACAAAGGAATTGTGATCCGCAATTGCCATAACCTCGGAATAGAATACCTTGGCCGGCATGATCCAAGTAGCATTAGCCTGATAGTCAGCCGGAAGAGATGCCATAATCTTCAGAAGGTCTGCCTTGGTTTGCAGCTGCCTTGGTGAAGGTGCCAGCTGCGGAAGTGTTTAGCAACAAGGATGCCGGTAGGCTCGGAAGAAGAAGAACCGCCACCCACAAGGATTGCCTTCTGCCAGTGCGCTTTCAATCTTGTTAGCAAGTGCCTTGGCAAGATAAGATTCAAAAGCCGGAATGCTCATTGCCTTCATATCTGCACCGATTTCAACGGTCTTGATAAGCTGATAAGGTGTCAGGTCAATGTAAGTCCATTGCATCCGCAGAATCGGTAGAAGTGGTAGTCCAAGTAGCATCCGCGTTGGTGCTATAAACAGGAATACGAACATAGCCGGGGATCTGAAGCAGATCAACTTTGCCAAGAAGTGCGTTCGCGTTAAGACGAGTAACGATCATGTTAAGAGTTTCGGTAGGAATAACGGCTGCGGAGCCGGTGACTGCTGCTCCTCTCTTCTCGGTGATTTCCTTGCCCATAAGGTTCTTCAGCCATGCTTCTCTGTAATTGATTTCCATATCATTTTCCTTTCTTTCTTCAACGGCTTCAACAATTTTGCCGTCCTCTTTGTGTGACTCAAGTGCTTCGGCATCCTGCCTTGCGCTCTTCGATGATCTTCAAGTTCCTTCTTGCGTTCAAGAAGTGCTTTCTTCTCCTCTGTGGCTGCTTCAACGGCCTCACTTCGGTCATCTCGCGCACTTCTTCTTCAAGGCTGCAAGCCTTTCAAGGACTTCCGCAAGATTCATTTCAGCTTAATTCCATTGTTAAGCCTCCATAAATTCAAATTTTGCTTTCGCAAGTGCAAGTGCTTTCTCTCGTTCAAGTCTCTCCGCTTTTTCTTCGCTGATCACTCCGTCAACAAAGGAACGAGCCGAATCTCTGTGTTAGGGATAGCCGGAATTGATACGGCAGAAACATCGTACACTTTCCGCACGGATTCAATTGTGCGTGTCCGTGTCTTCTTGTCATATGATTCCTTGTCAACTGTGAATGCCCCAAGACATTCGGTCAACAAGTCCGGCTTTAATATCTTCATACATTCTGCGTGATTCCTCGGTCAATCCAAGGGTCTGCACGAACATATAAACCATGTTCATCAATCCGAAGTTCAAGGGAACCGTTTTTCTGTCTTGCGAATACTCTGCCTTCGTGATTGTATAAAAAAAGCACATCGGTCATGTCAGCGTTGTCAAATGCCTTCTTGTCGATCTGCTCCATTATCTTTATATTGCCGTCATCATAAAGCACATAAGGGTCATTGAAGGTTGTTGCATAACCTTCGACAATGTACTTTTCGCCATCGTCCTCTTTTGCCCTAACTTCAAACGCAGAAATGTTTCTGTATTCTCTCGTTTCTTTAATTGCCATCTTCATCACCTTCCTGATTGTCAGTGTTTTCCCGGTTCTGGTCTTCATTAGTGCCATCATTAGGTGTCACCATCAGTGTCACCAATCGTGTCACCGATTTTCTCCGTGTCAAGTCGCATCACAAATTCGTCACCGCCCTCATACGGAGCCAAGTTCAAAAGCATTCTGTACTCATTCGGTGTCATTAGACCCCTGTCAACAAGTGCGACCATTCGTAATTTTGTCATGACGGATGCATATTGCATTCGGTTCGATTCGTATACAATGCAATCACCAAATGCCCTTTCCCTTGCCGTAAAGCACTTGCGTGTCAATTCAGTTGACAGAGCAACAAGGAATGGTTCAATTGCGCCCTCATAAAAGGCTTGCATCTGTGATTCCGTGTAATCGTTCATCAGAATTGAGTTATTTACTCCGTAATAACGATAAACATTTTCCCGGAATTCCTTCTGCTGCTCCCAAGTTGTAATAGCCGGACTCATTGTAATCGGTGTAAATTCTTCCGTTGCATCAAGTGAAGCAATACCGCCCTCGTTTTCAAGATTCAAATAGTCCTTAATGAACTGATCTTTTTTGCGCTTTATGTCAGCATCGGAAAGCATTGCCTTTGTTGACTTCAAAATGCCTCGCAGATTTGCCGTTGATTTAAACCGCGTTTGCAATGCCCTGATTTGTTGTGTTTACAAGTTCAAGCATCGGCAGAAGCGCGTCATTATCATCACCGCCAATGTCATATTTGTTGTAGACTTGCGGACAACGGCAAGATCAGACCACGGCAGCACTATTTCCTTTTCGGAATCTCCGTTGAAGTAGAAACGAATGAAAAGCCGTCCGTTATAGTCAATAGCTTCATATGAACTGTACGGAACAGGATAGAAGCCGGACGGTCTGCCTTTATCGTCTCGGTTGATATAAATAAATACAGTGTTCTGAATCTCAAGCCGGATGCGTACTTTTGCGAGGAAGTCTTTTCCGTTCATGTACATATTCGGTGATTCGTTTAGGATTCTTTCAACATCCTTAAACGAACATTTTGCGTTTGCTTTGCTTGTATGTTCTGACAATGCCCGGATGCACGAACGAACAACATCACTCTTGAAAATGTCCCGAACCAAACGCAGAGAATAAAGACCGATATGCGCCCAATTCGCGCCAAGATCCGACCCTCTGTGCATTTAGCTTTGCCGGTTTGAAAAAGTCTAAAAAACCCATTTTTTCCACCTCAAATACGGAATATAATCATTGTAATATTTAACGAACCCAACCCCCACGCATTGAGAAGGGAAACGGTGCCATCAATTCGCCTTGTCTGTGTGTGTCCTTAACCGGCTGAATCGTTTCAATTCCGTCCTTGTAAGTGCTTTAACCGATGTATTAGCCAAGCACCAACGCAAAGATTGGATTGTTATTATACACAACACGATGCTCCCGGAATGCCGACCCCATTTCCTTCATTGGCTGACTCCAAGTATATGGACCCTGTGGAATCTTAACCATATCGAAACCCATGTCCGACATACTGCTCTTGCCAATATCCGGCCAATGCTCGGTCATAGCACACCCAAAGCGGTCTTATATCGTGCTTTTGCACCTTCTCGACAAACCAATCCGTAACCTTGGAATAGTCAACGGATGCGCCATCGTTAATCGTGATCCATCCTTGTTCTGCCCACAATTTGTACGGTGCTTCTTTGCTCTTGGTCTTTTCAAGTTCGTCAATTCTGCTCTGTGGCAAGAAATAATGCTGAAGCACATACACATTCGGATCATCCGGCTTGCAGATCAGAAGGCTTGCACAAGTCAAGTCATACACGGAAGACAAGTCACACCCTCCGATTGCGTAAGAATGTTCAAGATATTCCATCGGCACCGGTTTTCTCTTGCAAGATGTCCTCAAAGTGCAACCAACTTGTGATTTCGGTCTGCTTCAGGTTAAAGTCTTTCACCATAACTGTCGGCTTGAATGACGGATCATCCTTTCGCCTTCTGCACCATCTCACGCAAATACTCTTTGCTTTTGATCGTGCCAAGACCGGGATTTGCCTTTATCCAACACTTTTCATCATCCCATTCATCAGGCGAATCAAGTTCGTATATAAACGGCAGAAATTTGTCATTTTTTACGGTACCGTCAAGAATGCCGGATGCGTATGCGTATTGTGCATCAAAAATGCCTTCACGCACAAAGCCGTTTGTTGTAATACAGAACATCAAAGGTTGTCTTCTTGCGCCCTGCGATTGCTTTATCAAGTCATATATATCTCTGTTCTTGATTGCTGCAAGTTCGTCAATCACGGCACCATGACAATCAAGACCATCCAAAGAATTGCTATTTGATGCAAGTGCTTTGATATAGCCGAAATTCGGAGGGAAATATAAATCAGCTGCCCTTTTCTTGAATGTTTTGTGACAACACCGGGGATTGCTTTTATCATCTTCAACGCAGCATTGAATCCCAATTTGCTTTGTTCAAGCATTGTTGCCAAATTATAAATCTGCGGTGCGCCTTCCTTGTCATTCACAAAGTAAATCAATCTCAACCGCAAGCCGTTTCCGTTGTCTTGCCGTTCTTTCGGCCTTCAATGATCATGCATTCGTTGTATTGCCGAAGGTCATTATCATCAACAAAGCCGAACAAGGCTTGCAATCGTGCTTTTTGGAACAGTTCCAAGCGCAACGGCCTGACCGACATTGCCGGACGGAAGTTTGCAAAAGGTTTCAATGAAGTCCGTATGCCGTTTTGCTATTTTTTCGTCAAAATGGTATTCATCCGGGAATAAGTAACGATTCATCAGAATTTCGGAAATCCGTTTCATTTTGTCGCAAGCAACAATTTTGCCGTCAAGGATCTGACCGAAATACTTTTCAAAGTCCGTCAATGGTTGTTCACACCCAATCAGAAGACTATCACTTGCAGCCGTCTTGTCAGCTTGTGGGATAAGGCTTGCAAGGAACCGAATCACAACACCATACTGTTTCTGCATCTGCAAATATGTTGTCATTGCTGCGGTCTGCTTCGTGCCGTACTGATATTGTTCGCCAACACCTTCCGTCTTTATCTGTTCCCGGAGCGCAATCAACTGATCATGCATAAATTCAGCATCTTCAATCATGCCGGAAACTGTCAGCCATTTCTCTTCTGTTACAATCGGCTTGAAAATGTCCGAAAGTTCTTTTGTCTTTTTCTTCGTTGCCATATATCTCCTAAAGTTCCCCTAAAAAAGTCAATATCCGTCAAAATTAAAGAGTACTCTGCGTTGATACCCACTGCTT
>CATQJL010000199.1:0-20541 GCA_958299035.1 Cylicocyclus nassatus | reverse complement strand
ATATAGAAAAACCTACATCGTTTTCACCTTCTTTAGTGAGTCCAGGGATAACATAATGAGTGTCATAATTTGTATACAACTTGCCATGAATCCACTTTTTAGTATATGTACAAAGAGGAATATAAACAGGTTTTCTATCACTGCCAATGTTACGACGCCACTCACGAAGGACAACAGCATAATCTTTTCTAGGTCATACTTAGTAAATTTATCATCTGTTTTATATTTGGGTACAATCCATAAAATATGCATGTGTGGACGGCCTTTTTTTGTACCAAATTCCTGAACGGCAAAATACTTGAATTTACGACCAAATTGATTGTAATTTCTTATACGTTTCACCATCTGCTGAAAATCTTCCTTCTTTGCATACTTTATTTGATAAGTTCCAATACGTTCACCAGTTGCTTTGTCAAATTTTGGAAGTTCCTTAATAGGAATAGATTCATTATTGTATGTTACAGTAGAGAAATAGATGTAATTGTTTCTAGCTTCCATCTGAATCCTCTGAATAAGACCCATTTGTTTTACGCCTATACATTCAGGACAATGACCACAAGGAACATAAATAAATTGATTCGAACAATCTTTAAAACGATTAAACTTTTTATTAGGATCAGCTAGATAATTAGGATTCCGAATCTTTAAAGGAGTCAAACACATTATTCACCATCTAAGAGAGTCGCAACATCACCGAAAAACATACAGGGATGGTATTTAGTTTGGTCCATATCGAGATGAACGAACGAGCGGTAGTGCCCAATACGGTCAATTCCGAGGGCAAGAGCGAAAGCAACGAGCAAACAACGCTGACGATTGTTATCAACATGTATATCAACAGCAAGACCCTTGCAATGACTTGAAGTACCTTTACGATGATGTCGAATTTCCCACTCATACGGACGATATGCTGAATTGATTCGTAATTGGAAATGTTCTGAAGACATCTTGCACTGCATATCTATCTGCTCAAGTTTTTTATAAAAGCTTGGTTCCAATAAATCAGCATTACAAGGAGGAACGCAACTAGTCCAAATCATATTGCTTGTAATCTTCAGAGAATTTGTAAAGGTTATGACTCCAATCAAGTAGATCAGACTGGAAAGCTTTCAAATCAAGCGAATACTGATGAGCGGAAGAATTTATTTCTCCATCATCAAGGAGGTCAATAAGAAAATCAACAATCTTGACAATCTTTTCAATTAAAGACATCACGAGAAGAATAACAGAAATGATAGTTTTAAATGTAAATTTGTTCATAATAAAATAACATTTTAACAATTACAAATGCAAATATACAAAAAAAAATAAAAATCCAAATTTTTTAATACCATTAGATAGAATCTAACTCTTGCCATAAAGATAATTGAATAACTTTATTTTTCTGCCTAAACATCCTGCAATACCATTCACGATCAAGCCAACCTTTTTTTACAATGCGTAAAGGCTTACCTTTAAGAGAGCAAAAGGAGTCGGAAGAATCAAGACCATAAACACACAAAGAACAATCAAAATTGGTACCTTTCATAATTTTCTAGTCAGAGGGGGATATAAACATGAAAGGGAGTTCCCCCTCTGACAATACCCCCTGAATTATTGCGCCTGCGCCAAGGGGCCCGCGTAAGGCCCTTCGAAAGTTTTTAAAAAGTTTTAATATCTGCATATTTTTAAACGCTTTTGTATTTTGGGTAGGTTCTCGATTTGCGTAGTCGGTCGGTAAACAGCGACCGACATATGCAAATCGTTTTTGTGCTTCGCACGGCTTGAATTTGCGTAGACAGCCGGCAAGCATCGGCTGTCATGTGCAAATTCACTCTTTATCTCAAACGTCCTCGACATCTGCAATGCCGATTTGGTGAGTGTTTATGGGAAGCTACGCTTCTATTCCTACTGCTACTGAAGCGTTGCTACATTGAAGTACTGCCTAGTACGTACTGCTTCGCGCGAGGCGCTCGTGCGTGCGTATACGGCATTTTGCTATACGCAAAACTTCAGCAAACGATTAGAAGCCGAGCGAGAAACTAGACTTATCACCGTAAGGACCTGAACTGCTCGAGGCCTTGACGCTTGGCATCATGTTACTCATCGACAGGAAACGGAACATGCAGAAGGCCGTGAGGCAGCCAGTAGCAAACTTGTTGCCACTATCGGCTTTATTCTTGAGGTAGCTGAAGACCTGCTCCGTCATTGAGTTCAAAATTTCCTCAGTACCTTTGGCAGCCTCTACAGCAGCGTTTGACGCATTCTGGGCGGATGCAGCTTGTGAGGAATTGAAAGCATTGTTATAGTCTATCTGTTCCTGATTATCACTATTAAGACGTTCAGCAGCTAACGCAGGATCAGCATTCTGCAAATATTCTTTGTCATAATCAGCTTGAGCACTCTGAAGGTCAGCTTTTGACTTGCGAGCATTAATTTCTGCCTTGTACATCTCCTTATAACCATCATTCAAAATCTCCATAAGACCTACAGCAACGTCAGAACCTTCATCGAGGCCAATGCCAGTTTTAGAAGTCTTATCTGCTGCATTCACTTTACTATCGATAATATTGGAAATAGAAGAATGATATTTCTCCTTAGCACCGATTCCGTTATTCGTAATACGAACATACTTCGAAATTCGGTCATCCATGTCTTTGCGCTGTTTACTACCAGGGCGAAACATATTAAAAGTCGGGAAATTTTTACTAACGACAGCAGCAATCTCATCGTTAGTAATTCCTTCAATAGATGCACCTGGCTCCAAGTCAAATTCTTTATAAAGAGATGGAGCAATCAATTCCGCAATACTTCGTGCTTGCTGATCACGGCCGAACTCGATATTCTGCTTCATCTGTTCCAAAGAAGTAAATTTTTCTGCAAAACCAAAGCCAGCATTCATAATATCCATAATACCACTAGCAAGCTGAGCAAATTTATTTTGTGGTTCAGACATTAGACCAGAAAAATCAGGACGTTCAGGCTCTGTCATTTCAGCAGCTTCAGATACACCACCTGTACCAAGAAGGTCAGGATTTTCACCAGCCTCACGCATGCGCTGAGCTTTAGCAGATTCACTATTATACTCATTTTCAGTTTTAAGAGATAAAATCTGATAAAGTTGATCACGAGTATCATGCTGATTCTGCAAACGAAGTTTATCTTCAGTAGTATTTATACCAAACCAATTTCCGATACGATCCCAAAAAGTAGGTTGATAATCATAATGAGCAGATGGAATCATAGAGATCAGATCACCATATGGAGTACCTTTTAATTTATTGTACATCTGCATATATATATCATCATCATAAGCATCATAATTTCCAATCATACCGCGCTGAGCATGAATAGAAGAACCATTTGGAGTTAAACTAGCCATAAATAGTAAATTTAAGAGGGCCGAAAGAATCGGCCCTGTTGTTATTCATTAGTCTCCTGAGCACGAGACTCCTTATAAAGATTATACATATCGATTTCATGCATACGGGCCAACTCGTCAGATTTTCTCATCGGCATATCAGCAGGTTCATCACCTGTATAAGCCTGACCTGTTGGCATCATGCCATTAAAACGAAGGAAATATTCACGAGACTTAGGAATAGCCACATAACGAAACTTGTTAAGTTTCAATTTATCATTACAATACATAACACAAAGAATTAAAGAAGTTGAGGATTATGAGCCATAGGTCGCTTAGCATCATCACAGATATTATTGTGAATAGTAATGAAATGCCAATACGAACCAAGAGAGAAACCAGTAAGAGATACAAAGAACTCATCAAGCTCCACATTACTACTACGGATATACGAAGGAGAAATATGTGACTTATAAGGAACGCCTGCAGCATCATCTGCTTTAAAGACATAACCAGGGAGATTATCAACAAAACCACCAACGGCACGAGAAATACGCTGTTTGTACTCCATGTATCTTTGAGTATAGCCAAAAGTATCGACATCTTCATCAAACTGATTTCGAAAATCGTCAGTAAGTTCTGCAACGTATACAGGCTGATCACCGATATACTCCATCATAGGATTAAATTTCTCGAACCTATCAGAAGCCATCAGAACTCGATCTGTAGAACGAGTGTAAAGACGAGGAATATCAAACCATGTCAAACCAATAAGAATACCTTCACGGTCAACATTGAATTCAAAAGCATAACGATTTGAAGCAGACTTCAAATTAGCACGTATCGTCATCTGCTCATCAAGCATAGCATCACCGGTATTCTGTGTAGTATCAGTAAAAGTCTCATCAACAGTCTCACCAATAAAGGACGGGTCATGATAATCATATGCTACATGGAGACCAGGGAAGAGACCTTCCAGATAATGACTAGTCTTTCGACCAAGCCTATTAACAGCATTCAAGAATCGAGTATAAGCAGTAACACGAATAGTATCAATGATATCAACCTTGTTTCCGCTCTGAACATCTACAGTAGTATCACCGACAGCAAGCGGAGTGGTACGACATCCAGTAAAATAATCCTTGAATTTCAGACTATGACGGAAAGTAAAGATAGCAGAGAGATAACGACCAACCAAACGAGAAGATCCAGAATCTAACTCACCATCAACACAAGACAAGACACCATTAAAATTAGCAGCGGAACAATAATCATATTTTAGAGTTATACCATTCCACTCAAACGTATCTGCATTAAACTCTGCACGAGAAGAATTAAAATAGTCAAAAAGACCATCAAGAATCGCACAGAGATTCTGCCTGTAAAGTTCAGCAGAATAAACATAATCTACCTTATCCTCAGTAAAGAAATGCGCACAGACAATCTGATAAGCAAAAAGACGAGACAAATCATAAGGTTTCACATTATATTCCTGAAGTTCCCAATTACCAGACTCAGAGGAATTATAGGAAGTAAGAATATCCCAAAGATCATTATCTGACTTACCTTGAACAAGAGTGAAAGACTTGATAATAAAATCACCGCCATTATCACGAAGCTGCTCAATGAAAGTACGTCTATTAGTTGTGCGCTGATGGCCAGTATTGAGAAGCTGACCGAAATAAGCATACTGTGTCTCAGTTTCATCACCTGTAGTATAACCAATACGTTCAACTACTGAAAAGATATCATTCCAGAAGTTATCAAAGAACATATCAAAATTTTTCCAAGCAGGAATTAAACCACGGAAACGACCCCACATTGAATGACCAAGATAGTTAATAAGCGAACCAGTACTATAGAAATACTCCATCTGTATAAGCTGCCTTATAGAACATTCCAGAAGATTATCAATCTCAGGAGTCAAAGAAGGCTCAATAAAAGAAGTATATATAAAACCATCAAGACCACGAAAATAATCGTTTATCTTCTTATCAAAATCAACTACAGAACAACCAGCATCAATGGGAACATCATCACCATTTTTGGGATGCTGATATACACGATCTTCCTGAAAAGGAAGAATAGCCTGCATAGGAACATTAAAATACTCTTTGTGAATCTTAAGATTTGATTTAAGAGGAGCTTTAAGAGTGTAGGTATCAAGAGTGTTTTTACACTGAAGTCGTACGTTATCCTGTGGGACCGTATTTTCGACATAATGAGGAGTAATCTCACCGAAACGCATAGTAGAAGCAAGCGTATACGAGAGATTGAAAGAAGAATGTTTTGCAGGTACCCGTGCCTGCTGGTTATTAATAGGGTTACCAGGAGCGTGAGCCATAGAATTTAAAGTTTGTCAAGAGATTCATCATGTGAATCGATTACTTGAAGTTGTTTGTTATACTTTTCAATACGCCTAGCAGCTTCACCTTTAGACTTTAGACAATCGGAATAATAAGAAGAATCTGCCGTATTTTTTTTACGGAAAAAGTATTCTGCATCATCCAAGCCAAAGATATCACCTTTAGACTTATAGAATCTAGAAAGAGGAAACGTATTACCTGAATTGGGATTAATAAAACAAGGGAAATTCGACTCTGCTTTTGTCTTATTAATGCAATCGCGGAGATACTTCACAGTTTCAGGATCCTTAGAGTTACCAAAATCCAATGATTTAAAATATCGAGGTCGTATCTCATTCCAGATAGATTCATATTCATCATCATCAAGATTTAATTTAAGCGCCTGCTGGAGTCGCTCAGCACGTTTACTAGGCTTCATTAGATATTTAAGAACATAGAAACCTACATCGTTTTCACCTTCTTTAGTGAGTCCAGGGATAACATAATGAGTGTCATAATTTGTATACAACTTGCCATGAATCCACTTTTTAGTATATGTACAAAGAGGAATATAAACAGGTTTTCTATCACTGCCAATGTTACGACGCCACTCACGAAGGACAACATCAAAAATAATCTTTTCTAGGTCATACTTAGTAAATTTATCATCTGTTTTATATTTGGGTACAATCCATAAAATATGCATGTGTGGACGGCCTTTTTTTGTACCAAATTCCTGAACGGCAAAATACTTGAATTTACGACCAAATTGATTGTAATTTCTTATACGTTTCACCATCTGCTGAAAATCTTCCTTCTTTGCATACTTTATTTGATAAGTTCCAATACGTTCACCAGTTGCTTTGTCAAATTTTGGAAGTTCCTTAATAGGAATAGATTCATTATTGTATGTTACAGTAGAGAAATAGATGTAATTGTTTCTAGCTTCCATCTGAATCCTCTGAATAAGACCCATTTGTTTTACGCCTATACATTCAGGACAATGACCACAAGGAACATAAATAAATTGATTCGAACAATCTTTAAAACGATTAAACTTTTTATTAGGATCAGCTAGATAATTAGGATTCCGAATCTTTAAAGGAGTCAAACACATTATTCACCATCTAAGAGAGTCGCAACATCACCGAAAAACATACAGGGATGGTATTTAGTTTGGTCCATATCGAGATGAACGAACGAGCGGTAGTGCCCAATACGGTCAATTCCGAGGGCAAGAGCGAAAGCAACGAGCAAACAACGCTGACGATTGTTATCAACATGTATATCAACAGCAAGACCCTTGCAATGACTTGAAGTACCTTTACGATGATGTCGAATTTCCCACTCATACGGACGATATGCTGAATTGATTCGTAATTGGAAATGTTCTGAAGACATCTTGCACTGCATATCTATCTGCTCAAGTTTTTTATAAAAGCTTGGTTCCAATAAATCAGCATTACAAGGAGGAACGCAACTAGTCCAAATCATATTGCTTGTAATCTTCAGAGAATTTGTAAAGGTTATGACTCCAATCAAGTAGATCAGACTGGAAAGCTTTCAAATCAAGCGAATACTGATGAGCGGAAGAATTTATTTCTCCATCATCAAGGAGGTCAATAAGAAAATCAACAATCTTGACAATCTTTTCAATTAAAGACATCACGAGAAGAATAACAGAAATGATAGTTTTAAATGTAAATTTGTTCATAATAAAATAACATTTTAACAATTACAAATGCAAATATACAAAAAAAAATAAAAATCCAAATTTTTTAATACCATTAGATAGAATCTAACTCTTGCCATAAAGATAATTGAATAACTTTATTTTTCTGCCTAAACATCCTGCAATACCATTCACGATCAAGCCAACCTTTTTTTACAATGCGTAAAGGCTTACCTTTAAGAGAGCAAAAGGAGTCGGAAGAATCAAGACCATAAACACACAAAGAACAATCAAAATTGGTACCTTTCATAATTTTCTAGTCAGAGGGGGATATAAACATGAAAGGGAGTTCCCCCTCTGACAATACCCCCTGAATTATTGCGCCTGCGCCAAGGGGCCCGCGTAAGGCCCTTCGAAAGTTTTTAAAAAGTTTTAATATCTGCATATTTTTAAACGCTTTTGTATTTTGGGTAGGTTCTCGATTTGCGTAGTCGGTCGGTAAACAGCGACCGACATATGCAAATCGTTTTTGTGCTTCGCACGGCTTGAATTTGCGTAGACAGCCGGCAAGCATCGGCTGTCATGTGCAAATTCACTCTTTATCTCAAACGTCCTCGACATCTGCAATGCCGATTTGGTGAGTGTTTATGGGAAGCTACGCTTCTATTCCTACTGCTACTGAAGCGTTGCTACATTGAAGTACTGCCTAGTACGTACTGCTTCGCGCGAGGCGCTCGTGCGTGCGTATACGGCATTTTGCTATACGCAAAACTTCAGCAAACGATTAGAAGCCGAGCGAGAAACTAGACTTATCACCGTAAGGACCTGAACTGCTCGAGGCCTTGACGCTTGGCATCATGTTACTCATCGACAGGAAACGGAACATGCAGAAGGCCGTGAGGCAGCCAGTAGCAAACTTGTTGCCACTATCGGCTTTATTCTTGAGGTAGCTGAAGACCTGCTCCGTCATTGAGTTCAAAATTTCCTCAGTACCTTTGGCAGCCTCTACAGCAGCGTTTGACGCATTCTGGGCGGATGCAGCTTGTGAGGAATTGAAAGCATTGTTATAGTCTATCTGTTCCTGATTATCACTATTAAGACGTTCAGCAGCTAACGCAGGATCAGCATTCTGCAAATATTCTTTGTCATAATCAGCTTGAGCACTCTGAAGGTCAGCTTTTGACTTGCGAGCATTAATTTCTGCCTTGTACATCTCCTTATAACCATCATTCAAAATCTCCATAAGACCTACAGCAACGTCAGAACCTTCATCGAGGCCAATGCCAGTTTTAGAAGTCTTATCTGCTGCATTCACTTTACTATCGATAATATTGGAAATAGAAGAATGATATTTCTCCTTAGCACCGATTCCGTTATTCGTAATACGAACATACTTCGAAATTCGGTCATCCATGTCTTTGCGCTGTTTACTACCAGGGCGAAACATATTAAAAGTCGGGAAATTTTTACTAACGACAGCAGCAATCTCATCGTTAGTAATTCCTTCAATAGATGCACCTGGCTCCAAGTCAAATTCTTTATAAAGAGATGGAGCAATCAATTCCGCAATACTTCGTGCTTGCTGATCACGGCCGAACTCGATATTCTGCTTCATCTGTTCCAAAGAAGTAAATTTTTCTGCAAAACCAAAGCCAGCATTCATAATATCCATAATACCACTAGCAAGCTGAGCAAATTTATTTTGTGGTTCAGACATTAGACCAGAAAAATCAGGACGTTCAGGCTCTGTCATTTCAGCAGCTTCAGATACACCACCTGTACCAAGAAGGTCAGGATTTTCACCAGCCTCACGCATGCGCTGAGCTTTAGCAGATTCACTATTATACTCATTTTCAGTTTTAAGAGATAAAATCTGATAAAGTTGATCACGAGTATCATGCTGATTCTGCAAACGAAGTTTATCTTCAGTAGTATTTATACCAAACCAATTTCCGATACGATCCCAAAAAGTAGGTTGATAATCATAATGAGCAGATGGAATCATAGAGATCAGATCACCATATGGAGTACCTTTTAATTTATTGTACATCTGCATATATATATCATCATCATAAGCATCATAATTTCCAATCATACCGCGCTGAGCATGAATAGAAGAACCATTTGGAGTTAAACTAGCCATAAATAGTAAATTTAAGAGGGCCGAAAGAATCGGCCCTGTTGTTATTCATTAGTCTCCTGAGCACGAGACTCCTTATAAAGATTATACATATCGATTTCATGCATACGGGCCAACTCGTCAGATTTTCTCATCGGCATATCAGCAGGTTCATCACCTGTATAAGCCTGACCTGTTGGCATCATGCCATTAAAACGAAGGAAATATTCACGAGACTTAGGAATAGCCACATAACGAAACTTGTTAAGTTTCAATTTATCATTACAATACATAACACAAAGAATTAAAGAAGTTGAGGATTATGAGCCATAGGTCGCTTAGCATCATCACAGATATTATTGTGAATAGTAATGAAATGCCAATACGAACCAAGAGAGAAACCAGTAAGAGATACAAAGAACTCATCAAGCTCCACATTACTACTACGGATATACGAAGGAGAAATATGTGACTTATAAGGAACGCCTGCAGCATCATCTGCTTTAAAGACATAACCAGGGAGATTATCAACAAAACCACCAACGGCACGAGAAATACGCTGTTTGTACTCCATGTATCTTTGAGTATAGCCAAAAGTATCGACATCTTCATCAAACTGATTTCGAAAATCGTCAGTAAGTTCTGCAACGTATACAGGCTGATCACCGATATACTCCATCATAGGATTAAATTTCTCGAACCTATCAGAAGCCATCAGAACTCGATCTGTAGAACGAGTGTAAAGACGAGGAATATCAAACCATGTCAAACCAATAAGAATACCTTCACGGTCAACATTGAATTCAAAAGCATAACGATTTGAAGCAGACTTCAAATTAGCACGTATCGTCATCTGCTCATCAAGCATAGCATCACCGGTATTCTGTGTAGTATCAGTAAAAGTCTCATCAACAGTCTCACCAATAAAGGACGGGTCATGATAATCATATGCTACATGGAGACCAGGGAAGAGACCTTCCAGATAATGACTAGTCTTTCGACCAAGCCTATTAACAGCATTCAAGAATCGAGTATAAGCAGTAACACGAATAGTATCAATGATATCAACCTTGTTTCCGCTCTGAACATCTACAGTAGTATCACCGACAGCAAGCGGAGTGGTACGACATCCAGTAAAATAATCCTTGAATTTCAGACTATGACGGAAAGTAAAGATAGCAGAGAGATAACGACCAACCAAACGAGAAGATCCAGAATCTAACTCACCATCAACACAAGACAAGACACCATTAAAATTAGCAGCGGAACAATAATCATATTTTAGAGTTATACCATTCCACTCAAACGTATCTGCATTAAACTCTGCACGAGAAGAATTAAAATAGTCAAAAAGACCATCAAGAATCGCACAGAGATTCTGCCTGTAAAGTTCAGCAGAATAAACATAATCTACCTTATCCTCAGTAAAGAAATGCGCACAGACAATCTGATAAGCAAAAAGACGAGACAAATCATAAGGTTTCACATTATATTCCTGAAGTTCCCAATTACCAGACTCAGAGGAATTATAGGAAGTAAGAATATCCCAAAGATCATTATCTGACTTACCTTGAACAAGAGTGAAAGACTTGATAATAAAATCACCGCCATTATCACGAAGCTGCTCAATGAAAGTACGTCTATTAGTTGTGCGCTGATGGCCAGTATTGAGAAGCTGACCGAAATAAGCATACTGTGTCTCAGTTTCATCACCTGTAGTATAACCAATACGTTCAACTACTGAAAAGATATCATTCCAGAAGTTATCAAAGAACATATCAAAATTTTTCCAAGCAGGAATTAAACCACGGAAACGACCCCACATTGAATGACCAAGATAGTTAATAAGCGAACCAGTACTATAGAAATACTCCATCTGTATAAGCTGCCTTATAGAACATTCCAGAAGATTATCAATCTCAGGAGTCAAAGAAGGCTCAATAAAAGAAGTATATATAAAACCATCAAGACCACGAAAATAATCGTTTATCTTCTTATCAAAATCAACTACAGAACAACCAGCATCAATGGGAACATCATCACCATTTTTGGGATGCTGATATACACGATCTTCCTGAAAAGGAAGAATAGCCTGCATAGGAACATTAAAATACTCTTTGTGAATCTTAAGATTTGATTTAAGAGGAGCTTTAAGAGTGTAGGTATCAAGAGTGTTTTTACACTGAAGTCGTACGTTATCCTGTGGGACCGTATTTTCGACATAATGAGGAGTAATCTCACCGAAACGCATAGTAGAAGCAAGCGTATACGAGAGATTGAAAGAAGAATGTTTTGCAGGTACCCGTGCCTGCTGGTTATTAATAGGGTTACCAGGAGCGTGAGCCATAGAATTTAAAGTTTGTCAAGAGATTCATCATGTGAATCGATTACTTGAAGTTGTTTGTTATACTTTTCAATACGCCTAGCAGCTTCACCTTTAGACTTTAGACAATCGGAATAATAAGAAGAATCTGCCGTATTTTTTTTACGGAAAAAGTATTCTGCATCATCCAAGCCAAAGATATCACCTTTAGACTTATAGAATCTAGAAAGAGGAAACGTATTACCTGAATTGGGATTAATAAAACAAGGGAAATTCGACTCTGCTTTTGTCTTATTAATGCAATCGCGGAGATACTTCACAGTTTCAGGATCCTTAGAGTTACCAAAATCCAATGATTTAAAATATCGAGGTCGTATCTCATTCCAGATAGATTCATATTCATCATCATCAAGATTTAATTTAAGCGCCTGCTGGAGTCGCTCAGCACGTTTACTAGGCTTCATTAGATATTTAAGAACATAGAAACCTACATCGTTTTCACCTTCTTTAGTGAGTCCAGGGATAACATAATGAGTGTCATAATTTGTATACAACTTGCCATGAATCCACTTTTTAGTATATGTACAAAGAGGAATATAAACAGGTTTTCTATCACTGCCAATGTTACGACGCCACTCACGAAGGACAACATCAAAAATAATCTTTTCTAGGTCATACTTAGTAAATTTATCATCTGTTTTATATTTGGGTACAATCCATAAAATATGCATGTGTGGACGGCCTTTTTTTGTACCAAATTCCTGAACGGCAAAATACTTGAATTTACGACCAAATTGATTGTAATTTCTTATACGTTTCACCATCTGCTGAAAATCTTCCTTCTTTGCATACTTTATTTGATAAGTTCCAATACGTTCACCAGTTGCTTTGTCAAATTTTGGAAGTTCCTTAATAGGAATAGATTCATTATTGTATGTTACAGTAGAGAAATAGATGTAATTGTTTCTAGCTTCCATCTGAATCCTCTGAATAAGACCCATTTGTTTTACGCCTATACATTCAGGACAATGACCACAAGGAACATAAATAAATTGATTCGAACAATCTTTAAAACGATTAAACTTTTTATTAGGATCAGCTAGATAATTAGGATTCCGAATCTTTAAAGGAGTCAAACACATTATTCACCATCTAAGAGAGTCGCAACATCACCGAAAAACATACAGGGATGGTATTTAGTTTGGTCCATATCGAGATGAACGAACGAGCGGTAGTGCCCAATACGGTCAATTCCGAGGGCAAGAGCGAAAGCAACGAGCAAACAACGCTGACGATTGTTATCAACATGTATATCAACAGCAAGACCCTTGCAATGACTTGAAGTACCTTTACGATGATGTCGAATTTCCCACTCATACGGACGATATGCTGAATTGATTCGTAATTGGAAATGTTCTGAAGACATCTTGCACTGCATATCTATCTGCTCAAGTTTTTTATAAAAGCTTGGTTCCAATAAATCA
The DNA here is from genome assembly GCA_958299035.1 of Cylicocyclus nassatus. Taxonomy (NCBI): domain Eukaryota; kingdom Metazoa; phylum Nematoda; class Chromadorea; order Rhabditida; family Strongylidae; genus Cylicocyclus; species Cylicocyclus nassatus. The sequence continues at coordinate 7,258 of CATQJL010000199.1, read as the reverse complement.
GCATTACAAGGAGGAACGCAACTAGTCCAAATCATATTGCTTGTAATCTTCAGAGAATTTGTAAAGGTTATGACTCCAATCAAGTAGATCAGACTGGAAAGCTTTCAAATCAAGCGAATACTGATGAGCGGAAGAATTTATTTCTCCATCATCAAGGAGGTCAATAAGAAAATCAACAATCTTGACAATCTTTTCAATTAAAGACATCACGAGAAGAATAACAGAAATGATAGTTTTAAATGTAAATTTGTTCATAATAAAATAACATTTTAACAATTACAAATGCAAATATACAAAAAAAAATAAAAATCCAAATTTTTTAATACCATTAGATAGAATCTAACTCTTGCCATAAAGATAATTGAATAACTTTATTTTTCTGCCTAAACATCCTGCAATACCATTCACGATCAAGCCAACCTTTTTTTACAATGCGTAAAGGCTTACCTTTAAGAGAGCAAAAGGAGTCGGAAGAATCAAGACCATAAACACACAAAGAACAATCAAAATTGGTACCTTTCATAATTTTCTAGTCAGAGGGGGATATAAACATGAAAGGGAGTTCCCCCTCTGACAATACCCCCTGAATTATTGCGCCTGCGCCAAGGGGCCCGCGTAAGGCCCTTCGAAAGTTTTTAAAAAGTTTTAATATCTGCATATTTTTAAACGCTTTTGTATTTTGGGTAGGTTCTCGATTTGCGTAGTCGGTCGGTAAACAGCGACCGACATATGCAAATCGTTTTTGTGCTTCGCACGGCTTGAATTTGCGTAGACAGCCGGCAAGCATCGGCTGTCATGTGCAAATTCACTCTTTATCTCAAACGTCCTCGACATCTGCAATGCCGATTTGGTGAGTGTTTATGGGAAGCTACGCTTCTATTCCTACTGCTACTGAAGCGTTGCTACATTGAAGTACTGCCTAGTACGTACTGCTTCGCGCGAGGCGCTCGTGCGTGCGTATACGGCATTTTGCTATACGCAAAACTTCAGCAAACGATTAGAAGCCGAGCGAGAAACTAGACTTATCACCGTAAGGACCTGAACTGCTCGAGGCCTTGACGCTTGGCATCATGTTACTCATCGACAGGAAACGGAACATGCAGAAGGCCGTGAGGCAGCCAGTAGCAAACTTGTTGCCACTATCGGCTTTATTCTTGAGGTAGCTGAAGACCTGCTCCGTCATTGAGTTCAAAATTTCCTCAGTACCTTTGGCAGCCTCTACAGCAGCGTTTGACGCATTCTGGGCGGATGCAGCTTGTGAGGAATTGAAAGCATTGTTATAGTCTATCTGTTCCTGATTATCACTATTAAGACGTTCAGCAGCTAACGCAGGATCAGCATTCTGCAAATATTCTTTGTCATAATCAGCTTGAGCACTCTGAAGGTCAGCTTTTGACTTGCGAGCATTAATTTCTGCCTTGTACATCTCCTTATAACCATCATTCAAAATCTCCATAAGACCTACAGCAACGTCAGAACCTTCATCGAGGCCAATGCCAGTTTTAGAAGTCTTATCTGCTGCATTCACTTTACTATCGATAATATTGGAAATAGAAGAATGATATTTCTCCTTAGCACCGATTCCGTTATTCGTAATACGAACATACTTCGAAATTCGGTCATCCATGTCTTTGCGCTGTTTACTACCAGGGCGAAACATATTAAAAGTCGGGAAATTTTTACTAACGACAGCAGCAATCTCATCGTTAGTAATTCCTTCAATAGATGCACCTGGCTCCAAGTCAAATTCTTTATAAAGAGATGGAGCAATCAATTCCGCAATACTTCGTGCTTGCTGATCACGGCCGAACTCGATATTCTGCTTCATCTGTTCCAAAGAAGTAAATTTTTCTGCAAAACCAAAGCCAGCATTCATAATATCCATAATACCACTAGCAAGCTGAGCAAATTTATTTTGTGGTTCAGACATTAGACCAGAAAAATCAGGACGTTCAGGCTCTGTCATTTCAGCAGCTTCAGATACACCACCTGTACCAAGAAGGTCAGGATTTTCACCAGCCTCACGCATGCGCTGAGCTTTAGCAGATTCACTATTATACTCATTTTCAGTTTTAAGAGATAAAATCTGATAAAGTTGATCACGAGTATCATGCTGATTCTGCAAACGAAGTTTATCTTCAGTAGTATTTATACCAAACCAATTTCCGATACGATCCCAAAAAGTAGGTTGATAATCATAATGAGCAGATGGAATCATAGAGATCAGATCACCATATGGAGTACCTTTTAATTTATTGTACATCTGCATATATATATCATCATCATAAGCATCATAATTTCCAATCATACCGCGCTGAGCATGAATAGAAGAACCATTTGGAGTTAAACTAGCCATAAATAGTAAATTTAAGAGGGCCGAAAGAATCGGCCCTGTTGTTATTCATTAGTCTCCTGAGCACGAGACTCCTTATAAAGATTATACATATCGATTTCATGCATACGGGCCAACTCGTCAGATTTTCTCATCGGCATATCAGCAGGTTCATCACCTGTATAAGCCTGACCTGTTGGCATCATGCCATTAAAACGAAGGAAATATTCACGAGACTTAGGAATAGCCACATAACGAAACTTGTTAAGTTTCAATTTATCATTACAATACATAACACAAAGAATTAAAGAAGTTGAGGATTATGAGCCATAGGTCGCTTAGCATCATCACAGATATTATTGTGAATAGTAATGAAATGCCAATACGAACCAAGAGAGAAACCAGTAAGAGATACAAAGAACTCATCAAGCTCCACATTACTACTACGGATATACGAAGGAGAAATATGTGACTTATAAGGAACGCCTGCAGCATCATCTGCTTTAAAGACATAACCAGGGAGATTATCAACAAAACCACCAACGGCACGAGAAATACGCTGTTTGTACTCCATGTATCTTTGAGTATAGCCAAAAGTATCGACATCTTCATCAAACTGATTTCGAAAATCGTCAGTAAGTTCTGCAACGTATACAGGCTGATCACCGATATACTCCATCATAGGATTAAATTTCTCGAACCTATCAGAAGCCATCAGAACTCGATCTGTAGAACGAGTGTAAAGACGAGGAATATCAAACCATGTCAAACCAATAAGAATACCTTCACGGTCAACATTGAATTCAAAAGCATAACGATTTGAAGCAGACTTCAAATTAGCACGTATCGTCATCTGCTCATCAAGCATAGCATCACCGGTATTCTGTGTAGTATCAGTAAAAGTCTCATCAACAGTCTCACCAATAAAGGACGGGTCATGATAATCATATGCTACATGGAGACCAGGGAAGAGACCTTCCAGATAATGACTAGTCTTTCGACCAAGCCTATTAACAGCATTCAAGAATCGAGTATAAGCAGTAACACGAATAGTATCAATGATATCAACCTTGTTTCCGCTCTGAACATCTACAGTAGTATCACCGACAGCAAGCGGAGTGGTACGACATCCAGTAAAATAATCCTTGAATTTCAGACTATGACGGAAAGTAAAGATAGCAGAGAGATAACGACCAACCAAACGAGAAGATCCAGAATCTAACTCACCATCAACACAAGACAAGACACCATTAAAATTAGCAGCGGAACAATAATCATATTTTAGAGTTATACCATTCCACTCAAACGTATCTGCATTAAACTCTGCACGAGAAGAATTAAAATAGTCAAAAAGACCATCAAGAATCGCACAGAGATTCTGCCTGTAAAGTTCAGCAGAATAAACATAATCTACCTTATCCTCAGTAAAGAAATGCGCACAGACAATCTGATAAGCAAAAAGACGAGACAAATCATAAGGTTTCACATTATATTCCTGAAGTTCCCAATTACCAGACTCAGAGGAATTATAGGAAGTAAGAATATCCCAAAGATCATTATCTGACTTACCTTGAACAAGAGTGAAAGACTTGATAATAAAATCACCGCCATTATCACGAAGCTGCTCAATGAAAGTACGTCTATTAGTTGTGCGCTGATGGCCAGTATTGAGAAGCTGACCGAAATAAGCATACTGTGTCTCAGTTTCATCACCTGTAGTATAACCAATACGTTCAACTACTGAAAAGATATCATTCCAGAAGTTATCAAAGAACATATCAAAATTTTTCCAAGCAGGAATTAAACCACGGAAACGACCCCACATTGAATGACCAAGATAGTTAATAAGCGAACCAGTACTATAGAAATACTCCATCTGTATAAGCTGCCTTATAGAACATTCCAGAAGATTATCAATCTCAGGAGTCAAAGAAGGCTCAATAAAAGAAGTATATATAAAACCATCAAGACCACGAAAATAATCGTTTATCTTCTTATCAAAATCAACTACAGAACAACCAGCATCAATGGGAACATCATCACCATTTTTGGGATGCTGATATACACGATCTTCCTGAAAAGGAAGAATAGCCTGCATAGGAACATTAAAATACTCTTTGTGAATCTTAAGATTTGATTTAAGAGGAGCTTTAAGAGTGTAGGTATCAAGAGTGTTTTTACACTGAAGTCGTACGTTATCCTGTGGGACCGTATTTTCGACATAATGAGGAGTAATCTCACCGAAACGCATAGTAGAAGCAAGCGTATACGAGAGATTGAAAGAAGAATGTTTTGCAGGTACCCGTGCCTGCTGGTTATTAATAGGGTTACCAGGAGCGTGAGCCATAGAATTTAAAGTTTGTCAAGAGATTCATCATGTGAATCGATTACTTGAAGTTGTTTGTTATACTTTTCAATACGCCTAGCAGCTTCACCTTTAGACTTTAGACAATCGGAATAATAAGAAGAATCTGCCGTATTTTTTTTACGGAAAAAGTATTCTGCATCATCCAAGCCAAAGATATCACCTTTAGACTTATAGAATCTAGAAAGAGGAAACGTATTACCTGAATTGGGATTAATAAAACAAGGGAAATTCGACTCTGCTTTTGTCTTATTAATGCAATCGCGGAGATACTTCACAGTTTCAGGATCCTTAGAGTTACCAAAATCCAATGATTTAAAATATCGAGGTCGTATCTCATTCCAGATAGATTCATATTCATCATCATCAAGATTTAATTTAAGCGCCTGCTGGAGTCGCTCAGCACGTTTACTAGGCTTCATTAGATATTTAAGAACATAGAAACCTACATCGTTTTCACCTTCTTTAGTGAGTCCAGGGATAACATAATGAGTGTCATAATTTGTATACAACTTGCCATGAATCCACTTTTTAGTATATGTACAAAGAGGAATATAAACAGGTTTTCTATCACTGCCAATGTTACGACGCCACTCACGAAGGACAACATCAAAAATAATCTTTTCTAGGTCATACTTAGTAAATTTATCATCTGTTTTATATTTGGGTACAATCCATAAAATATGCATGTGTGGACGGCCTTTTTTTGTACCAAATTCCTGAACGGCAAAATACTTGAATTTACGACCAAATTGATTGTAATTTCTTATACGTTTCACCATCTGCTGAAAATCTTCCTTCTTTGCATACTTTATTTGATAAGTTCCAATACGTTCACCAGTTGCTTTGTCAAATTTTGGAAGTTCCTTAATAGGAATAGATTCATTATTGTATGTTACAGTAGAGAAATAGATGTAATTGTTTCTAGCTTCCATCTGAATCCTCTGAATAAGACCCATTTGTTTTACGCCTATACATTCAGGACAATGACCACAAGGAACATAAATAAATTGATTCGAACAATCTTTAAAACGATTAAACTTTTTATTAGGATCAGCTAGATAATTAGGATTCCGAATCTTTAAAGGAGTCAAACACATTATTCACCATCTAAGAGAGTCGCAACATCACCGAAAAACATACAGGGATGGTATTTAGTTTGGTCCATATCGAGATGAACGAACGAGCGGTAGTGCCCAATACGGTCAATTCCGAGGGCAAGAGCGAAAGCAACGAGCAAACAACGCTGACGATTGTTATCAACATGTATATCAACAGCAAGACCCTTGCAATGACTTGAAGTACCTTTACGATGATGTCGAATTTCCCACTCATACGGACGATATGCTGAATTGATTCGTAATTGGAAATGTTCTGAAGACATCTTGCACTGCATATCTATCTGCTCAAGTTTTTTATAAAAGCTTGGTTCCAATAAATCAGCATTACAAGGAGGAACGCAACTAGTCCAAATCATATTGCTTGTAATCTTCAGAGAATTTGTAAAGGTTATGACTCCAATCAAGTAGATCAGACTGGAAAGCTTTCAAATCAAGCGAATACTGATGAGCGGAAGAATTTATTTCTCCATCATCAAGGAGGTCAATAAGAAAATCAACAATCTTGACAATCTTTTCAATTAAAGACATCACGAGAAGAATAACAGAAATGATAGTTTTAAATGTAAATTTGTTCATAATAAAATAACATTTTAACAATTACAAATGCAAATATACAAAAAAAAATAAAAATCCAAATTTTTTAATACCATTAGATAGAATCTAACTCTTGCCATAAAGATAATTGAATAACTTTATTTTTCTGCCTAAACATCCTGCAATACCATTCACGATCAAGCCAACCTTTTTTTACAATGCGTAAAGGCTTACCTTTAAGAGAGCAAAAGGAGTCGGAAGAATCAAGACCATAAACACACAAAGAACAATCAAAATTGGTACCTTTCATAATTTTCTAGTCAGAGGGGGATATAAACATGAAAGGGAGTTCCCCCTCTGACAATACCCCCTGAATTATTGCGCCTGCGCCAAGGGGCCCGCGTAAGGCCCTTCGAAAGTTTTTAAAAAGTTTTAATATCTGCATATTTTTAAACGCTTTTGTATTTTGGGTAGGTTCTCGATTTGCGTAGTCGGTCGGTAAACAGCGACCGACATATGCAAATCGTTTTTGTGCTTCGCACGGCTTGAATTTGCGTAGACAGCCGGCAAGCATCGGCTGTCATGTGCAAATTCACTCTTTATCTCAAACGTCCTCGACATCTGCAATGCCGATTTGGTGAGTGTTTATGGGAAGCTACGCTTCTATTCCTACTGCTACTGAAGCGTTGCTACATTGAAGTACTGCCTAGTACGTACTGCTTCGCGCGAGGCGCTCGTGCGTGCGTATACGGCATTTTGCTATACGCAAAACTTCAGCAAACGATTAGAAGCCGAGCGAGAAACTAGACTTATCACCGTAAGGACCTGAACTGCTCGAGGCCTTGACGCTTGGCATCATGTTACTCATCGACAGGAAACGGAACATGCAGAAGGCCGTGAGGCAGC
>CATQJL010000198.1:0-20745 GCA_958299035.1 Cylicocyclus nassatus | reverse complement strand
GTTCAGCCCATTGACCGAAATCACATTCCAATAATTCGCCCACTTTGGGGCGGTGGTTGATTGCCATATATTAACCTTCCAATGAATACTTTCTTAACGCTCGAATGACACTAGCTCTTGATATTTTGAGCTTTTCAGCAATTTGTGAATGGTTTAAGCCATCATCTTTCAAACGTTTAACTTTTTCAGCATCTACTTTGACTTTGCGACCAAACTTGACCCCTCTTTCTTTGGCTTCTAATCTGCCCTCGTTGGTACGCTCCAAAATCCTTGCACGTTCAGAAGTTGCTACTGCGGATAAAATAGTAACTACCATTTTCCCCATTTCGCCACCGGTGGAAATACCATCGCTAATAAACTCAATAGAAATGTTACTCTTATCAAACTTATCAATAAGTTCCAACATTTCCAACGTATTACGCCCCAAACGGTCAAGTTTAGGAACAAGCAGACGATCACCGCTCTCCATTTTAACTAGTAACTCGCTAATCCCTTGTCGTTCAAAATTCGCACCTGTTCCAATATCAGTAACAATCCTATGCGGTTCAACACCGTGCTGAATAAGCAAATCACGCTGAATTTTTAAAGAACCTACATATTCGCCTTTGTCGTCGGTTTTAGCTTGTCTTTCCGTTGATACACGGCAATAACCAAATAAACGCATATCTTTTCCTTTGTTTAGCTAAGTGTTCATAATTCGATTATGCTACACCTTGCTTCTAAAAGTGTCAATAATCGACTTTTGAACACTTAACTTACTATTATTTTGTTGTGTTCTTAACTTATGATATTTGAACACTGTTCTAACTCCGCCTTAAACTCTATTTCAAATTCTGCTCTTGAATAGGTTCTACCTTTGAAATCGTAGAAAACAGGGCGAGCCGTTGGGCGTTTACCTTTATCAGCAAAGAATTTTTGAGCCAACTTCAAACGCTCTATTTTATTTCGTGGTTCTTGCTCTTGTTTTTGTTGATACTCGGACAAGTCAAAGGAACGCATCTCCCCATCAGAAGCAAGTAATTGAGCGATATAAGCTCTCATTGGAGCTACCCTATCAATAACGTTAATTCGCTCAGCTATATCTGATATAACCCCAATAATTTCCACCATCTTGAAATAGTTCATCTCATAATATCGAGCGATTTTAAACAGATTCGGCACATTTGAAGTGTTATTGATGAAACGCCAAACGTTATCACGGATTCTTACGTTAAATGACTGCACCTCGATTTTTTCGCCTGTTTCTTCGCAAATCAAATCTTCTTTTTCTTGCTCTTCTTCATCAAGCCCAGCCCACGAGCGTAAACCGTTAGAAAAACGGTATTGCTGAACACCTGAATAGGTTTCTACCATTTGGCAAAATATCTGCTTGTAACGGTTGTAATGATGAACGGCAATCTCTTTAAATTCAGGTATCTGCTTTAATTTCTTGTAATAAACACCGGCATCTAGCAAACCTACGTGAGTGATTGAAGACGTCTGCATTCTTTCCTGAATGAAATTATGAATGTCTGTTAGCTCCTGCCTTTTCATTTTCGTAATATCATCATCATAAAGATCAGCTAAATCAGCTTCGGGAGATTGAAGTTTTTGCTTGTTCGCAATGCCTGTAAACTCATTAGCAAAGCCACTTTTAGAGAAGTAACGAGCAACAACCTCACGGCTTTCTTCCTTGCTTAAAACTCGCAAATCTACTGCGTGAGTTTTAGACAGGCGTTTACCTGTAATTGCCTTGTAATGCTTGTTAAATTCCTCATAGATTTTTTCTTTAAGCTCTTTTAACTCCGCTTTTGACGGATTTTTAGAGTGAACAATCATCACGTGGTAGTGTGGGTGGAATCCGTTTTTACCGTAAGTTACTTCGTGAGCGTGGAACATTCCTAGCCCATCTCGTCTTTTACCACCATACAGATTTATGCCTTCCACGTTGCCTAATAAATTAGCCAAAGCACGCTTAATAGATCCATTGTTAAACGTTCTTCTTTTGGCTTCTATCAACGCCTCATTAACTTTTACAGGGTCATCAGAAATAGAGTGCTGAACCGTTAGGGTAAGCATTGATGAATAGAGATTCTCACGCTCCACCTTATCAAGCACCACAGACAAATCACGAGAAATCAGGGCAGACTTTTCTTTTCCGCAGATACAAAAACGATTTTTACACTTCGCACAGTATTCAGTATGCACATCACCATTTGAGCTTCTTACAAGACGAATAAAACTCTCCCCAGTCAATTCATCTTGATTGTTTGGGGTATTCAGGGCATACATTCCACACATCGCCATAGATACACGGCGATTATTTTGGGTTCGAATTGATTCAGTCCAAGCACGAGAAACATTTAGCCTATCCCAGTCCTGTTTAGTCCGTTCATTTCGCAAATTTTGCAAGTTTTTATAAACGTCCAAAGCCTTTTCGGATAAGGGTTCAAGCCTGTTTTTAGATTGAAAATCTGGCTCACTTTCTCCTCTGTTACCAAGCCACTCTCCGCACATAAAATCTTGCTCAATTTTATTCACGATCAGAGATTTTTTAGCTTCGGTCTGGAAGTAAAAGTTTGCGTGTAGGATTTTTCTGACTTCTTCGCCTGTTATCGGGCGAGAATTTTTAGATTGGCAATTAAGACACATAGCCACAATCCTTAAAGGATTGCGGTTTGTTGTTGATTTTTATGATATAAAAATATAACATAACAACGTTTCTCCTTATTGGGGAAAATATTGCGGTAGTGTGGTAACTAAGCAACAATTTCCGAAGTTTATACTTCACAAATAAGCCAGTCTTGCCGGACTGGCTTTTTTGTACTTGTTAATTGCTGAATATCATATCCTCACAACAATAGAAAATCAAACCAAAAAACTAAATGTTCGATCTACAACACATTGATATTGTTGAGTTTACTTAACTTAATTACAATAATAATGTATTTCTTCTTACCTAAAGAACTAAATCATCAGCAAAATATAAACCTTGTGAAAAATTATATTGAAACGATTTTACCTAACGCTCCATCAACATTCGCCATACACACCAACGAAAAAGGCGAAAACTCGAACCTTGCACGGAGTTGATTAAACGCTCGAACCTATCCCCTGCCCCCTTATTTGCAGAACAAAGCCAATCAGCAAAGCGAGGGCGGAGTGATTGAAAAGCCGAGAAAAGAAAAAAAATAGAGCGTAGCGACAAGGCGGAACAGCAGTTCCGCTATATTATTTTTGTGTTTTTGTGTTTTCGGCAGGGTTATAGCCTTGTGGCACAAGGATTTCAGAAGTTTAATGTGTACAAATTTGTTGTTTGATGTGTACAAATTTGTTGTTATTGTGTGCTTGAGGGCGAGTATATTCGCCAAGAGATTGAACAGGCAGCACTTGATGAAGCATTACACGCAGCAGGCAAGTTTGTTTACTAAATAAAAAGGCGACCTATAATCTGCCCCCAAAAAGTTAGAGGGCTTTTTTATTTTTTATTGTGCACTTTAAGCCATTTTTGCATTTGTTCAATTTCCGCTTGTTGTGCGTTAATAATATTCTCAGCAAGCTTACGCATTTCAGGATCTTTTCCGTATTTTAATTCAACTTCCGCCATTTTTACTGCGCCAATATGGTGTGGCAACATACCTGCTGCAAAAGCAACATCAGGATCTTTATATTGCGCAGCTGCCATCATGTCTTGATGCATTTGATTCATACCTTGCATTAATTCTTGTTGCATTGCTGAATCTGTCGACATTGGCATATTCATGTGTGCTTGATGCGGTTGTTCATTAGCTTGGGCATAAATTGAAACTGCAGCAGCGCTAAGTGTGATAAAAGTCATAAGTTTTTTCATGTTTTTCTCCTATGTGATAACTGAATGAGCACGAATCATAAACATTGACCTAAGGTTAAAGTCAATACTTATTCCGAAAATTTTTGGTGAGATGCTAAAATAAGACAATGTTTGATATGGTTAATTTAGTATTTGTTATAACCTCAATTCTATTTTCTCCACATCATAAGCAACGGCAACGGTTTCTGATTTCACGATTGATTTTTATCAACCTCTTCAATGTTAAACCGTAAAGAAACAATAAAATTTGACGAATCCAAAACAGTAAAAATACGAACCAAAATATGTAAAATCCCCAACCGTACAATAATGATTCCCAAACTATTCCTAACATTCCAATAAAAGCACGAATGGCACTATCAATGGGGGTATAAGTTCTCCAAGTCCAATGAAATATAATCGTTATGAACTGAATAATAAAACTCCCCACCTCATATAAAAAAACCAACACAGGAGGAACAATCAATATTACAGCGACAAATAACAATGACAAAGTCACTATAATATCTATTGCCTTATCAACCCATTTTAAACGAGGTTTTACTTCTTTGAGTAGCTTCAACAATTTTGTTTTTCTGCTCTTCTGATCTTTTAATTTCATCTAACTTTCCTTTTAAAAATTCAGGGTTTTTAATATCATTTTTGAGCGTATCCAATTCATTTCTAACCTTGTTCAGCTCCGCTTCCATTTTTCGATTTTCTGCAAGTAAATGAACGTTATTCTTTTTCTCTCTTTCTAAACTATCCTCATAGCCTTTTATCCGATTCTTATAACCTTCTATCGTGCTATTTATTAGATTATTGAACTCATCAACATCTTTGGGCTTTGTCCCATCATTTTTTCGCCAAAAATTCAGAAGCCGATTAAATTTACCATTCTGCTCTTCTAGGACTTCCTTTTTTAATTGCTCTCTTGTTTTTTCTCTCTCTTCCTCAAACGCCTTTCTTTCACTCTCTAAACGCTCTCTTTCGCTTTTTAAGGCATTTCTTTTTTCATCAATACGTTCTACCGACTTTTTCTCAAACTCATCAATTTGGCTCAATTTAGCCACTTCTTCATTGTGATATACCTCTAAATCTTGAGTAAGTATTTTTTTAATAGCTTCGGGGATTATTTTTTTAGCTTCCTTAACCGTTATTTTATTCTCGAACATCAAGCCCTTTTCTTCCCCTAACATCTCATCAATCTCTTTTGATATTCTCTCAGCAATTTTAGCTTGACTCTCCTTACCCACCTTACTTAGCTTCTCAACTATATCCCCTACATCATTTTGATAATCTATCTGCTTTACTAACTCACCCAATGCCTTTAAATCATCAGGGCGTGTCCTTAACTGCTCGAAAATCTGATTTGTTACTTTGTAATACTTTTGAAGCTCTATATGATCTCTTGGTCTTTCTCTCTCTATACCACGCTCTAAACCAAATTTCTTGCCTACCTCACTCGCAAATGCTGTCTGCAAATCCTTCATTTTAGAAATTCCGTCTGTAAATTTCGCTACGTTCAGCTTTCCGTCCACCAAAGGAACAAGCATTACAGATAAATGCGGAGTTGTTTCATCATTATGAACCACCGCACTTAATATATTTTCCTCCCCTCCAAACTTTCTACCAACAAACGCCAAAGACTGCTTGAAATAGTCCATCTGTTCTTCTTTGCTCATCTCATTCATTCTTTGAGAAGATCCAGTAATAACCACCTCCACCGCTTTCACTGCGTTAGCTCTAATTTTCTTCGGCATTCTGCTGTCAAAGTCTTTCATAATATCTTTGACATTATCAGCCCCTTTCAACACCACATTTTCAGATGTTCTTTCAGCATCGGCATTTGGTGTATTTATCTCTCTAAACAAATGATTCAATGCACCCTTAACACTCTCTGATTTACTTTTAGCTCCCTTAATAGCCTTTTTATTTGCTTCTGAACGATCTCGGCTTTTGAGCTTTTTTATTCTAAAAATTGCGTAATTCACACTCATTCTACTCCCCTTTTTTTGCTGTAAATTTGATCAAATTATAACCTTTCTCAAATCAGCATTTAAAGCGATTTTTTAAAATCAGTACTCACTACGGTTTTTATCGGCAAAGCCGACCGCTAACGCTTAAAAACCAGTTCGCCCTACGGGGTTTACTCCGCTCCTTTTCAGTCGCTCCGCAGTCGTTTCACTCCTTTGGCTTGTTCGAGGATTATTTAAAATTTTAGGTGGGAATTAAGATCTGCATTGTTCAGCAGGGGGGTGTGTCATTTTCAGTTATCCGAACGCTACCGCACGCACGAATCGAGGTCATTTCTCCGAAAGCTATCGAGCAGGGTTTTCCGCTTACGCTACCATTAGGGGGAAGGCTTCCCCCTAATAACCCCCACCGCTAAAACAGCAGAAAAGAAAAAAGGCAATGATATTTCTATCACTGCCTTTCTCCTTTAAGCGGTCTATGCCGATAAAATTTTAAGCGGTCTATGCCGAACAAGGTCATTATATGGCTTTATTCTTTGGTATTCAAGCCATCAAGAATACGTTTACCACTTACGGCAATCAGCACTTTCTTTTGAATTGCCGTTACAACGTCATTTGGCAAGCGTTGATTCAGCTTTTGCCCATTGTTGAAAATGTAATGCAATCGCTTTGTACTCACACAACGTAGGTGTTCTGTTTTAACCCAACGATCTCTTTTTTCGTAGAAATTCGTTTCTTGAATCAAGTCAGGGCTTAGATATTCGTGAAATGTGGCTAAACGCCCATAGGCTTTCGTCGATGAAATCGGAGCAACTATCACGCTTCGTCCATCAATATCGCCATTCAATACCACGACAAGGCGACGCTTAATCATTTCAGGTGGGATATGACCGTTCACTGTTTCAGGTTCAGCCCATTGACCGAAATCACATTCCAATAATTCGCCCACTTTGGGGCGGTGGTTGATTGCCATATATTAACCTTCCAATGAATACTTTCTTAACGCTCGAATGACACTAGCTCTTGATATTTTGAGCTTTTCAGCAATTTGTGAATGGTTTAAGCCATCATCTTTCAAACGTTTAACTTTTTCAGCATCTACTTTGACTTTGCGACCAAACTTGACCCCTCTTTCTTTGGCTTCTAATCTGCCCTCGTTGGTACGCTCCAAAATCCTTGCACGTTCAGAAGTTGCTACTGCGGATAAAATAGTAACTACCATTTTCCCCATTTCGCCACCGGTGGAAATACCATCGCTAATAAACTCAATAGAAATGTTACTCTTATCAAACTTATCAATAAGTTCCAACATTTCCAACGTATTACGCCCCAAACGGTCAAGTTTAGGAACAAGCAGACGATCACCGCTCTCCATTTTAACTAGTAACTCGCTAATCCCTTGTCGTTCAAAATTCGCACCTGTTCCAATATCAGTAACAATCCTATGCGGTTCAACACCGTGCTGAATAAGCAAATCACGCTGAATTTTTAAAGAACCTACATATTCGCCTTTGTCGTCGGTTTTAGCTTGTCTTTCCGTTGATACACGGCAATAACCAAATAAACGCATATCTTTTCCTTTGTTTAGCTAAGTGTTCATAATTCGATTATGCTACACCTTGCTTCTAAAAGTGTCAATAATCGACTTTTGAACACTTAACTTACTATTATTTTGTTGTGTTCTTAACTTATGATATTTGAACACTGTTCTAACTCCGCCTTAAACTCTATTTCAAATTCTGCTCTTGAATAGGTTCTACCTTTGAAATCGTAGAAAACAGGGCGAGCCGTTGGGCGTTTACCTTTATCAGCAAAGAATTTTTGAGCCAACTTCAAACGCTCTATTTTATTTCGTGGTTCTTGCTCTTGTTTTTGTTGATACTCGGACAAGTCAAAGGAACGCATCTCCCCATCAGAAGCAAGTAATTGAGCGATATAAGCTCTCATTGGAGCTACCCTATCAATAACGTTAATTCGCTCAGCTATATCTGATATAACCCCAATAATTTCCACCATCTTGAAATAGTTCATCTCATAATATCGAGCGATTTTAAACAGATTCGGCACATTTGAAGTGTTATTGATGAAACGCCAAACGTTATCACGGATTCTTACGTTAAATGACTGCACCTCGATTTTTTCGCCTGTTTCTTCGCAAATCAAATCTTCTTTTTCTTGCTCTTCTTCATCAAGCCCAGCCCACGAGCGTAAACCGTTAGAAAAACGGTATTGCTGAACACCTGAATAGGTTTCTACCATTTGGCAAAATATCTGCTTGTAACGGTTGTAATGATGAACGGCAATCTCTTTAAATTCAGGTATCTGCTTTAATTTCTTGTAATAAACACCGGCATCTAGCAAACCTACGTGAGTGATTGAAGACGTCTGCATTCTTTCCTGAATGAAATTATGAATGTCTGTTAGCTCCTGCCTTTTCATTTTCGTAATATCATCATCATAAAGATCAGCTAAATCAGCTTCGGGAGATTGAAGTTTTTGCTTGTTCGCAATGCCTGTAAACTCATTAGCAAAGCCACTTTTAGAGAAGTAACGAGCAACAACCTCACGGCTTTCTTCCTTGCTTAAAACTCGCAAATCTACTGCGTGAGTTTTAGACAGGCGTTTACCTGTAATTGCCTTGTAATGCTTGTTAAATTCCTCATAGATTTTTTCTTTAAGCTCTTTTAACTCCGCTTTTGACGGATTTTTAGAGTGAACAATCATCACGTGGTAGTGTGGGTGGAATCCGTTTTTACCGTAAGTTACTTCGTGAGCGTGGAACATTCCTAGCCCATCTCGTCTTTTACCACCATACAGATTTATGCCTTCCACGTTGCCTAATAAATTAGCCAAAGCACGCTTAATAGATCCATTGTTAAACGTTCTTCTTTTGGCTTCTATCAACGCCTCATTAACTTTTACAGGGTCATCAGAAATAGAGTGCTGAACCGTTAGGGTAAGCATTGATGAATAGAGATTCTCACGCTCCACCTTATCAAGCACCACAGACAAATCACGAGAAATCAGGGCAGACTTTTCTTTTCCGCAGATACAAAAACGATTTTTACACTTCGCACAGTATTCAGTATGCACATCACCATTTGAGCTTCTTACAAGACGAATAAAACTCTCCCCAGTCAATTCATCTTGATTGTTTGGGGTATTCAGGGCATACATTCCACACATCGCCATAGATACACGGCGATTATTTTGGGTTCGAATTGATTCAGTCCAAGCACGAGAAACATTTAGCCTATCCCAGTCCTGTTTAGTCCGTTCATTTCGCAAATTTTGCAAGTTTTTATAAACGTCCAAAGCCTTTTCGGATAAGGGTTCAAGCCTGTTTTTAGATTGAAAATCTGGCTCACTTTCTCCTCTGTTACCAAGCCACTCTCCGCACATAAAATCTTGCTCAATTTTATTCACGATCAGAGATTTTTTAGCTTCGGTCTGGAAGTAAAAGTTTGCGTGTAGGATTTTTCTGACTTCTTCGCCTGTTATCGGGCGAGAATTTTTAGATTGGCAATTAAGACACATAGCCACAATCCTTAAAGGATTGCGGTTTGTTGTTGATTTTTATGATATAAAAATATAACATAACAACGTTTCTCCTTATTGGGGAAAATATTGCGGTAGTGTGGTAACTAAGCAACAATTTCCGAAGTTTATACTTCACAAATAAGCCAGTCTTGCCGGACTGGCTTTTTTGTACTTGTTAATTGCTGAATATCATATCCTCACAACAATAGAAAATCAAACCAAAAAACTAAATGTTCGATCTACAACACATTGATATTGTTGAGTTTACTTAACTTAATTACAATAATAATGTATTTCTTCTTACCTAAAGAACTAAATCATCAGCAAAATATAAACCTTGTGAAAAATTATATTGAAACGATTTTACCTAACGCTCCATCAACATTCGCCATACACACCAACGAAAAAGGCGAAAACTCGAACCTTGCACGGAGTTGATTAAACGCTCGAACCTATCCCCTGCCCCCTTATTTGCAGAACAAAGCCAATCAGCAAAGCGAGGGCGGAGTGATTGAAAAGCCGAGAAAAGAAAAAAAATAGAGCGTAGCGACAAGGCGGAACAGCAGTTCCGCTATATTATTTTTGTGTTTTTGTGTTTTCGGCAGGGTTATAGCCTTGTGGCACAAGGATTTCAGAAGTTTAATGTGTACAAATTTGTTGTTTGATGTGTACAAATTTGTTGTTATTGTGTGCTTGAGGGCGAGTATATTCGCCAAGAGATTGAACAGGCAGCACTTGATGAAGCATTACACGCAGCAGGCAAGTTTGTTTACTAAATAAAAAGGCGACCTATAATCTGCCCCCAAAAAGTTAGAGGGCTTTTTTATTTTTTATTGTGCACTTTAAGCCATTTTTGCATTTGTTCAATTTCCGCTTGTTGTGCGTTAATAATATTCTCAGCAAGCTTACGCATTTCAGGATCTTTTCCGTATTTTAATTCAACTTCCGCCATTTTTACTGCGCCAATATGGTGTGGCAACATACCTGCTGCAAAAGCAACATCAGGATCTTTATATTGCGCAGCTGCCATCATGTCTTGATGCATTTGATTCATACCTTGCATTAATTCTTGTTGCATTGCTGAATCTGTCGACATTGGCATATTCATGTGTGCTTGATGCGGTTGTTCATTAGCTTGGGCATAAATTGAAACTGCAGCAGCGCTAAGTGTGATAAAAGTCATAAGTTTTTTCATGTTTTTCTCCTATGTGATAACTGAATGAGCACGAATCATAAACATTGACCTAAGGTTAAAGTCAATACTTATTCCGAAAATTTTTGGTGAGATGCTAAAATAAGACAATGTTTGATATGGTTAATTTAGTATTTGTTATAACCTCAATTCTATTTTCTCCACATCATAAGCAACGGCAACGGTTTCTGATTTCACGATTGATTTTTATCAACCTCTTCAATGTTAAACCGTAAAGAAACAATAAAATTTGACGAATCCAAAACAGTAAAAATACGAACCAAAATATGTAAAATCCCCAACCGTACAATAATGATTCCCAAACTATTCCTAACATTCCAATAAAAGCACGAATGGCACTATCAATGGGGGTATAAGTTCTCCAAGTCCAATGAAATATAATCGTTATGAACTGAATAATAAAACTCCCCACCTCATATAAAAAAACCAACACAGGAGGAACAATCAATATTACAGCGACAAATAACAATGACAAAGTCACTATAATATCTATTGCCTTATCAACCCATTTTAAACGAGGTTTTACTTCTTTGAGTAGCTTCAACAATTTTGTTTTTCTGCTCTTCTGATCTTTTAATTTCATCTAACTTTCCTTTTAAAAATTCAGGGTTTTTAATATCATTTTTGAGCGTATCCAATTCATTTCTAACCTTGTTCAGCTCCGCTTCCATTTTTCGATTTTCTGCAAGTAAATGAACGTTATTCTTTTTCTCTCTTTCTAAACTATCCTCATAGCCTTTTATCCGATTCTTATAACCTTCTATCGTGCTATTTATTAGATTATTGAACTCATCAACATCTTTGGGCTTTGTCCCATCATTTTTTCGCCAAAAATTCAGAAGCCGATTAAATTTACCATTCTGCTCTTCTAGGACTTCCTTTTTTAATTGCTCTCTTGTTTTTTCTCTCTCTTCCTCAAACGCCTTTCTTTCACTCTCTAAACGCTCTCTTTCGCTTTTTAAGGCATTTCTTTTTTCATCAATACGTTCTACCGACTTTTTCTCAAACTCATCAATTTGGCTCAATTTAGCCACTTCTTCATTGTGATATACCTCTAAATCTTGAGTAAGTATTTTTTTAATAGCTTCGGGGATTATTTTTTTAGCTTCCTTAACCGTTATTTTATTCTCGAACATCAAGCCCTTTTCTTCCCCTAACATCTCATCAATCTCTTTTGATATTCTCTCAGCAATTTTAGCTTGACTCTCCTTACCCACCTTACTTAGCTTCTCAACTATATCCCCTACATCATTTTGATAATCTATCTGCTTTACTAACTCACCCAATGCCTTTAAATCATCAGGGCGTGTCCTTAACTGCTCGAAAATCTGATTTGTTACTTTGTAATACTTTTGAAGCTCTATATGATCTCTTGGTCTTTCTCTCTCTATACCACGCTCTAAACCAAATTTCTTGCCTACCTCACTCGCAAATGCTGTCTGCAAATCCTTCATTTTAGAAATTCCGTCTGTAAATTTCGCTACGTTCAGCTTTCCGTCCACCAAAGGAACAAGCATTACAGATAAATGCGGAGTTGTTTCATCATTATGAACCACCGCACTTAATATATTTTCCTCCCCTCCAAACTTTCTACCAACAAACGCCAAAGACTGCTTGAAATAGTCCATCTGTTCTTCTTTGCTCATCTCATTCATTCTTTGAGAAGATCCAGTAATAACCACCTCCACCGCTTTCACTGCGTTAGCTCTAATTTTCTTCGGCATTCTGCTGTCAAAGTCTTTCATAATATCTTTGACATTATCAGCCCCTTTCAACACCACATTTTCAGATGTTCTTTCAGCATCGGCATTTGGTGTATTTATCTCTCTAAACAAATGATTCAATGCACCCTTAACACTCTCTGATTTACTTTTAGCTCCCTTAATAGCCTTTTTATTTGCTTCTGAACGATCTCGGCTTTTGAGCTTTTTTATTCTAAAAATTGCGTAATTCACACTCATTCTACTCCCCTTTTTTTGCTGTAAATTTGATCAAATTATAACCTTTCTCAAATCAGCATTTAAAGCGATTTTTTAAAATCAGTACTCACTACGGTTTTTATCGGCAAAGCCGACCGCTAACGCTTAAAAACCAGTTCGCCCTACGGGGTTTACTCCGCTCCTTTTCAGTCGCTCCGCAGTCGTTTCACTCCTTTGGCTTGTTCGAGGATTATTTAAAATTTTAGGTGGGAATTAAGATCTGCATTGTTCAGCAGGGGGGTGTGTCATTTTCAGTTATCCGAACGCTACCGCACGCACGAATCGAGGTCATTTCTCCGAAAGCTATCGAGCAGGGTTTTCCGCTTACGCTACCATTAGGGGGAAGGCTTCCCCCTAATAACCCCCACCGCTAAAACAGCAGAAAAGAAAAAAGGCAATGATATTTCTATCACTGCCTTTCTCCTTTAAGCGGTCTATGCCGATAAAATTTTAAGCGGTCTATGCCGAACAAGGTCATTATATGGCTTTATTCTTTGGTATTCAAGCCATCAAGAATACGTTTACCACTTACGGCAATCAGCACTTTCTTTTGAATTGCCGTTACAACGTCATTTGGCAAGCGTTGATTCAGCTTTTGCCCATTGTTGAAAATGTAATGCAATCGCTTTGTACTCACACAACGTAGGTGTTCTGTTTTAACCCAACGATCTCTTTTTTCGTAGAAATTCGTTTCTTGAATCAAGTCAGGGCTTAGATATTCGTGAAATGTGGCTAAACGCCCATAGGCTTTCGTCGATGAAATCGGAGCAACTATCACGCTTCGTCCATCAATATCGCCATTCAATACCACGACAAGGCGACGCTTAATCATTTCAGGTGGGATATGACCGTTCACTGTTTCAGGTTCAGCCCATTGACCGAAATCACATTCCAATAATTCGCCCACTTTGGGGCGGTGGTTGATTGCCATATATTAACCTTCCAATGAATACTTTCTTAACGCTCGAATGACACTAGCTCTTGATATTTTGAGCTTTTCAGCAATTTGTGAATGGTTTAAGCCATCATCTTTCAAACGTTTAACTTTTTCAGCATCTACTTTGACTTTGCGACCAAACTTGACCCCTCTTTCTTTGGCTTCTAATCTGCCCTCGTTGGTACGCTCCAAAATCCTTGCACGTTCAGAAGTTGCTACTGCGGATAAAATAGTAACTACCATTTTCCCCATTTCGCCACCGGTGGAAATACCATCGCTAATAAACTCAATAGAAATGTTACTCTTATCAAACTTATCAATAAGTTCCAACATTTCCAACGTATTACGCCCCAAACGGTCAAGTTTAGGAACAAGCAGACGATCACCGCTCTCCATTTTAACTAGTAACTCGCTAATCCCTTGTCGTTCAAAATTCGCACCTGTTCCAATATCAGTAACAATCCTATGCGGTTCAACACCGTGCTGAATAAGCAAATCACGCTGAATTTTTAAAGAACCTACATATTCGCCTTTGTCGTCGGTTTTAGCTTGTCTTTCCGTTGATACACGGCAATAACCAAATAAACGCATATCTTTTCCTTTGTTTAGCTAAGTGTTCATAATTCGATTATGCTACACCTTGCTTCTAAAAGTGTCAATAATCGACTTTTGAACACTTAACTTACTATTATTTTGTTGTGTTCTTAACTTATGATATTTGAACACTGTTCTAACTCCGCCTTAAACTCTATTTCAAATTCTGCTCTTGAATAGGTTCTACCTTTGAAATCGTAGAAAACAGGGCGAGCCGTTGGGCGTTTACCTTTATCAGCAAAGAATTTTTGAGCCAACTTCAAACGCTCTATTTTATTTCGTGGTTCTTGCTCTTGTTTTTGTTGATACTCGGACAAGTCAAAGGAACGCATCTCCCCATCAGAAGCAAGTAATTGAGCGATATAAGCTCTCATTGGAGCTACCCTATCAATAACGTTAATTCGCTCAGCTATATCTGATATAACCCCAATAATTTCCACCATCTTGAAATAGTTCATCTCATAATATCGAGCGATTTTAAACAGATTCGGCACATTTGAAGTGTTATTGATGAAACGCCAAACGTTATCACGGATTCTTACGTTAAATGACTGCACCTCGATTTTTTCGCCTGTTTCTTCGCAAATCAAATCTTCTTTTTCTTGCTCTTCTTCATCAAGCCCAGCCCACGAGCGTAAACCGTTAGAAAAACGGTATTGCTGAACACCTGAATAGGTTTCTACCATTTGGCAAAATATCTGCTTGTAACGGTTGTAATGATGAACGGCAATCTCTTTAAATTCAGGTATCTGCTTTAATTTCTTGTAATAAACACCGGCATCTAGCAAACCTACGTGAGTGATTGAAGACGTCTGCATTCTTTCCTGAATGAAATTATGAATGTCTGTTAGCTCCTGCCTTTTCATTTTCGTAATATCATCATCATAAAGATCAGCTAAATCAGCTTCGGGAGATTGAAGTTTTTGCTTGTTCGCAATGCCTGTAAACTCATTAGCAAAGCCACTTTTAGAGAAGTAACGAGCAACAACCTCACGGCTTTCTTCCTTGCTTAAAACTCGCAAATCTACTGCGTGAGTTTTAGACAGGCGTTTACCTGTAATTGCCTTGTAATGCTTGTTAAATTCCTCATAGATTTTTTCTTTAAGCTCTTTTAACTCCGCTTTTGACGGATTTTTAGAGTGAACAATCATCACGTGGTAGTGTGGGTGGAATCCGTTTTTACCGTAAGTTACTTCGTGAGCGTGGAACATTCCTAGCCCATCTCGTCTTTTACCACCATACAGATTTATGCCTTCCACGTTGCCTAATAAATTAGCCAAAGCACGCTTAATAGATCCATTGTTAAACGTTCTTCTTTTGGCTTCTATCAACGCCTCATTAACTTTTACAGGGTCATCAGAAATAGAGTGCTGAACCGTTAGGGTAAGCATTGATGAATAGAGATTCTCACGCTCCACCTTATCAAGCACCACAGACAAATCACGAGAAATCAGGGCAGACTTTTCTTTTCCGCAGATACAAAAACGATTTTTACACTTCGCACAGTATTCAGTATGCACATCACCATTTGAGCTTCTTACAAGACGAATAAAACTCTCCCCAGTCAATTCATCTTGATTGTTTGGGGTATTCAGGGCATACATTCCACACATCGCCATAGATACACGGCGATTATTTTGGGTTCGAATTGATTCAGTCCAAGCACGAGAAACATTTAGCCTATCCCAGTCCTGTTTAGTCCGTTCATTTCGCAAATTTTGCAAGTTTTTATAAACGTCCAAAGCCTTTTCGGATAAGGGTTCAAGCCTGTTTTTAGATTGAAAATCTGGCTCACTTTCTCCTCTGTTACCAAGCCACTCTCCGCACATAAAATCTTGCTCAATTTTATTCACGATCAGAGATTTTTTAGCTTCGGTCTGGAAGTAAAAGTTTGCGTGTAGGATTTTTCTGACTTCTTCGCCTGTTATCGGGCGAGAATTTTTAGATTGGCAATTAAGACACATAGCCACAATCCTTAAAGGATTGCGGTTTGTTGTTGATTTTTATGATATAAAAATATAACATAACAACGTTTCTCCTTATTGGGGAAAATATTGCGGTAGTGTGGTAACTAAGCAACAATTTCCGAAGTTTATACTTCACAAATAAGCCAGTCTTGCCGGACTGGCTTTTTTGTACTTGTTAATTGCTGAATATCATATCCTCACAACAATAGAAAATCAAACCAAAAAACTAAATGTTCGATCTACAACACATTGATATTGTTGAGTTTACTTAACTTAATTACAATAATAATGTATTTCTTCTTACCTAAAGAACTAAATCATCAGCAAAATATAAACCTTGTGAAAAATTATATTGAAACGATTTTACCTAACGCTCCATCAACATTCGCCATACACACCAACGAAAAAGGCGAAAACTCGAACCTTGCACGGAGTTGATTAAACGCTCGAACCTATCCCCTGCCCCCTTATTTGCAGAACAAAGCCAATCAGCAAAGCGAGGGCGGAGTGATTGAAAAGCCGAGAAAAGAAAAAAAATAGAGCGTAGCGACAAGGCGGAACAGCAGTTCCGCTATATTATTTTTGTGTTTTTGTGTTTTCGGCAGGGTTATAGCCTTGTGGCACAAGGATTTCAGAAGTTTAATGTGTACAAATTTGTTGTTTGATGTGTACAAATTTGTTGTTATTGTGTGCTTGAGGGCGAGTATATTCGCCAAGAGATTGAACAGGCAGCACTTGATGAAGCATTACACGCAGCAGGCAAGTTTGTTTACTAAATAAAAAGGCGACCTATAATCTGCCCCCAAAAAGTTAGAGGGCTTTTTTATTTTTTATTGTGCACTTTAAGCCATTTTTGCATTTGTTCAATTTCCGCTTGTTGTGCGTTAATAATATTCTCAGCAAGCTTACGCATTTCAGGATCTTTTCCGTATTTTAATTCAACTTCCGCCATTTTTACTGCGCCAATATGGTGTGGCAACATACCTGCTGCAAAAGCAACATCAGGATCTTTATATTGCGCAGCTGCCATCATGTCTTGATGCATTTGATTCATACCTTGCATTAATTCTTGTTGCATTGCTGAATCTGTCGACATTGGCATATTCATGTGTGCTTGATGCGGTTGTTCATTAGCTTGGGCATAAATTGAAACTGCAGCAGCGCTAAGTGTGATAAAAGTCATAAGTTTTTTCATGTTTTTCTCCTATGTGATAACTGAATGAGCACGAATCATAAACATTGACCTAAGGTTAAAGTCAATACTTATTCCGAAAATTTTTGGTGAGATGCTAAAATAAGACAATGTTTGATATGGTTAATTTAGTATTTGTTATAACCTCAATTCTATTTTCTCCACATCATAAGCAACGGCAACGGTTTCTGATTTCACGATTGATTTTTATCAACCTCTTCAATGTTAAACCGTAAAGAAACAATAAAATTTGACGAATCCAAAACAGTAAAAATACGAACCAAAATATGTAAAATCCCCAACCGTACAATAATGATTCCCAAACTATTCCTAACATTCCAATAAAAGCACGAATGGCACTATCAATGGGGGTATAAGTTCTCCAAGTCCAATGAAATATAATCGTTATGAACTGAATAATAAAACTCCCCACCTCATATAAAAAAACCAACACAGGAGGAACAATCAATATTACAGCGACAAATAACAATGACAAAGTCACTATAATATCTATTGCCTTATCAACCCATTTTAAACGAGGTTTTACTTCTTTGAGTAGCTTCAACAATTTTGTTTTTCTGCTCTTCTGATCTTTTAATTTCATCTAACTTTCCTTTTAAAAATTCAGGGTTTTTAATATCATTTTTGAGCGTATCCAATTCATTTCTAACCTTGTTCAGCTCCGCTTCCATTTTTCGATTTTCTGCAAGTAAATGAACGTTATTCTTTTTCTCTCTTTCTAAACTATCCTCATAGCCTTTTATCCGATTCTTATAACCTTCTATCGTGCTATTTATTAGATTATTGAACTCATCAACATCTTTGGGCTTTGTCCCATCATTTTTTCGCCAAAAATTCAGAAGCCGATTAAATTTACCATTCTGCTCTTCTAGGACTTCCTTTTTTAATTGCTCTCTTGTTTTTTCTCTCTCTTCCTCAAACGCCTTTCTTTCACTCTCTAAACGCTCTCTTTCGCTTTTTAAGGCATTTCTTTTTTCATCAATACGTTCTACCGACTTTTTCTCAAACTCATCAATTTGGCTCAATTTAGCCACTTCTTCATTGTGATATACCTCTAAATCTTGAGTAAGTATTTTTTTAATAGCTTCGGGGATTATTTTTTTAGCTTCCTTAACCGTTATTTTATTCTCGAACATCAAGCCCTTTTCTTCCCCTAACATCTCATCAATCTCTTTTGATATTCTCTCAGCAATTTTAGCTTGACTCTCCTTACCCACCTTACTTAGCTTCTCAACTATATCCCCTACATCATTTTGATAATCTATCTGCTTTACTAACTCACCCAATGCCTTTAAATCATCAGGGCGTGTCCTTAACTGCTCGAAAATCTGATTTGTTACTTTGTAATACTTTTGAAGCTCTATATGATCTCTTGGTCTTTCTCTCTCTATACCACGCTCTAAACCAAATTTCTTGCCTACCTCACTCGCAAATGCTGTCTGCAAATCCTTCATTTTAGAAATTCCGTCTGTAAATTTCGCTACGTTCAGCTTTCCGTCCACCAAAGGAACAAGCATTACAGATAAATGCGGAGTTGTTTCATCATTATGAACCACCGCACTTAATATATTTTCCTCCCCTCCAAACTTTCTACCAACAAACGCCAAAGACTGCTTGAAATAGTCCATCTGTTCTTCTTTGCTCATCTCATTCATTCTTTGAGAAGATCCAGTAATAACCACCTCCACCGCTTTCACTGCGTTAGCTCTAATTTTCTTCGGCATTCTGCTGTCAAAGTCTTTCATAATATCTTTGACATTATCAGCCCCTTTCAACACCACATTTTCAGATGTTCTTTCAGCATCGGCATTTGGTGTATTTATCTCTCTAAACAAATGATTCAATGCACCCTTAACACTCTCTGATTTACTTTTAGCTCCCTTAATAGCCTTTTTATTTGCTTCTGAACGATCTCGGCTTTTGAGCTTTTTTATTCTAAAAATTGCGTAATTCACACTCATTCTACTCCCCTTTTTTTGCTGTAAATTTGATCAAATTATAACCTTTCTCAAATCAGCATTTAAAGCGATTTTTTAAAATCAGTACTCACTACGGTTTTTATCGGCAAAGCCGACCGCTAACGCTTAAAAACCAGTTCGCCCTACGGGGTTTACTCCGCTCCTTTTCAGTCGCTCCGCAGTCGTTTCACTCCTTTGGCTTGTTCGAGGATTATTTAAAATTTTAGGTGGGAATTAAGATCTGCATTGTTCAGCAGGGGGGTGTGTCATTTTCAGTTATCCGAACGCTACCGCACGCACGAATCGAGGTCATTTCTCCGAAAGCTATCGAGCAGGGTTTTCCGCTTACGCTACCATTAGGGGGAAGGCTTCCCCCTAATAACCCCCACCGCTAAAACAGCAGAAAAGAAAAAAGGCAATGATATTTCTATCACTGCCTTTCTCCTTTAAGCGGTCTATGCCGATAAAATTTTAAGCGGTCTATGCCGAACAAGGTCATTATATGGCTTTATTCTTTGGTATTCAAGCCATCAAGAATACGTTTACCACTTACGGCAATCAGCACTTTCTTTTGAATTGCCGTTACAACGTCATTTGGCAAGCGTTGATTCAGCTTTTGCCCATTGTTGAAAATGTAATGCAATCGCTTTGTACTCACACAACGTAGGTGTTCTGTTTTAACCCAACGATCTCTTTTTTCGTAGAAATTCGTTTCTTGAATCAAGTCAGGGCTTAGATATTCGTGAAATGTGGCTAAACGCCCATAGGCTTTCGTCGATGAAATCGGAGCAACTATCACGCTTCGTCCATCAATATCGCCATTCAATACCACGACAAGGCGACGCTTAATCATTTCAGGTGGGATATGACCGTTCACTGTTTCAGGTTCAGCCCATTGACCGAAATCACATTCCAATAATTCGCCCACTTTGGGGCGGTGGTTGATTGCCATATATTAACCTTCCAATGAATACTTTCTTAACGCTCGAATGACACTAGCTCTTGATATTTTGAGCTTTTCAGCAATTTGTGAATGGTTTAAGCCATCATCTTTCAAACGTTTAACTTTTTCAGCATCTACTTTGACTTTGCGACCAAACTTGACCCCTCTTTCTTTGGCTTCTAATCTGCCCTCGTTGGTACGCTCCAAAATCCTTGCACGTTCAGAAGTTGCTACTGCGGATAAAATAGTAACTACCATTTTCCCCATTTCGCCACCGGTGGAAATACCATCGCTAATAAACTCAATAGAAATGTTACTCTTATCAAACTTATCAATAAGTTCCAACATTTCCAACGTATTACGCCCCAAACGGTCAAGTTTAGGAACAAGCAGACGATCACCGCTCTCCATTTTAACTAGTAACTCGCTAATCCCTTGTCGTTCAAAATTCGCACCTGTTCCAATATCAGTAACAATCCTATGCGGTTCAACACCGTGCTGAATAAGCAAATCACGCTGAATTTTTAAAGAACCTACATATTCGCCTTTGTCGTCGGTTTTAGCTTGTCTTTCCGTTGATACACGGCAATAACCAAATAAACGCATATCTTTTCCTT
>CATQJL010000197.1:0-20764 GCA_958299035.1 Cylicocyclus nassatus | reverse complement strand
AGCAGTGGTATCAACGCAGAGTACTCTCCATAGACAATCGCATCGTCTTCGCTTGGCTTTAGTTCTATACCTTCGTATGTCCCTTTGGGGAATGTAATGTTCACATATCGAGCAATGGAGATCCGTCCACTGTCATTTGACTTCTCGGTTCGGTCACTCCACTGCACTCCATGGATCACTGTTCTTTCCCAGGCTTCAGCTTCGATGCTGATGTCATCAATCGATTCAGTCGTTGTCTTTTTGTGATAAAGTGTGATTGTATCGTCAAACCTTAATATGCACCTACCAATCCGGTTCCGGACAGCATCTCGATGATACTTGATCGAATGTCTTCTTCAAGATCTTCAGCAGTCGTCTGCGAATAACTTTCGGAATATCCGTCGTTTGATACGGATGTCAATCCTTTTCCGGCTCCGCTTTTTTCATAGAAATCAAGTTTTGTGATTACATTCATGATGGTTTCTTGCAGTATTCCAAAACCGAATGTTTCTTCTGTGATCGTCGCATATTTGATTGGACCGATGACACTTCTGACTTTCGACTCTGCTTGGATCAGAAGTCGATTGAAATCTTCTTCGCTTATTTTTCCATTATAAAGGGAGTCGAACAACTCCCAAGTAACAATATTACTCCTTTTCGACTCCCTTCTTTTGACTCTACTGTGCGGGTGCTACCAGGATGTTGTTAAGGACTCCGGCCTTCTTGCTGTTCTTGAGTACGACTCCGGCAACAAGTTCTGCTTCTCCGACCTTAACTGCTCCAGGAAGATCGAAGTTAGGAAGATAAGTCTTCACGATGGCACTCTTCTCTGTGGGAGAAATTCCATGGAATCCGTCAAGTCCTAATTTAAGACCAACGATTGATGAAGCACCGGTCTTTGCATCTGTGCCAACGACATCAAGTTCAGCAGATCCGTTCCAATACTGACCACCATCAACAAGAGTGATTCCGTCAAACTTGTCAACAGTTCTTCCGAATGCATCCTCTGACTGTGAGAAATATCCGGCCAATCTCGCAATATACTTGATCTTTGAGAGCATCTTGCTGTTCATCATTAACATGTCCGGCTTTTCAGCGAAAAGACCAAGCCAATCATAAAGCTGAACAAGGAATGCATCTGCATTTGCCTTTGCGTTTGCGGCTGTTGAAAGATCAATTGCTGTGCTTGGTGTCACTTCTGTTGAAGTGCCGGCAACAAGCTTTCTGACTCCGTCGAAGTTTGTCTTGATGTAACCGGCCGGTGTGCTTGATGCACTGTTTCCGTTGATTACTGCATAATGGAAATAGTTTGAAGCGGCCTTGACCTTTTCCTTCAACTGAAATTCAACTTCATTCACAACACCGGAAGTGTTCTGAATTACTCTGTCAATTTCGAATGATCCACCGAAGATGTCAAGATCTGCTGTCTTCTTCACTCTCTTTGCTTCCTGGGGAGTATATTCAGTGTTGAGTGTTCTGCGTGATGCTGTTCCTGGAGTCTGTAACTGCATATATCCGTATGTCAGTGTTGATCCACCGGTTCCAGGCGCAACTGCATCGTCGAATGTTAACTGATCAAGAAGGAATGAATCTCTTCTGAATTCATCAATGACCATCTGATCAACTTTGTCGGACATGCCGACTTTTGCTTCTGCAAGTGTGATTGCCCTTGTTTTGTTCTCCTTTTAATTATTTATTTGAATAAAATTCTGCCAATGCTGAATGCATTGTTGTTTCTTCTGCTTTTCCGGTCTTCTGCACTGTTCCGATTGGATCTCCCTTTCCGATAGGAGTCGGATCATCAGTTCCAAAAAGCATTTTTGAATCGTCAGCTTCAGTCAGTGACTTAACTGCGTTCAACACATCTTCCTTCTGATTCTTGGATGCTTTGAGATCATCCATCTTCAAAAGTGATTTGATCGCAACTGCGTTCAAGCCTTTATGCTCTGCAATTGCCTTGTCAACTAAATCATTAAAGTCTCGATCTGCAATCTGTTTCTGATATTCAGCATCTTTGTCCTCGACTGCCTTTGTGAGTTCTGCAATCTTCTGATTCAGTTCTTCCGGTTTTACTCCGTCAAACTTCTTCAGTTCTTCCTTGGTTTCGTTGACAGTCTGTTCAAGTGACTCGATCTTTGCAGTCTGCTTGTCATAGTCAACTATGGTTTTGTAGTTCTCTTTGACTCCGGCAAGAATCTTTGCCTTCTGCTCGTCTGTGACTTCGATTCCGGCTTCAGATAAAATTGTTTCAATGTTCTTCATGATTTTCCTCCTAAAATAATTTATAAACCGATCTTTCATCGGTAGGGACTGCTGTGACAAGGAGATGAACCTTGTGATCTTGGCTTAATGAGACCAAAATCGCACCGACCACAGCACTGTGTAGCAATACATCATGAAAGGGGTAAAAAATTATGAAAAAGATTGCGGCCGCCGGATTTGAACCGACACCTTTGGCTAAGGAGACCAAAATGCTTCCAGGTTACACTAAACCGCTATGCAATAAAAAAGGACTGACAGCATTTCTGCTTCAGTCCAATCACTCTGCGTTGAATCCAATTATTCAACGGACAATATTCTTTTTAACTTCAAGGATCTGCCATGATCCGTCCGGTTTCTTTCGGATCTCGGCATTGTTTCCTCGTTTCAAGATCTGTTCGATTTTTTGGTAAAGTTCTTTTTCACTCATGTGACTATTATATCACAAATTTAACTGCAATACTATGTCGACACTGTCAAGGCACTTCTTCTCGGATTGATTCCGGTTGACTGACTGATTCCGTAATACTTTTGAATAGTCTGTGAAAGCTTTGCCTTCAGTTTGGTTGTATCCTCTCCAAGAGCAGTCCTGGTTGCAATCTCTCTCTTCAAAGATCTGATCTCTCTCTCGGATTTACGCATCAATTGTGTCGCATCGTAATATGGAATACTCTTTTCCGTCAATATTGAATGGTCCAGGTTCTTTGAATTCCGGAATCGGATCTCCTTCATGGTATGGATAGAAATGATGTGCGCAATTTATCCCCATCAGTCCCAAAGGATCTCCATATTGTGTCGAGTGAAAGAAATCATCATATTTGGAACCGGCTGTTGTTCCATCCTTCAAGAGTCCGTTTGAATCGTAGGCATAGACTTGACCTTGCCATACTGCATGAGAAGGCCTTGCTCCGGCATGCGCATCGACATATACCAAAGGAGTGTCGAAGTGCTTCATGTTCTCTTCCTGGATTTTTCCGGTCATTTGGATCAGCGAAGTTCTGACACACATTCTGACTGCTGAATCAAGTTCATAAGATCGCCCGGATTCATAGTCCACAGATCGCAGTCCTCTTTTCGTGAGATCTGCGACTGCATCCTTGATTGCTCTGTCATAGGAGAAGGCACCGGTTGAAGCTTTGAGAGTCGCAAGATCAAGAGTCCTTCGATATGCTTCCATGACTCCACAGTCTCCCCATGTGCCTTTGAATCCCATGGTTCGTGTTATGTTTCGCAAACTTCCTTCAGTCATCTTCTGTGTTGCTTTGACTGTTTCGCTCAAATAATTTGGATTGTTCTTGATGTCGTCCGGAACCTCTCCCCATGCTGAAAGATCAGATCTGAATGACATGTCTCCGGCATTTGCAACAAGCATGTCTCCATTTTCAAGTGCTTCAGCTTCAGTCTCTTTGATCTGTTCGACGACAAACTGCTTGTATTCAAGAGTATTCTGTGCAAGTTCCTTCTGATATTCGGCATCTTTGTTCAGTATCTTGATCACTTCAGTCTGAATCTTTGCCGGACTGAAGCCTTGTTTCCGCATTGCATCGGCCATCAATTCAGCAGTTTCCGTATATCGTGAAGTTTTGAGACATCTTCTCGCAATATCTGATATGACTTCTTTTTCAAGATCCTCGTACAATCCGACAAGATATTTGTCCGAAAGAGCATCTATCTGTTCAAGTGATAACCTTCTGCATTCTCCTATTTCTTATTTTTCGAATCAGATTTGATCTGATCGATTTCTTTGGCATATTTCTCTTTGAAGTATTCATTCGTCTTCTGCTTGATCTCTGCATACTTATCTTTGAGATCTTGGACTGCCTTGTCCTTTTCTTCTTTGGACATTCCGGACATACTTGCTTTCAATTCCTTGATTTTATTTTTGAGTATGTCCAAAAGCTTTTTGTTGAATTCCTTCTTCTCTGCCTTGACAGTCTCTTTTGCTTGATTGGCCATTGCAACACCGGTTGCATTCAGATTCTTCAAAGACAGTCTGCTGACTTTCCTTCCTTTTCTCCTGGAAGTCTTTTTGACTGAAGATCTTCTCCTTCGGCCTTTCAGTTTTCTGTGCTTCATATAATATTCATGTGCTTTTACCGGATCGTATGCCCTTTTTTATTCCTCCAATTCTTTCAGAAGGGAATCAAGATCAAGATCTTCTCCGAGATCTTCTTCGACTCCATCATCAGTCAGATCATCATCAGCAAATGGATCAGTCTGCCCTTTGACGAGATCTTGTGCTTCTTCTTCCGACAGATTGTATCTCTCCATCAAATACCACACAAGGAGCATCGGAATATTGCTGAATGTCATTGCATCATTTCGCATCTCGGTCAGTTTTGTCTGCTTGTCTTCGATGTAAGAATCATCAAATTCAATATTCAGTGACTCTTCGACATTGAAAGATTCTCCATGAAATGTATTTGCAAACCACATGGCCGCATGAATGATGTCTGTGATGTAGTCTTCAGCTTGTTTTCGCTGACGATTTAATTCTTGCATCTGATCTTGTCTTTCGCCAATGTATTCAGTCGCAGTCGTGATCTGTCCATTTTCGAAAGAATACTTCTTTGTACCATAACCAAACGACATTGACAGCAGTGACAGAACAAGTTCAAATGCTTCTGTGATCTGTGCTGTTCTGATCTCCGGATTGTATTCTTTAACAATGTTATCCTGGGAAGGAAGCTTTTCTCCAAGAAGAATGAACAGTTTCTTCTGCTGTGGTGTCAACATGGGATTTCCATCAGCATCCGTCGAGATGCACGCAAGCAATTCGTTAATAAAGACAAGTTTATCCCCATTCGACAGATCTCCAAACAATATGTTGTAGCAAAGATCTGTTGCCTTGAAGAATGGAATCGCATTCCATATCTTGGGCAGTCCATAGCCTTCCATATCATCCAGGTTGTTGACTTCTGCATTCTGCATTATAGCAAAAGGCTTCACTTCTCCGAGTGTAATCACTCTGCTCTCTTCCTTGACTTCTGTTCCATGCTGATCAAAGACAACTGTCTCTGCTTCATACATCCCGGAATCGTTGATCGTAAAGATGACAAGAGTCGTCTTCTGTTTTCCCTTCACAATATTGGTCACAGCAAATGCACATTCAATGACAAGATGATTTTCAACAGTCAATGGAATGATACAGTCTGCATCGACATAATTGATTCGGATTTCTCCACCTTTGGCTTGAACCTTTCCGTTCTGCTCATAATATTCAGCATTACGAATATATATATAAGCACCGACAGTTCCGGTTGCCGAGCATTTTTCCAATTGTTCACGATAGCGCACATCGAATCGGTTTTTCTCAAGAAATGAATCAATGAAATCTTCTGCATTGGTTTCTTCTTCCGGTGCCACCGAAATCAACTCACACAGATTGGCATCATCGGAGCATGATCTCTTGGCGAAATTCAGTCTTGAAAGATGAATCGTCTGTCCGTTCAGATTTTCTCTTGTGTGGAAGTCTGCGATCTCACGACCGGACCACCAATCATCACACACATCGATGATCATCAGTGCGTGATTGTTGACATTGTAGCCTTTTGCGTTCAAATAAGAATTGACACAACTTTTCCTTTTGTTCTCCTTTATCTCTCTAAATCTATAAACTCAATGAAATCGAGCATCGTATACATTAAAGCATCCCACCAATCGTTGATGTTTCCGAGATTCTTGTCTTCCGGAATGTTTGGATGCTTTTCATCCCATCGCAGATTGCTGATTGATCTGATCACATTCGGACATCTCTTGGAGATCTTCAACCTTCCGGTATTCAGCAGAAGATCCATCGTGATTGGACGATCTGCGACTTCATTCTTTCGACATCCGGAGATTTTGCCGGACAGACGATTCTTTCTGCTTGTAGAAATCAGACTGTTGATCAGTGTCGTTGAAGCAGAATCCGGAAAGATCCAATCGACTGCACGATATGTCTCACGACACTTTGTTTCGAATTCTGCAAATGCCTTGCATATTGCTTCAGCATCCACATCATCGGTCAAAGGCAGTCCACATTCTTCCAGGATCACGAAATTCTTGAATCCGTTCATGTAACCATTCAAAACCATTGTTGTCTTTGATCCATTGCCACCGAAGTCGATTCCCATGACAAGATGACTGAATTTCAGTTTGCACTTGCCTTCTTCGTCAAACACATCTGAATCATCAATCAAATATTTTTCAGTGTTCTCCGCAAAGAATCTGAATATCACTCCTTGTGCTATTACCCACAATCCTTTGATGAATCGGTCAAAGAATACTCCGGAGTACATTGCTTTGTATCTTTCGATGATTGCTTTGGTTAGTGTCAAATTGTCTTCCATCTGAAAATGCAGATAGACAAGTTTTCGTTCTCTGCACTGCAAGATCCATTCAACATAGAACCAATGATCCGGACCTTCCGGATTGCAATTGAACCAAAACTTTGAACCATCCACCGAGCATCTTGCTGTTGCTTGTTCAACAAATGACTTCGTCATCAGTGCCACTTCGTCAAAGAATACTCCGGCAAGAGTGAGTCCCTGGATCAATGCTTGTGAAGACTCGTCTTTTCCTCCGAACATATAAAAGATATTAGA
Source organism: Cylicocyclus nassatus (assembly GCA_958299035.1). NCBI lineage: Eukaryota > Metazoa > Nematoda > Chromadorea > Rhabditida > Strongylidae > Cylicocyclus > Cylicocyclus nassatus. Next base: position 13,940 of record CATQJL010000197.1, on the reverse strand, counting down.
TCGTCCATTCTTGGACACGACAAGAGTGTTGTCGGACTTGTATTCAATGACTGTGTATCTTTCAGCAATCAACTGCTTCTTCAGTGTGACCACGACATTTCTTTTCAACGATCCAATTGTTTTGCCACACAAAGCAAAGTTCATTCCGTCGAATGTAAACATTGCCCACAAGCAGAATGACAATTCCATTGACACAGTCTTTCCGGATCTGATTGCTCCGTCGCAAATTATTCCGTTGTGATCTTTGTATTGTGGACTGCTCCACCAGGTGAACACCTTTTGCTGTTTCTCTGACAGTGCTGACCATTTGAATTCGGCTTTTTTCATCCTTCTACACTCGGAAGCATTGCCGAATCGTCTCCACTTTCAAAAAGATCTTCTGATCTCTTCTGCAAAGCTTCGATCAATCCGGAATCTTCAACTTCTTCATCCTTCGCACCGATGTCGCAACTGATTTCCTTGATGCTCTTCAAAGCATTCGCCAATTGACTCAATGCAAGTGTATTCACAATACTGTGATATTCAGTGATTGTTTCCTTCTCTTCGATGACTTCTGTGCATGGTTTCCCTTTTCCGTCTTCGGAATACTCAACAATCTTTGTCTTCACTTTGTTCTTTGCGATATACACATCAAGTTCGTCAATTGCCTTTTCGAGTTTCTCTGACAGCTTATCCGTCAGATCAAGAACCTTTGACATGCGATCAACTTCTTGCTTCACGATGATCTGCTCTATTTTTTGACTTACTTCCGCACTCGTCTTGGCCTCCATTTCGTCACGCAGAGTCTTCCATCGTTCTTTGGTTGCCCTTCTTGAAATCGTGCTATATGTCAGACCATACTTGGCCGCCAATGCTCTCTGACTGATTGTCGTTGAGATATATTCATTTTTCAATTTCGACCAATTCGGCTTTTTTCTTTTCATCTTCTCCAATAAAAAAATCGGACTGCACGATTCACAGTCCGATCACTCTTCCACACAGCCAATTCTGTGTGTGACACTATTCTTTTCTATTATATCACAGAAATCTGCTTCAACCAATCTTGACGGATTCAAGCATTTCAGTGATCATCTGATTCAGACTTTTGCCTTTTGCTTCAGCAATAGCCTTGTAGATCTCTTTGTCTCCCTTGGGGACTCTGATCTTTATTTCGTCATAGGCCTTCGCATTGTACTTCGCAACAGCCTTCTTCTGTGCTTCACTGTATTTTGCCATCAGTCATCTTCCTCCACTTCGTTCATATAGTTTTCGCTTTCTTCCCAAATCTGAAGATTCAGCAAACTTCTCAATTCTTCCTTGACTGTGATCCCATCCTTCTTTGCGAGATATTTGATCAATCTCTCTTCTTCATCATTCAATGCTATGTCCACAATATGTCTTGCCATGTCTTTTCTCCCTTCTCAATCAAAAATCTTGCTCCATTACTTCAAAGTGATCTTCCGGATACCTTCTTTCAAGTTCCTTTGCATTTTCTTCTGCTTCTTCTCTTGTTTTAAATCCCCAACATACCACCTGGTTGTTTCTTGCCTTAATCATATATTTCATGTTTCCTTCTTTCTGTCGGTTTAACCATCCCACCGACAAGGATCTGATCTTCTATGCTACCAAATACTTGAATCCATTCACAATCACTGCTGTGATTTCCAGGTTATCATCAAATTCATATTCAAATTCAATTCCCATCACTTTGAGTGTCTGCTCCATTCCCTTCCATTCGCTGAAGATGGGAAACTTTCTGATGTTTCCTTTCCACTCTTCGTCGTTCTTGTTCATCTTTACAATTGCAATCTTGGTTGCCATTTCTTTTGCGATTTCTTTGATTATCTCTGTCATGTTTGTGTCTCCTTTTCTTGAAGTGCTGTGGTGTTTTGTTTATGTCCTTATTATATATCTACTGTGCACAGTAGTCAAGTATTATTTTCATTTTTTTGCAAAAAAAATAACACCTTTCGGTGCATACATAAAAAAACGACACTATTCAATCACTTTCCCCTTTCATTATTTGCTTACTGCATTGCTTACTCTTTAGATTGCTAACTCGTCAAATCCTTATAAATAAAGCATTCTGCGAATTGTCTTCATTGTTCGATTCCCGTCGGAAGCTTTCGGTTTTTGCTTTAAAATGGGCATTTCGGACGAATTCGTCTTGCTTACTATTGAAGGCTTTTGCTTACTCAAATATTTATAGCCTTTTCGATTTGATTCAGATAGTCTGTGCTGTCTTTGTCAATGTCATAATAGTATTTGCGAGTCGTTGCAACTTCGGAATGCCCCATTTGTTTTGTAATGAATATTTCATCAACTCCGGAATTCAGCAATGCTGTTCCGTAGGTTTTCCGAATCTTGTGCATTGATTTCTGCTCCACACCGGAATTTCTACATGCTCGATAGATCCTCTTGTTGAAGGCCCACTTGTTCGACTTCCTTCCATCATGTGTCATCATGAATTCTCCATCCGGATTCAACTCTCTGATTTTTTCAATCGTCTCAAGTGCTGTCTTCGGCAAAGCAATCATTCGATCTCCGGCTTCAGTCTTTGTATATTCCACGACTTCAAAAATCTTCTTCCCTTCACTGTTGCGATAAAGGACTTCTTGTCTCTGTACATGTAACCACTGACCATCCACATCCGAGAATTTCAAAGCTGTCAATTCTCCGGTTCTGATTCCGGTCTGAAATGCAAGAAGCAATCCGTAATTCTCAACACTTGGATTTGATCTGATCCACTCGATGACTTTTTCTTTTTCGCTTTGTGTGAATACCTGGGATTTTTTCTTCTTTCGCTCAAATGCCTTCGAAGAAATGTCCAAGTCTCCAAAGAATGTTGTGATGCTGATGTTCGTCCATCCTCTTTTTTTCGCATATTTGAAAACACCGGTCAAAACTGTTCGCATGTTGCTGAAAGCTTTGACTGTCATCTTCTTTTCTGCGATAGTGTCTCGGATAAAATCTTCAAGATCAACTTCATTGAACATTTCCATCTTTCGGTTTGCAAAATCCGGATCCGAAAAATATCTTTTGAAGTCGTCTTTGTAACGATCCACTGTTCCAGGAACAATCTCTTTCCTTTCAAGTTTCTTTGTGATCCATTCGTCGAAACACTGTTTGAAGGTTGGCGAACCGGATTCCGATTCGTAATATTCTATTATTCTATTGTCAAGATCAACACGATTCTTTTTCTTGACGAGGACTCTTTTGCCTTCGCCATTCCTTGGTGGCAATTCTGTGTACCAATAACCATTGGATGATTGCCATACCTTGTATTTGTGCATCTCAAGATATTTTTGTCTTTCCATAATCTCAATTTGCGATTGAATAGTGTCAAAATCAAGCATACCATTTTTGATCGCATATTCCAATAGCAATCCTTGATCTTTGATTCTGTCTCTGATCATCGTCCGGTTCCTCCTTTCTTATAGATCCCAATCCTTTGCCCTTGTACCAAAAGCACAAGTCTGAATCCTTCCTCTCAATTCTCTTCTAAAAAAACACCTTGAGCAATCCGGATATTCCCTTTCGCAATCTGCTTTAATCTGCAAAGCTTGTTCCCTTCTCATTTTCTCTCTTCTCTTATAAAATGCTTCGGTCATTTTGTCCACCTCCTGGCATCTATCTCCTTTTGCTTGGTTCTTTCGACTTCTTGTTTAGTTCTTTCTTTTTCTTTTTCAAGTTCCAAGGCTTCGGTCTCAACACTTTTGAAATAGTTATATTCTTTTTCTTTAATTTCGTTGTGTTGTTTTTGTATTTCCGGAATGACCATTCCGGAAACGATAATTAAGACACTTATCACTATGCTTATGCATATTATCAATGCTATTTTCATTTGTTTTTCTCCTTAAATATTCAAATAAAAAACCACCAACCGATTATGGTTAGTGGTTAATCTTTTTTTCGCTCTTTTCACTATACTGTACGTTTCATAAACCTTTTAAGCTCAAGTATTTTTATACGGATATATTCAACTGTAGCTTCGTCTTTCGTTGCAATCATGGGATATAAAGCTTTCTTTTGTTCTCGTCTTAAGTGTACTTCTAATTCATCTAACATTTCATCAAATTCTTTATAGGTCATAATAATACCACTCCTTTTAGCTGATTCTACCACCACCATATCCAGTTTTCAATGTACGATAAAATTTATTTCTGCTCCTTTACTTCAATAAACCATCTTTCAAATGTATCTTGCGGAACATCTACAAACACTCCTTTTCGGTGCAATACTGTGTATCCGTTTACATTTCCCAAACAATCCCATACACTTTTGCAGTTTATTTCGAGTCTTATATGCTCTGTTTCAATCATAAAATATTTTATTGCTTTATATTTTTTCATTTCTGCTCCTTTAATTGCTCTTTCTATAATTCCTTTAGTTTTAAAATATCTTTAATAATCACACTACCCATAGAATATCCATGTTGCTCTACAAGCATTTCAACCACTCTATCAATAGTTCTTTTTCTCTCATCTTCCATTAATTCAATAGGTGATAATAATCTTTTCTCTGTCATATTCTTCTCCTTAAAATTCTATTTATAAATTACTTGTCTTAAACCAAAAGATAATTGGATTAAATCGGATTATTCCAATTAAGTCTGTTCCTTAAAAGTTAATCTTCTGAAATCAAGCATCTTTCATCATCAATCATTAAACAATGCTCTATGTTTTCACTACTTGAATATTCCCATCCAGTACTCTGCGTTGATACCACTGCTTTTTTTGCATCCATCGGGCAATCAAGTAAATTTGTAATTAATTCTTTTACTGTCATATTCTTCTCCTTTCGATTATGCTAGTCATTAGTTCACCAACTGTCATTCTTCTGCTCCTTTTTTCAATAGATCCAACACCAAATCAAAAACAAAACAATTGCAACATTGTGAATTCCTATGAACACAATCGAAAAGTGTTTTTCACGAAATTCTGCACCATCAACAATCTTTATCCAGGTTGATGTGTACGACAGAATCACAATGACAATTGTGATTGCTTTTCCTATGGTGGCAACTCCATTCAAGTCCATTTTCATTCTCCTTGCGATTTGATCATCTTGATAACAATATTGTTCGCCCTTGACTCTGCTTCCGAGATGTCTTTTTTTGTGTCTTGGACATAGTCTTCCGTTTCATTCAAGTACTCTGCGTTGATACCACTGCTTACATTCATCATATTTGCACGAATGTTCAAAGTCTTGTTCCGGATGCGTATTTCCTTTTTTGCTTGTCCTATTGGTACAGATTAGACATCAGTGGTATCAACGCAGAGTACTTTTCATCCTTTTGCCCTTCTTCGTCTTCCTCTATTTCTACGATTTTATACTTTGAAACAAGTTTCCCTTTTCTTTCAAGATAAATTGCAGATCTGATCGTTTGAGTTTTGACTCCAATCATGTCTGCAAGTTCCTTGATCGAATCTGCAACAGCAATTGGCAGTTCGCAGTGTTCATTATCAACTGCCATATACACTTTTTTCTTCATGATTCTTCTCCATAAAGTTTTTAATAGCAATCCGGACAAAGATCTTCTCCGTATACAGTTTTCCATCCATCCCATTCCGGATCGGTTGTTTCAGTTTCACATCGATCGCAAACAGTCACTTCAGTTCTCTTTCTTCCACAATCGATGCAAGGAATGTCGCAACCGCAACACATGTTTTCAATTTTGGTCATCCTGGTCCTCCTAATATGCTTTTATAAAATCAGACAATTCCATATATTCTTTTTCATATTCTTTGATAATGTGTTCGATTTCATCCATCCTGGAAACTATCAACGAAAGAACATATTCCGATCTAACCATCGGAATTCTTTTCGATTCTTCCTTTTTCTTTGGTTCTTTCTTTTCTTCCTTCGCAGATATGATTTTCTTGATTTCTTCCGGTGTGGTATCGTTCAGATCTGCAAGAATATCAATCTGCGTTTTAGGATGTTTTGCCGCATTATAATTTCGAATTATCTCATTTGGTGTCATTTCCATTTCGCTTCCCTTTCGATTTCAATTATTTTTTCCGGATCCTTGCATTGTGTTGCCGGTAAGCATGGACTGATTCCACTTGGATCAAATACTTCCCCACGATACCCACCGACTCCAATGCTTCCGAGTGTTTTAACCTCTAACTTCTGCCCCCCCCCTATTTCTGCATGGATTCTCTATTCCTAAAAGGCTTGAAAAGATTTCGCACAGACAGTTCTTCACGATAGAATTTCCGGCTTGTTTGTACAACTGCGTGTTTGAATTGACTGCTTGTGCTTTTTCGAAATCTTCATCATTGAAGTCCATCAGTCTCCAACATTCTCTTGGTGTCAATTTTCTGATTCTTATCCGATACATGACTCCATCGATTTCCCAAATCCAAGGTTCAATGACATTGGGGACACTCTCCGTCGTCAGTGTCGGACATATCTTTCCGTTCTCGATCACTCTTCCTCTCCTTGTTTTGCTTGAAGGATAATTCAGATCTGCAATCCCTGGAATTGTCATCTCGATTGCTCCTTCCTTGGTTGCTTGACTTACATGAATTAGGCCACTCTGCTCTGCTCTGCTCTGCTCTGCTCTGCTCTGCTCTGCTCAAGGATGCTGTTGCTGATCATCGACTTGTCAAGATCTTTTTCGATGATATATGGTGCTTGACCTCCACCCATTCCGGCGGCCGCTTGTATAGTCGGACTCAAAGCTTCGGAATTATAAACCACATATCTCTGATTGCTGTTAGGATCTAAATGTCCCAATATCTGTGCAGATTCAAGAACAAGGTTGTCCTTCTGCACTGTCGTCAGTGTGTTGCAAATTCCTTCTGAATTAGGTTCGACTTGGATTCCTGGTGTACGGTCCGAAGGATTTTCCGGATTTCTTCCTCTCATGGCAACAATTCTTTGAACAATATCTTCAATTACATTCATTCGTCTTCCCCTATTTCCTTTATTTCCAATATTTTGACCGGTTCCTTATAGTTCACTGCATTCAGACATGGACTCGGAGCATCTGTCCTATACACTGTGTTGCTTTGATGTTGTCCAGTTCCCTTCTCCATAAATCCGATTGCACTCGATGACTCCGGACCTATACTGTGGAATGTTTCCGATGCCTCCATCGGTTCGTGCTGTGATGCAGTTCGCTGTGTCAATAACTCTCGGTTTATTGAGTGACAAATCGACTGTCTGTCTGTCTGTCTGTCTGTCTGTCTGTCTGTCTGTCTGTCAAGATTTTTCCGTCTTGAATAAGTTTGTCAATAAGATCTTTCGCTCTTTCGTTTAAAAGATAAAAGTTTTCTGCGACTTCCGGTTCAAGATAGTCTTTCATGTTCTTGTTCAACTGATATGGTTCCGGAAACTTGAATGTATAATCTCCCAGGATGCTCACTGCAAAGGTTCGATTTCTCGACTGTGCAACTCCGTAGTTCTTCGCATTCATGTCTTGCCAAAATGTTGAATAACCTTTTGAATCTAAATAATCGAGCCACTTTTGAAAATGTGGCATGTTCTGTTTCGAATGGATCTGCGGCACATTTTCAAGCAACAACACTTGGGGAAGTCCATCGTTGCACTCTTCACATTCGTCAAGCAGTCTTTTGACTTCCCACAGAAGCGAAGATCTTGTTCCACTGCCTTCTGCCATGCCCATCATCCTTCCGGCAACTGACAAGTCTGTGCATGGGAATGAGTAAGTAAGTAAGTAAGTGAAGTCTATTTTGTCTATTATTTCAAGATCAGATCCATGGATCTTTGTGACATCCAAAATCGGAAAATCAGTCCCATGAATGGCATTGAATGATGCACATGCATATTTGTCGAATTCCACCATCTTCCAATGTTCGAAATCTGCTCCTATATCTCGCAAGGCCATGGACTGTGATCCCACTCCGGCAAATAGTTCTATGATTCTAATTTTTTTGTCGATGCGATAAGGTTTTCCAAAGCAATCAAAGATTGTCATTTGTCCTTCGCAACTATAATTGTCAAACATGTTTTCCCTTTCTTGTTTTCTTTTTTTCATTCTTTCGACTGTCCCAATCTCATGGCTTCGCAACATTCGATCATTGTCCTTCAGTTTGAACATCTCCTTGCGTTTTTCGTCATATTTCCTTTTTTCTTCGATGTATCTTTCACAATAGCCATGGCATTCGATTGATCTGTCTTCACAGTCTTTGCAACAATTGATCATGCTACCTCCATCAATTTGATCTGACTTCTTTTTCTAATTCTTCGAAATCGTAGGATCTCGACTGACATTTTGTGAATCCAGGTTTCACTGACTTCTTGCCATTGTCGTCGTCATAGTTTCCATCAAGAATCTTGACGATATTGGCATCCTTCATCATCCAATCGAAATTGGCAGACCAATCACGATTGTTTGATCCTTTCAAAAATGATGATGCTTCAGCTTTTCTGAATACCTTTTCAAAGTCTTCCATCTTGAATCTCTTCATCCTTGCTCGGATGCTCTTCTTTCGTGCTTCCGACAAAGTAGTGACCGAAGGATACGACTTGCAGATTTCGTTGAACAGATCTGCGACTGCCTGGCAGTTCACTTTCTCTTCTTTCTCCGGAATCTCCGGTTTTTCGTCATCAGCAATCTTCAGCTTATCTCGTTGCTTCTGCTTTGCGATCCGATTGTATTCACGCAGATCCTTCAGTCTGTCACTGTTTTGGTATTTCTCCCAATTCACAATGATCAGCACATCGTCTTCAGTCGAAATCATTTCGAAATTCTCAAAGGTTTCAAGTGATTTCTTGATGATCTCGACTGACTGATTGAATTGTGTCGCAAACATCTCTTCCGAATATGGAATGCCTTTTGTGAAGTAGATCTTCCCACCATCATTGATGTTTCCGGCAAGGCACAACAGTTTCAACCAAATCACAATGATTGCTTCTCCATTGGGCAGAGATTCAATCTGTCGGATCTTTCTATTTTCGAAAATACTTGTGGACATCTTTATCCATTTAATTTCATTCATTCGATTCTCCTGGCTTTAAGATCTGCAAGATATTTTTCAGCATATTTCAGATTTTGATTTACGCAGATCATTCTGTGCTTTTCCTTTGCAATATATTTTTCAATGTCGTCGACATCCGTCTTTCTTGGACGATAATATCCGGAACCACTTGAAATCACGACAGCATTTTTTCTGACTTCGCTCAACCATCTTTGGAATTCTCTTTCTGCCGAAGTGATAGGAATGTTCATCACTTCCGAGAATTTAGAGATCAATGTGTGTCTGCTGATTTTGTTTTCTTTTCCTATCGGTATCAAATCGATAAATCTCATTTTCCTTCTCCTTTCAAAATGTTGATAAAATCTTCAAGTCCTATGGTCACAAGCCAAGATTCGTTGTTTCTGCGATGCATCACTGTCGGAATCTCTCCTTCTCTTGCATCTCTTCTTGACTGCGACATTGCTTCGCTGATATTCAGTCTCTCGACTCTTTTGCATTCAATATGGATTCCAGGGATTCCAATCACATCTGCATCACCGGACCTTCCACAGAATTGCTGTCCTCTTCTTGCTTCGAATCCATGCTCCTTGAGAATATTTGCAAGTTCTCTTTCTCCCCTTTTCCCTTTATCTCTTGATGTTTTTCCCATCTTATTTCCTTTCTTGGGGAAGGTTGCTGAAGCCTTCCCCAATTGATCGTAATGGCATTTGTTGTTGTTTGGCTTTTCTGAAATTATGAGTATTGGAGGAACAATCCCATCACGAACAATATAAAAAGCAGTGCGTTTCTGCTTATTACCTACAAAAAGCTTTTGCCATATCTTTTCCGGAATCGTTCTCTTGACTCTTCTTCCGGTTGTTCGAACATCACTGCTTGTTTTAGTTCAAACAAGATCTGACCTAATTGCTTTGACTTCATTCCGGCTCCACCTTTTTCGTCATGTATCTTTCGATGGCATTCAGCACAGACCGGAATGATCAACCGATCAACATCGCACAGATAACGATTAGATCCGAATATCAAGTGATGACGATGCTGTGCTGTCTTTCCACAAATCAAACATTCATTCATTTCTTTGATCCTTTCCAGGCATTCTCCATTGCAAGGATTTCATCCGGTGGAAGTGTTTCGATTCCATGCGATTTTGCTTCTGCAATCGTCCCTTCCAACAAGGCGGCAAACTCTTCAGTCGAAAGTGTGTGTGAACCTCTCATGACTCTGTATGTATAAACGATCCGATCATCGATCTCGTTTGTGTCAGTCCATACAGTGTGGATGAATTCTCTTTCTGCCATCTTGTCCGGTTCGATTTCTGTGTCAATCTCGACGATCTGTCCGTCAATCATTTCCGGTTGACCAAACAAACCAATCAGTTCATTCTTGACCTTTGCATTTGAAACCTTTGTTTTCTTCGCTATCTTTCCGACAAGAACATGAAAATATGAATTTGCTCTTCCACTTCTTGGTTCTTTGTTTTTTGTGATTTCAAACAGAAGATCTTCATTCTGAAGTTTTTTGAGATCATCAAGAAGGACTTCCGGAAGATCCACAGTGATTGTGAATCCTCCTTCAAGGCCTCGACCGATGTTTGTCAGCTTACCTTTTGCAATCATGACTGTCCTTTCGCTTTGATTCTGTTGTTCAGTCCTTCAATCCAATTGGATGCCTGGGACTTGGTTGGATGCTGTCCGACCATGTTGTTGCTTTCAAGCAATTTTTCATAAGTGAAACCAAGCTTTGAACAAAGATTTCTAATGCATCCAATCTGTTTGTCTGATGCAAGTTCTTCCGGCTTCACTGTCTGATTCGAAGGGATCTGTTCTCGTCCCTTGGGCATCGGCTCCGGACTGTCTTCTTCTGAATCCTTCATTTCTTCTGTTGGTATGCAGAAGACCTGGAAACATGCATATTTGAATGCGGCCGACATAGCTTTGTTTGTTGCCTTGTCTCCGGAGTCCATTCCTTCGCCAATGACTGTCGATTCAACGGATGATCCGTCCTTCGCATAGAATGTGTATTTGACTTTTACTATGGAGTAGATCAGAAGACCACCTTTGGCAGACTGTCTTTCTTCTCTTATCTGTTCAAGGACTGTCGGAGAGCAAAAGATCCCATTCTTTGTCATTGCCGGATGCAGAGCATTCATCACTGCATCAATGCCACGATATTTGTATTTTTGTTGATCGTTTCTGCTGTCCTTTCCGACTGCTCCGACTTCTTCCATCGTCTTTGCAATTGCTTCAAAAATCTCTGCCATCAGTTCAGAACCTCCCATTCTATCCCACAACTATCGAGATATATTTCAAGTGCTTCCTTCTGCGATTCCGTCAAATCAATCGAATATATGATTTCTTTCTTTGGAGAATCATCATCAATCGGTGCTGACATCTGCTCCAGGATCATCTGCTCTGTCTCTTCCTTGGCCTTTGCGACTGCTTCAAGTTTTTCTGCTTCTGCCTTCTGCTCTGCGATGATTTTTTCTCTCTCTTGCTGACGGATCTTCTCTTCTTCAATCTGTCTCTGTCTTTCAAGGATCTCAATCTTCTGCTTTTCGTATCTCTGCAAATATGCGATTGCATCCGAAAGCTTTCTTTCTCTCTTGTAGATCTTGACTGCTTCATCACAAGCATCTGAACAAAATGAATATATTGTCGAAAGTGATGTCGTGATTTCGGTTCTGATCTCCTTCATGTCACTTTCAATTTCGCTCTTTTTATAGGTGGCATTTTCCCATCTGATGTTGTAGATGTCTTCAATCGGAAATCCTTCGATTCCTTCAAACACTGAATCGTAGATCTGATGAATGACAATTCTCTTTTCTTCCTTCAAATTCTCTGTGTATGCCTGGACTTGTGAATTGATGAAATCAATCGGTTCATCATAAAGTTTCACAAGTTCATCTGCTTTTGCCTTGAATTCCTCAAAAGGTTGCAGATATGCTTTCTTGACTTCTGTGATTCTTGACTTGAATGCTGACTGCTGTTTGCGTAGATCGGCAACAACTCCCTTTGCAAACTTCATTGAGTCGTCTGTGAAGGTTGCTGTTCTGTATTCTTCAAGCTGTGCCGAAAGATATGCCTTTACTTCTTCAAAATTTGATTCTATGACTCCGGCTGTGGAGTCGATTTTCACGATTACTTCTTCCATTATTTTCCCTTTCATGCTATTATGTGAATGAACCATTTTTTATGGTGTTGAGTGTGACGAGTGAAGTGCTGTGGTGGTGTCTCTCTCGTCACATTTTTTATAGAATTCTTCTTCCCACTCTGCCGATCTCTCGACGATGCTCCTGGAATATCGGCTCGGATTGTCTTTGTACTTCGCCTTTGCATTCTCCGGACCATATCTCCAGGAATCAATTGCAAGATATATGTCATCTTCTTCCGACCATTTCGCAATGTAATATGCGCATATTCGGATGTTGTTTTCCGGTGTGGCATATTCATCGACCTGGCAGAATTCCATGCCTTCTTTGAACCATTTCTTGCTTGTGATCTGTGTGAGATTGTCCCTGATGATTCCTCTGCTTTCTGTGTATATCAGACTCATGAGGATTGTCGGACAGACTGAAAACTCTTTTCCGGCCTCTTCGCAGATCTGCTGAATGTCTTCCGGAATCTCTTCAAGATCTTCAGCTTTTGCATCAAGGCAAAAAGTGAGGACGAGAATCGCAGTCATCAGTGCGACGATGATGTTTTTCATTCTTTTCTCCTTCCATGATTGCCCAAAATACAAATCCCAGTCCCAAGAGAAAAATCATTGAACCGGCAACACGATCAATCATTCTTTCGCAATCAACAAGCAGTGATGCTATGATGATTATTATTCCGTCAAGATACAAAATCATGTTTTTCATTCCTTGTTCTCCTTTTCTTTTGAAGCCTTCATTCCGTCGACTACTCCGCAAAGATATGCCTTCTGCTTTTCGTCGAGTCCCTTGCACACATCTGTCAATTCTCCGAGTGTGTTCTTCTCTGATTCGTTCATTGTTTCTCCTTTCTACATCTGATCAATTTCCTTCAATGCTTTTTCAATTCTTCCGATCTGCAATCTTGCGACTGCATTCTGAAAGTGATTAACTTCTGCGTTTGACTCTGCAAGTACATTTGTCCAAAATGCTCTTTTCTCAAGTAAGCATTCAAGAACAAGCATCATTGTTTCTTCTCCCATTCCTGGACTCCTTTCTTTTAGTTTGGACACCACCGATTTTTTGGTGTTTAGGAAGGTTACTCTTTTTCGGTGGTGTCCTTGCTTTGGGGAAAGCAAATTGTGACTATATCGAATCGCAATTTTGTAACTCGATGTTTGTATTATATCGCAATGGTTGTAACTTTGCAATATCAAAATTGCAATAATTGTAATTTTTTCTATTTATTTTTTTGCAACATTGTGATATAGTTATTTCAGAAGGGAAACGAAAGGAGGAAAGAATCATGAAAGATCGTCTCAAAACCATTCGAAAAGAATCAAAAGTGAATCAACAAGAATTTGCAGATTCTCTCGGACTGTCAAAGAGTATGATTTCTCAAGTAGAAGTCGGCACTGCTAATTTATCCGACAGATCAATCCGAGACATTTGCCGAGTCTATCGGATCAATGAAGAATGGTTGAGATTCGGAACCGGACCAATGCACATTGAATTGTCAAGGGATCAGCAGATCGTTGAATTCGTCAATGATGCTTTAGAGAGTGAAGATGATGACATCAGAAAAACAATTCTGTATGCCGCCACTCAACTCGATGAAGAAGATTGGAAAGCATTGATCCGTATTATCAAGAAATTGAAAGACTGATTTCTTGGAAAACAAAAAGAGAGGACTGACAATCCTCTCTTTCTTTTTATTCTTTTTCTTTATAATATATATTCTTATTCTTATTCTTATTCTTATGCTTGACAGTCAAGGACATGTCAAGGACATGTCAAGGACATTTTTTGACATGTCAAGGACAATTCATTGACATCACACTTCTGATGAATCTTTTGAGTACTCTGCGTTGATACCACTGCTT
>CATQJL010000196.1:0-20782 GCA_958299035.1 Cylicocyclus nassatus | reverse complement strand
TAATTGCGGAAATAATCATACCAAACAGAGTACACCGCACGAAGTGGCATTTCGTCAACATCAGGAATAGATTCAGAAGACTGAACTATAACAACATAAGAATTTTCACCATCAATCACTGCATCTGTATCAGCAGGGTCAGTGTTCATAATTAAACCCGAATACTTATAAAAAGCATTAGCAAACACTTCAACACGCAATTCGTCATCAACTTGCACTTGACGAGCTTCAGCAATAGCTTCAGCAACACGTTCAACCTTTAAAGTCCATAAATTATGGTCGCACAAAGTACGAAAATAATCAAGAACCTCACTATAATATGACAAAATAGGATAACCTAAATTATCCAGAGTAGATTCTTCACCAAATAAAGGTTTACACAAAGCATAAACAGCATCAGCAAATGACAAATTAGGATTAGGATAAAGACCACCAGAATCAGGAGAGTTTAATTTCACCCAATCTTTAAGATATTCCAAATACTCAGCAATAAAATCATCGTGATTTCCGTGAGTTTTGAAATCCAAAACACCATCACGGTCTAATTCGGAAGCAATAACTTGAACAACTTTCAACACAAAATTTTTATAACTATGCTGATAAGTATGAGAAATTGAAACCAAATAAAGAAGTTGCTTAAATGATGAAACAGAATCACCATCAAACACACCGACAGAAATACCATCAAGCCACTCTTGCAACAAAGCAAACACATTAAAAGATGGCAACGTCTGAGAAGCACCACCGTGCAAAATAGACTCTTGCCATTGACGATATTGATTGTTAATCCGTCGAGAAGATACCACAAACGAGTGAGAATCCAAACGCATTCGACCAGCAGCAGGAGTAGCAAATTTTTCAAGCTGCAATTTTGGCTTCAACGAACCTTTTAAGGTATCGCCCGGAATAAGTTTCTCACAACGTAAAGGAATAAGTTTACCAAATCGCAACGAAAAAGCATCGTTTTTGGTAAGGTCAAAAGAACTGCGTTTTGGTGCAGATACTTCGAGAGAACGCACGTCAACATTCGTGCGAGTAAAATTGTTTTTAGACATAATAAAAAAATTGTTAAGGGTTAGGTTTAATTAAATTAAAAGCAATCACTATTGCTTTTTGGTTGCATCATAAGATTCAACCGTTTTGGTGGTAATCGTGCAAGTTGTATCACCTTTTTGGAAATACGAAGATTCAGTTGTAACAACGCGCGTAACGTTGCAGGAAGTACAACCAAAAGCAATACCCAAAGCAATAGCAACAGCCACCAACACACCAACAGAAACTTTAATAATCTTCATAATGATAATGTTTAAAGGGTTAATGTTTTTTATAAAGGTTCTTGAACTTTTCAGCACCAACAGTTTTCGCAATGGTACCAAGTTGCGAGCCACGATGATAATCAGCGGCAGCACTATCAGCGCGATGAAGTTCATCCATATTTGCGTAACGGTGAACGTCTTCCATATCAGCCAAAGGAATACCGTTATAATCCGCTTCGGTTAATGGCTTCGGGAATCCCTCAGGAATCCGAGTGTTTGGAGGAGGGCAGCAGTTCGAGGAAAGAACAGGCAACGACATCCGAGTGGGCGGAACTGTACCGCCATTTTGCAAAATTTCTTTTTCTTTACGTGTCATAATTAAAAAATTTTAGGAGTTGTTAAATTATGTTTGATAGTCATTTCTTTACGTGTGGCAATAAATTTCTCTATTTCCTTTTGAGTATCATCATCCTCTAATATCAATTTTTGTGCGTTAAATACTGTATCAATATGCTGCAACTTATAAGGAAGTCGAGCAATCTCTGCTTCTATATATTCCAAAATCCAATCAATGAAATCATCTTTGTAAATATATTCACGAAAGACGTACTCACGCACATGACGGTCAAAAGAATACCCCTCGAAGATTTCGTGAAAAGGGTCATAAGAATAATGTAAAACAGTATCATCAACACAATACAAGTCTATTTGGTCAAGTGTGCCAAAGAACGGATTCGGGTCAGACGCAGCACCCGATTCTTTATCTACCTTTGCAGTCAAGCAGTAGCATTCGCGGAGGTCGAATCGTGCATCACGTCGCCATTTTCCTGCCGCATTCGGCATAAAACCGCGTACATAATAATAATAATTCGAATCAGTGCGCAGTCCCAAAAGATAATCGCGCAAACGTGGCAATAAATCCTTAGTTGGCGAGATACCACTACAAACGATTTTACGCAATCGGACAGGGTAACGTTTTTGTGAAAGCAAACGAGAGAAATAACTTGGGAACGCAACCTTTTTGCCCATGAAGTCAGGCAAAGCAAAATTTTCTGCTTCAAATCGGTGAGAGTTTTGTAAGAAATAAGTTTTGCCGAGAGCAGGGCGGCGAGATGATACGAAGAACGGCGACACCATCTTCGAAAATTCAAATTTAGATACATCATAAGGGTAATTATTAAATAAGATTTTATTTTGTTTAGAAATACAATCAACAACACGTTTTGAAACGTCAGTGTTTACCGTATATATACCATTCAGACATAAATACGCGTCATCTATTCGGTCACGTAACTGTACAGGCATATTTGAAAGATACGTGTTCGGGTCAGATTTTCCAAGATACTTTGCAACATAAGTGAAATTATCGTGTCCCTCAAACATAGAAGTATCAACTTCGCCCGGGTGACGACCGTCATAGTTCAAAGAACCGTTTGCGACCAAATCGTGCATATCAACACCGCCGATTCGGAAACGAAAGAAATTCGGAAAATCCTCTTTTCTCAATTTGGAACGGTCAACTTTGGCAGGCAGAGAATCCAACCACCATTTCGGAAATCCACGAAACGGTCGAACGAATAGACGTCTATCCTTACCGTTGCAAATCGGGTCATTCGCGTTAACTCTTTGGCACTCAATAGACCAAGCTTCGCAAACATCCTTATAAGTGATTTCCTCGTTAGAGTAGAGTATTACATGAAAATGTGGGCGACAATAAGTACTTCCATATTCGCCCGCAGCCGCGTAAGAAATTTCAAAAGGCAATTTGGCACGTAATCGCTTTAAGAACTTAATAAGATGCACACGGTTTAATATCGTGGGCATTACACGCGGCATACGAGACGAATTGAAAGTGCTTAATATCGGGAACGTTTCGAGCCAGTCAGCGAGAAAAGGATGTTTTTCGAACTTGCTCAAATCATACGTGCCATATGTTAACGTAACGAAATAAACATGTTTATAATCAAGCGCGTGCAAGAACATTCGCGCAGCCATCTGCTCACGCCTATTATCGCAACACTTTATGCAGCGACCACAATCGCAATAAATCGGCTTATATTGTCCATTTTCAGAAAAACGAACCATAAAGCGACGGGGCATCAAACAACCAGCAGTTGCGTAACCTGAGGGCTTTAATCCCTGTAAAATCCGAGTGGCTGATGAAAGTGGTAACATATTAACAATATTCAGGACAAAGTAAACTGAAAGGAGTATCAAATAATCCGTAACCAAATGGGACTACATCAGAATAAACCTCTTTATATTGTCTATAAGACGCATAACTATCCAATGAAAATGAACCTAATTCTTTGCAATAAAAATGTACACTCATAAATAACTAAAAAGACCAATAAACACGGAACTCATAAGGTGTAGTAATTTTATTACGTCTGATGTCAATAATTGAATCACCGTAATCAAAACGCAGGAACGTGCAAGCGGTATTGATAAACATATATCGCAAGTGAGTTACAAGAACATCAACATCAAACGGAACAATAATGTCACGTGATGCTTTGATGAAACGACCGTATACCAAGTTACATTCAAAAGTAGTGGTAACTAATTTTTTTTGATTTTTTTGTGCCATAATTTTGTATATTAAAAAATTTGTTGTATCTTTGCAGCGATTTTCAAAAGTGAAATGTCGCTATAATTGGGATTATGCTAATTGTTAAAAACGGTGCAAAAGTACCGTTTTTTTTTGATATATCAAAATTCATATTTACAAGTATATTATTTATATATACATAGTATATATATATTTTTTTTGGTATTTTATTTTTGCTATTTACAAGTAGCAAAAAGGGTATATATTTATATTTTTCATTGAACTTTGTATTTTATACACTTGTGAATCGTAAACTCTTCACAAATGTATTATACAAGTTCAATATATTATTAGGACACAATCCAAGTGTGCGGACTAAGTACCGTAGGTTATCGCGTAGCTCAACCATAGATTGCAGCACAAGACTGTTGACAAACGCGCGTGCGCGCGTGTGGTATTGTCAATGGAACATATAAGTATCAAGTTTCTCCCACTTTTCACGGAAAAGTGGTCAAAAAAGATTTTAGTTATTTATGCGGCAGTTATTAAAAATAACTGCATAATTTGAAGACCGTGCGCGACAAAAATACGTGCGAGGTGGTAACACCTCACACGTTGCGCACTACTTATAGAAGCAAAGACTACTTAATAACGGCAGCAGCTACTTTTGCAATCTTTATTGCATCCTCAGCATCTAAATCCTGCATAGGATTTTTACCTTTTTTGACGTGTGCCATTCCAACTTCTTTGTTATTGTGGATTCGCACACCTTCTTCGGTAAGTTCCACGAATTTCTCAATATGTTGCAATACTCCGCATTTGTCAAGAGCATCAAACATTTCACAGAATCGGTAATACGTAGGATGTTTAGAAAGCAAATCATAACTTTGCTTATTACGAAGCAACATCAGCAATTCAAGCTGCAACTTAGATTTTTCATCCGTTAAATTGCGGTCAATCCAAGTTTTTACAAACTCATCATTCGACCACAAGGAAGCATCCGCAGTTGCTTTTTCAAATTTTGCCATAAAGGAAGCACGGTCAGCAGAAGTAATAACATCGTACAATTCATCCGAGCGATTCGCTTCGTTTAAAAGTAAACGGTTTGCACGTTTCTGCCCAATAACTTGTTGCACAAGCAAATTACCTGCTTCTTCTTCAACTCTCTTTTGCTCTTTAATCAAAGCCATTTCTTCGGCAGTTTTGCCTTCAAGCGATTGCAGATACTTGATATGTTCGGCTTTTTCTGATGAAGACACTTGCGTCATAATCGTATTCGCGTAATTGAAATCAATATCACTCGAGATTTTATCAATCCGCTCGCCCATCGTAAGATTATCAGTGTACACTTTACCGAGAAATGCATTAAACGAACGAATAGCAGGACTAAAACGTTCCATTCGTTGATACTCAGGCGACTGAATAAATGGCTGCCAAATTTTACCGACTTCTGATTCGGGGTCAAGTGAATGAATCCAAGAACCTAAATCGGCAAATGAATGCACTTTGTTTTTATCAATCGTGTGAATATTCTTCGCAACAAAGTTCAAAGCATTGTGAGCAGTCCAAGCACCCATAATACCACCATCATCGGAAGCAAAAGAATCAAACAATAATTTACCTGTATCAGCAACCATATTTGCAATAGATGCACCAACCTGCTGCATTCCTTTGGCATATGTGGCTGCCTGCTCACGCATACTATCAGCAGTCATTTCGCCAAGAGCAGCAACATCAACACCCTGCATCTGGTTAACTGATTCAGCAGGAGTATAAGTAGGAACACCCATTTCACCTGCTGCACCAGAGCCTGCAATTATTTGACGTGCCTGTTGCTCGCTCAATCCTGCTGCAACGAGTTGTTTAAGTTGTCCCAACGAATTATTACGTTCGAAAGCCAAATCAGCAGCCTGTTGGTCACGTTTCCAAGCCAAATCAGCCTGTTGCGCTTCGAATCGTTGCTGTTGACGATTCGCCTCACGTTGGAGCTCATTTTGCTCACGTTGAAATTCAAGTTGCTTTTCAAGTGCTTCTTCTTGCGCTTTAATTTGTTGTTTTGTTGTAACTCCCTGAGTAATCGCATTTATTAAATCATCAATAATTAGCATAATAGTAAGAAATTAAAAAGCAGGGCGGCAAAGAACCGCCCTACCAAATGAAACAAAATTACACAAATTCAACCTTTGCAGGCAGTGAGCGTTCAATAAAGAGCGGCATTTCAATTTCACCAAACGCGATGGAATCCCAAGACTTCAAACCTAAGAAACAATCCAAAGGAAGATGCACACGGTTATTTACCGCATTTATAGTAAGCAACGAATTGCCCTGATTATACAAATCACGTAACCAAACATATGAACGATACTCACGCAAATACTTGCCATGAACACCATCCAACGCAGCACGATAACCATAATAACGCGGAACATATCCATAAGGAGTATTAAGAGAAGAATACTGCATACCTGTATCAGCCAAACCACGCAACAAATCGCACGCGCGCACAATTACACGATTATCCTGTGCAAACTCAGGAATAATTTGGTCAGATACCTTTAACTCCTGCAAATGTGGATTCAATACGTTGTAATGTACCAACGGCATAATACTCACGAAATTGATAAGGAAAGCCGCATCAGAAGTAGTATAAGTAAACGAATCAGACAAAGACGCATTCGACACAAGTGTACGTTGCCCAGCAACAGTCGCACCTGTATCAACAGGCGAAATAGTCTGCTCACCGTTAATCATAGATTCAGAACCGCCAATATACTGACAAGTAAGAATAGAAAAATCAACAGGCTTGATACCAAAGCGAGCTTCAATTTGTCCGACATATGTGTCAGGATTGTAATAGTTACGTTGCAAGAACTTTTCGAGCATATTTGCACGACGCATCGTTTGCAAATCGTGGTAATATACCGAAATACTCTTTTCGTCACCAAACAAATTAGTTGCCCAAGATGGGAATCCGTGAAGAATCTGATTGTTCAAACCCTCTTTGATTTCATCAAACAAAGCACCGAAACCGCTATCAGCATTCTGATAAGGAATATTATCATTCAAATCAGTCATAGTGGCTTTCAAAGTGGTAGCAGGCGCAGGTGCATATACATGACGATATACGTCATCAGGTTGCACCATCGTGAACATATCACGCGACCAATTTCGACAACGAGGGGCAAGAAGTTCAATCATATTGTAGAATCTATCCAAAGCAGTACCCGTCAATTTCAACAACGAAGAATTGCTAAAATTATCAGGATTCAAACAAGACGTTGACGATTCAACGTGATAATTGCGGAAATAATCATACCAAACAGAGTACACCGCACGAAGTGGCATTTCGTCAACATCAGGAATAGATTCAGAAGACTGAACTATAACAACATAAGAATTTTCACCATCAATCACTGCATCTGTATCAGCAGGGTCAGTGTTCATAATTAAACCCGAATACTTATAAAAAGCATTAGCAAACACTTCAACACGCAATTCGTCATCAACTTGCACTTGACGAGCTTCAGCAATAGCTTCAGCAACACGTTCAACCTTTAAAGTCCATAAATTATGGTCGCACAAAGTACGAAAATAATCAAGAACCTCACTATAATATGACAAAATAGGATAACCTAAATTATCCAGAGTAGATTCTTCACCAAATAAAGGTTTACACAAAGCATAAACAGCATCAGCAAATGACAAATTAGGATTAGGATAAAGACCACCAGAATCAGGAGAGTTTAATTTCACCCAATCTTTAAGATATTCCAAATACTCAGCAATAAAATCATCGTGATTTCCGTGAGTTTTGAAATCCAAAACACCATCACGGTCTAATTCGGAAGCAATAACTTGAACAACTTTCAACACAAAATTTTTATAACTATGCTGATAAGTATGAGAAATTGAAACCAAATAAAGAAGTTGCTTAAATGATGAAACAGAATCACCATCAAACACACCGACAGAAATACCATCAAGCCACTCTTGCAACAAAGCAAACACATTAAAAGATGGCAACGTCTGAGAAGCACCACCGTGCAAAATAGACTCTTGCCATTGACGATATTGATTGTTAATCCGTCGAGAAGATACCACAAACGAGTGAGAATCCAAACGCATTCGACCAGCAGCAGGAGTAGCAAATTTTTCAAGCTGCAATTTTGGCTTCAACGAACCTTTTAAGGTATCGCCCGGAATAAGTTTCTCACAACGTAAAGGAATAAGTTTACCAAATCGCAACGAAAAAGCATCGTTTTTGGTAAGGTCAAAAGAACTGCGTTTTGGTGCAGATACTTCGAGAGAACGCACGTCAACATTCGTGCGAGTAAAATTGTTTTTAGACATAATAAAAAAATTGTTAAGGGTTAGGTTTAATTAAATTAAAAGCAATCACTATTGCTTTTTGGTTGCATCATAAGATTCAACCGTTTTGGTGGTAATCGTGCAAGTTGTATCACCTTTTTGGAAATACGAAGATTCAGTTGTAACAACGCGCGTAACGTTGCAGGAAGTACAACCAAAAGCAATACCCAAAGCAATAGCAACAGCCACCAACACACCAACAGAAACTTTAATAATCTTCATAATGATAATGTTTAAAGGGTTAATGTTTTTTATAAAGGTTCTTGAACTTTTCAGCACCAACAGTTTTCGCAATGGTACCAAGTTGCGAGCCACGATGATAATCAGCGGCAGCACTATCAGCGCGATGAAGTTCATCCATATTTGCGTAACGGTGAACGTCTTCCATATCAGCCAAAGGAATACCGTTATAATCCGCTTCGGTTAATGGCTTCGGGAATCCCTCAGGAATCCGAGTGTTTGGAGGAGGGCAGCAGTTCGAGGAAAGAACAGGCAACGACATCCGAGTGGGCGGAACTGTACCGCCATTTTGCAAAATTTCTTTTTCTTTACGTGTCATAATTAAAAAATTTTAGGAGTTGTTAAATTATGTTTGATAGTCATTTCTTTACGTGTGGCAATAAATTTCTCTATTTCCTTTTGAGTATCATCATCCTCTAATATCAATTTTTGTGCGTTAAATACTGTATCAATATGCTGCAACTTATAAGGAAGTCGAGCAATCTCTGCTTCTATATATTCCAAAATCCAATCAATGAAATCATCTTTGTAAATATATTCACGAAAGACGTACTCACGCACATGACGGTCAAAAGAATACCCCTCGAAGATTTCGTGAAAAGGGTCATAAGAATAATGTAAAACAGTATCATCAACACAATACAAGTCTATTTGGTCAAGTGTGCCAAAGAACGGATTCGGGTCAGACGCAGCACCCGATTCTTTATCTACCTTTGCAGTCAAGCAGTAGCATTCGCGGAGGTCGAATCGTGCATCACGTCGCCATTTTCCTGCCGCATTCGGCATAAAACCGCGTACATAATAATAATAATTCGAATCAGTGCGCAGTCCCAAAAGATAATCGCGCAAACGTGGCAATAAATCCTTAGTTGGCGAGATACCACTACAAACGATTTTACGCAATCGGACAGGGTAACGTTTTTGTGAAAGCAAACGAGAGAAATAACTTGGGAACGCAACCTTTTTGCCCATGAAGTCAGGCAAAGCAAAATTTTCTGCTTCAAATCGGTGAGAGTTTTGTAAGAAATAAGTTTTGCCGAGAGCAGGGCGGCGAGATGATACGAAGAA
This sequence comes from Cylicocyclus nassatus, assembly GCA_958299035.1. NCBI lineage: Eukaryota > Metazoa > Nematoda > Chromadorea > Rhabditida > Strongylidae > Cylicocyclus > Cylicocyclus nassatus. The sequence goes on along the minus strand of CATQJL010000196.1, from coordinate 11,299 downwards.
CGGCGACACCATCTTCGAAAATTCAAATTTAGATACATCATAAGGGTAATTATTAAATAAGATTTTATTTTGTTTAGAAATACAATCAACAACACGTTTTGAAACGTCAGTGTTTACCGTATATATACCATTCAGACATAAATACGCGTCATCTATTCGGTCACGTAACTGTACAGGCATATTTGAAAGATACGTGTTCGGGTCAGATTTTCCAAGATACTTTGCAACATAAGTGAAATTATCGTGTCCCTCAAACATAGAAGTATCAACTTCGCCCGGGTGACGACCGTCATAGTTCAAAGAACCGTTTGCGACCAAATCGTGCATATCAACACCGCCGATTCGGAAACGAAAGAAATTCGGAAAATCCTCTTTTCTCAATTTGGAACGGTCAACTTTGGCAGGCAGAGAATCCAACCACCATTTCGGAAATCCACGAAACGGTCGAACGAATAGACGTCTATCCTTACCGTTGCAAATCGGGTCATTCGCGTTAACTCTTTGGCACTCAATAGACCAAGCTTCGCAAACATCCTTATAAGTGATTTCCTCGTTAGAGTAGAGTATTACATGAAAATGTGGGCGACAATAAGTACTTCCATATTCGCCCGCAGCCGCGTAAGAAATTTCAAAAGGCAATTTGGCACGTAATCGCTTTAAGAACTTAATAAGATGCACACGGTTTAATATCGTGGGCATTACACGCGGCATACGAGACGAATTGAAAGTGCTTAATATCGGGAACGTTTCGAGCCAGTCAGCGAGAAAAGGATGTTTTTCGAACTTGCTCAAATCATACGTGCCATATGTTAACGTAACGAAATAAACATGTTTATAATCAAGCGCGTGCAAGAACATTCGCGCAGCCATCTGCTCACGCCTATTATCGCAACACTTTATGCAGCGACCACAATCGCAATAAATCGGCTTATATTGTCCATTTTCAGAAAAACGAACCATAAAGCGACGGGGCATCAAACAACCAGCAGTTGCGTAACCTGAGGGCTTTAATCCCTGTAAAATCCGAGTGGCTGATGAAAGTGGTAACATATTAACAATATTCAGGACAAAGTAAACTGAAAGGAGTATCAAATAATCCGTAACCAAATGGGACTACATCAGAATAAACCTCTTTATATTGTCTATAAGACGCATAACTATCCAATGAAAATGAACCTAATTCTTTGCAATAAAAATGTACACTCATAAATAACTAAAAAGACCAATAAACACGGAACTCATAAGGTGTAGTAATTTTATTACGTCTGATGTCAATAATTGAATCACCGTAATCAAAACGCAGGAACGTGCAAGCGGTATTGATAAACATATATCGCAAGTGAGTTACAAGAACATCAACATCAAACGGAACAATAATGTCACGTGATGCTTTGATGAAACGACCGTATACCAAGTTACATTCAAAAGTAGTGGTAACTAATTTTTTTTGATTTTTTTGTGCCATAATTTTGTATATTAAAAAATTTGTTGTATCTTTGCAGCGATTTTCAAAAGTGAAATGTCGCTATAATTGGGATTATGCTAATTGTTAAAAACGGTGCAAAAGTACCGTTTTTTTTTGATATATCAAAATTCATATTTACAAGTATATTATTTATATATACATAGTATATATATATTTTTTTTGGTATTTTATTTTTGCTATTTACAAGTAGCAAAAAGGGTATATATTTATATTTTTCATTGAACTTTGTATTTTATACACTTGTGAATCGTAAACTCTTCACAAATGTATTATACAAGTTCAATATATTATTAGGACACAATCCAAGTGTGCGGACTAAGTACCGTAGGTTATCGCGTAGCTCAACCATAGATTGCAGCACAAGACTGTTGACAAACGCGCGTGCGCGCGTGTGGTATTGTCAATGGAACATATAAGTATCAAGTTTCTCCCACTTTTCACGGAAAAGTGGTCAAAAAAGATTTTAGTTATTTATGCGGCAGTTATTAAAAATAACTGCATAATTTGAAGACCGTGCGCGACAAAAATACGTGCGAGGTGGTAACACCTCACACGTTGCGCACTACTTATAGAAGCAAAGACTACTTAATAACGGCAGCAGCTACTTTTGCAATCTTTATTGCATCCTCAGCATCTAAATCCTGCATAGGATTTTTACCTTTTTTGACGTGTGCCATTCCAACTTCTTTGTTATTGTGGATTCGCACACCTTCTTCGGTAAGTTCCACGAATTTCTCAATATGTTGCAATACTCCGCATTTGTCAAGAGCATCAAACATTTCACAGAATCGGTAATACGTAGGATGTTTAGAAAGCAAATCATAACTTTGCTTATTACGAAGCAACATCAGCAATTCAAGCTGCAACTTAGATTTTTCATCCGTTAAATTGCGGTCAATCCAAGTTTTTACAAACTCATCATTCGACCACAAGGAAGCATCCGCAGTTGCTTTTTCAAATTTTGCCATAAAGGAAGCACGGTCAGCAGAAGTAATAACATCGTACAATTCATCCGAGCGATTCGCTTCGTTTAAAAGTAAACGGTTTGCACGTTTCTGCCCAATAACTTGTTGCACAAGCAAATTACCTGCTTCTTCTTCAACTCTCTTTTGCTCTTTAATCAAAGCCATTTCTTCGGCAGTTTTGCCTTCAAGCGATTGCAGATACTTGATATGTTCGGCTTTTTCTGATGAAGACACTTGCGTCATAATCGTATTCGCGTAATTGAAATCAATATCACTCGAGATTTTATCAATCCGCTCGCCCATCGTAAGATTATCAGTGTACACTTTACCGAGAAATGCATTAAACGAACGAATAGCAGGACTAAAACGTTCCATTCGTTGATACTCAGGCGACTGAATAAATGGCTGCCAAATTTTACCGACTTCTGATTCGGGGTCAAGTGAATGAATCCAAGAACCTAAATCGGCAAATGAATGCACTTTGTTTTTATCAATCGTGTGAATATTCTTCGCAACAAAGTTCAAAGCATTGTGAGCAGTCCAAGCACCCATAATACCACCATCATCGGAAGCAAAAGAATCAAACAATAATTTACCTGTATCAGCAACCATATTTGCAATAGATGCACCAACCTGCTGCATTCCTTTGGCATATGTGGCTGCCTGCTCACGCATACTATCAGCAGTCATTTCGCCAAGAGCAGCAACATCAACACCCTGCATCTGGTTAACTGATTCAGCAGGAGTATAAGTAGGAACACCCATTTCACCTGCTGCACCAGAGCCTGCAATTATTTGACGTGCCTGTTGCTCGCTCAATCCTGCTGCAACGAGTTGTTTAAGTTGTCCCAACGAATTATTACGTTCGAAAGCCAAATCAGCAGCCTGTTGGTCACGTTTCCAAGCCAAATCAGCCTGTTGCGCTTCGAATCGTTGCTGTTGACGATTCGCCTCACGTTGGAGCTCATTTTGCTCACGTTGAAATTCAAGTTGCTTTTCAAGTGCTTCTTCTTGCGCTTTAATTTGTTGTTTTGTTGTAACTCCCTGAGTAATCGCATTTATTAAATCATCAATAATTAGCATAATAGTAAGAAATTAAAAAGCAGGGCGGCAAAGAACCGCCCTACCAAATGAAACAAAATTACACAAATTCAACCTTTGCAGGCAGTGAGCGTTCAATAAAGAGCGGCATTTCAATTTCACCAAACGCGATGGAATCCCAAGACTTCAAACCTAAGAAACAATCCAAAGGAAGATGCACACGGTTATTTACCGCATTTATAGTAAGCAACGAATTGCCCTGATTATACAAATCACGTAACCAAACATATGAACGATACTCACGCAAATACTTGCCATGAACACCATCCAACGCAGCACGATAACCATAATAACGCGGAACATATCCATAAGGAGTATTAAGAGAAGAATACTGCATACCTGTATCAGCCAAACCACGCAACAAATCGCACGCGCGCACAATTACACGATTATCCTGTGCAAACTCAGGAATAATTTGGTCAGATACCTTTAACTCCTGCAAATGTGGATTCAATACGTTGTAATGTACCAACGGCATAATACTCACGAAATTGATAAGGAAAGCCGCATCAGAAGTAGTATAAGTAAACGAATCAGACAAAGACGCATTCGACACAAGTGTACGTTGCCCAGCAACAGTCGCACCTGTATCAACAGGCGAAATAGTCTGCTCACCGTTAATCATAGATTCAGAACCGCCAATATACTGACAAGTAAGAATAGAAAAATCAACAGGCTTGATACCAAAGCGAGCTTCAATTTGTCCGACATATGTGTCAGGATTGTAATAGTTACGTTGCAAGAACTTTTCGAGCATATTTGCACGACGCATCGTTTGCAAATCGTGGTAATATACCGAAATACTCTTTTCGTCACCAAACAAATTAGTTGCCCAAGATGGGAATCCGTGAAGAATCTGATTGTTCAAACCCTCTTTGATTTCATCAAACAAAGCACCGAAACCGCTATCAGCATTCTGATAAGGAATATTATCATTCAAATCAGTCATAGTGGCTTTCAAAGTGGTAGCAGGCGCAGGTGCATATACATGACGATATACGTCATCAGGTTGCACCATCGTGAACATATCACGCGACCAATTTCGACAACGAGGGGCAAGAAGTTCAATCATATTGTAGAATCTATCCAAAGCAGTACCCGTCAATTTCAACAACGAAGAATTGCTAAAATTATCAGGATTCAAACAAGACGTTGACGATTCAACGTGATAATTGCGGAAATAATCATACCAAACAGAGTACACCGCACGAAGTGGCATTTCGTCAACATCAGGAATAGATTCAGAAGACTGAACTATAACAACATAAGAATTTTCACCATCAATCACTGCATCTGTATCAGCAGGGTCAGTGTTCATAATTAAACCCGAATACTTATAAAAAGCATTAGCAAACACTTCAACACGCAATTCGTCATCAACTTGCACTTGACGAGCTTCAGCAATAGCTTCAGCAACACGTTCAACCTTTAAAGTCCATAAATTATGGTCGCACAAAGTACGAAAATAATCAAGAACCTCACTATAATATGACAAAATAGGATAACCTAAATTATCCAGAGTAGATTCTTCACCAAATAAAGGTTTACACAAAGCATAAACAGCATCAGCAAATGACAAATTAGGATTAGGATAAAGACCACCAGAATCAGGAGAGTTTAATTTCACCCAATCTTTAAGATATTCCAAATACTCAGCAATAAAATCATCGTGATTTCCGTGAGTTTTGAAATCCAAAACACCATCACGGTCTAATTCGGAAGCAATAACTTGAACAACTTTCAACACAAAATTTTTATAACTATGCTGATAAGTATGAGAAATTGAAACCAAATAAAGAAGTTGCTTAAATGATGAAACAGAATCACCATCAAACACACCGACAGAAATACCATCAAGCCACTCTTGCAACAAAGCAAACACATTAAAAGATGGCAACGTCTGAGAAGCACCACCGTGCAAAATAGACTCTTGCCATTGACGATATTGATTGTTAATCCGTCGAGAAGATACCACAAACGAGTGAGAATCCAAACGCATTCGACCAGCAGCAGGAGTAGCAAATTTTTCAAGCTGCAATTTTGGCTTCAACGAACCTTTTAAGGTATCGCCCGGAATAAGTTTCTCACAACGTAAAGGAATAAGTTTACCAAATCGCAACGAAAAAGCATCGTTTTTGGTAAGGTCAAAAGAACTGCGTTTTGGTGCAGATACTTCGAGAGAACGCACGTCAACATTCGTGCGAGTAAAATTGTTTTTAGACATAATAAAAAAATTGTTAAGGGTTAGGTTTAATTAAATTAAAAGCAATCACTATTGCTTTTTGGTTGCATCATAAGATTCAACCGTTTTGGTGGTAATCGTGCAAGTTGTATCACCTTTTTGGAAATACGAAGATTCAGTTGTAACAACGCGCGTAACGTTGCAGGAAGTACAACCAAAAGCAATACCCAAAGCAATAGCAACAGCCACCAACACACCAACAGAAACTTTAATAATCTTCATAATGATAATGTTTAAAGGGTTAATGTTTTTTATAAAGGTTCTTGAACTTTTCAGCACCAACAGTTTTCGCAATGGTACCAAGTTGCGAGCCACGATGATAATCAGCGGCAGCACTATCAGCGCGATGAAGTTCATCCATATTTGCGTAACGGTGAACGTCTTCCATATCAGCCAAAGGAATACCGTTATAATCCGCTTCGGTTAATGGCTTCGGGAATCCCTCAGGAATCCGAGTGTTTGGAGGAGGGCAGCAGTTCGAGGAAAGAACAGGCAACGACATCCGAGTGGGCGGAACTGTACCGCCATTTTGCAAAATTTCTTTTTCTTTACGTGTCATAATTAAAAAATTTTAGGAGTTGTTAAATTATGTTTGATAGTCATTTCTTTACGTGTGGCAATAAATTTCTCTATTTCCTTTTGAGTATCATCATCCTCTAATATCAATTTTTGTGCGTTAAATACTGTATCAATATGCTGCAACTTATAAGGAAGTCGAGCAATCTCTGCTTCTATATATTCCAAAATCCAATCAATGAAATCATCTTTGTAAATATATTCACGAAAGACGTACTCACGCACATGACGGTCAAAAGAATACCCCTCGAAGATTTCGTGAAAAGGGTCATAAGAATAATGTAAAACAGTATCATCAACACAATACAAGTCTATTTGGTCAAGTGTGCCAAAGAACGGATTCGGGTCAGACGCAGCACCCGATTCTTTATCTACCTTTGCAGTCAAGCAGTAGCATTCGCGGAGGTCGAATCGTGCATCACGTCGCCATTTTCCTGCCGCATTCGGCATAAAACCGCGTACATAATAATAATAATTCGAATCAGTGCGCAGTCCCAAAAGATAATCGCGCAAACGTGGCAATAAATCCTTAGTTGGCGAGATACCACTACAAACGATTTTACGCAATCGGACAGGGTAACGTTTTTGTGAAAGCAAACGAGAGAAATAACTTGGGAACGCAACCTTTTTGCCCATGAAGTCAGGCAAAGCAAAATTTTCTGCTTCAAATCGGTGAGAGTTTTGTAAGAAATAAGTTTTGCCGAGAGCAGGGCGGCGAGATGATACGAAGAACGGCGACACCATCTTCGAAAATTCAAATTTAGATACATCATAAGGGTAATTATTAAATAAGATTTTATTTTGTTTAGAAATACAATCAACAACACGTTTTGAAACGTCAGTGTTTACCGTATATATACCATTCAGACATAAATACGCGTCATCTATTCGGTCACGTAACTGTACAGGCATATTTGAAAGATACGTGTTCGGGTCAGATTTTCCAAGATACTTTGCAACATAAGTGAAATTATCGTGTCCCTCAAACATAGAAGTATCAACTTCGCCCGGGTGACGACCGTCATAGTTCAAAGAACCGTTTGCGACCAAATCGTGCATATCAACACCGCCGATTCGGAAACGAAAGAAATTCGGAAAATCCTCTTTTCTCAATTTGGAACGGTCAACTTTGGCAGGCAGAGAATCCAACCACCATTTCGGAAATCCACGAAACGGTCGAACGAATAGACGTCTATCCTTACCGTTGCAAATCGGGTCATTCGCGTTAACTCTTTGGCACTCAATAGACCAAGCTTCGCAAACATCCTTATAAGTGATTTCCTCGTTAGAGTAGAGTATTACATGAAAATGTGGGCGACAATAAGTACTTCCATATTCGCCCGCAGCCGCGTAAGAAATTTCAAAAGGCAATTTGGCACGTAATCGCTTTAAGAACTTAATAAGATGCACACGGTTTAATATCGTGGGCATTACACGCGGCATACGAGACGAATTGAAAGTGCTTAATATCGGGAACGTTTCGAGCCAGTCAGCGAGAAAAGGATGTTTTTCGAACTTGCTCAAATCATACGTGCCATATGTTAACGTAACGAAATAAACATGTTTATAATCAAGCGCGTGCAAGAACATTCGCGCAGCCATCTGCTCACGCCTATTATCGCAACACTTTATGCAGCGACCACAATCGCAATAAATCGGCTTATATTGTCCATTTTCAGAAAAACGAACCATAAAGCGACGGGGCATCAAACAACCAGCAGTTGCGTAACCTGAGGGCTTTAATCCCTGTAAAATCCGAGTGGCTGATGAAAGTGGTAACATATTAACAATATTCAGGACAAAGTAAACTGAAAGGAGTATCAAATAATCCGTAACCAAATGGGACTACATCAGAATAAACCTCTTTATATTGTCTATAAGACGCATAACTATCCAATGAAAATGAACCTAATTCTTTGCAATAAAAATGTACACTCATAAATAACTAAAAAGACCAATAAACACGGAACTCATAAGGTGTAGTAATTTTATTACGTCTGATGTCAATAATTGAATCACCGTAATCAAAACGCAGGAACGTGCAAGCGGTATTGATAAACATATATCGCAAGTGAGTTACAAGAACATCAACATCAAACGGAACAATAATGTCACGTGATGCTTTGATGAAACGACCGTATACCAAGTTACATTCAAAAGTAGTGGTAACTAATTTTTTTTGATTTTTTTGTGCCATAATTTTGTATATTAAAAAATTTGTTGTATCTTTGCAGCGATTTTCAAAAGTGAAATGTCGCTATAATTGGGATTATGCTAATTGTTAAAAACGGTGCAAAAGTACCGTTTTTTTTTGATATATCAAAATTCATATTTACAAGTATATTATTTATATATACATAGTATATATATATTTTTTTTGGTATTTTATTTTTGCTATTTACAAGTAGCAAAAAGGGTATATATTTATATTTTTCATTGAACTTTGTATTTTATACACTTGTGAATCGTAAACTCTTCACAAATGTATTATACAAGTTCAATATATTATTAGGACACAATCCAAGTGTGCGGACTAAGTACCGTAGGTTATCGCGTAGCTCAACCATAGATTGCAGCACAAGACTGTTGACAAACGCGCGTGCGCGCGTGTGGTATTGTCAATGGAACATATAAGTATCAAGTTTCTCCCACTTTTCACGGAAAAGTGGTCAAAAAAGATTTTAGTTATTTATGCGGCAGTTATTAAAAATAACTGCATAATTTGAAGACCGTGCGCGACAAAAATACGTGCGAGGTGGTAACACCTCACACGTTGCGCACTACTTATAGAAGCAAAGACTACTTAATAACGGCAGCAGCTACTTTTGCAATCTTTATTGCATCCTCAGCATCTAAATCCTGCATAGGATTTTTACCTTTTTTGACGTGTGCCATTCCAACTTCTTTGTTATTGTGGATTCGCACACCTTCTTCGGTAAGTTCCACGAATTTCTCAATATGTTGCAATACTCCGCATTTGTCAAGAGCATCAAACATTTCACAGAATCGGTAATACGTAGGATGTTTAGAAAGCAAATCATAACTTTGCTTATTACGAAGCAACATCAGCAATTCAAGCTGCAACTTAGATTTTTCATCCGTTAAATTGCGGTCAATCCAAGTTTTTACAAACTCATCATTCGACCACAAGGAAGCATCCGCAGTTGCTTTTTCAAATTTTGCCATAAAGGAAGCACGGTCAGCAGAAGTAATAACATCGTACAATTCATCCGAGCGATTCGCTTCGTTTAAAAGTAAACGGTTTGCACGTTTCTGCCCAATAACTTGTTGCACAAGCAAATTACCTGCTTCTTCTTCAACTCTCTTTTGCTCTTTAATCAAAGCCATTTCTTCGGCAGTTTTGCCTTCAAGCGATTGCAGATACTTGATATGTTCGGCTTTTTCTGATGAAGACACTTGCGTCATAATCGTATTCGCGTAATTGAAATCAATATCACTCGAGATTTTATCAATCCGCTCGCCCATCGTAAGATTATCAGTGTACACTTTACCGAGAAATGCATTAAACGAACGAATAGCAGGACTAAAACGTTCCATTCGTTGATACTCAGGCGACTGAATAAATGGCTGCCAAATTTTACCGACTTCTGATTCGGGGTCAAGTGAATGAATCCAAGAACCTAAATCGGCAAATGAATGCACTTTGTTTTTATCAATCGTGTGAATATTCTTCGCAACAAAGTTCAAAGCATTGTGAGCAGTCCAAGCACCCATAATACCACCATCATCGGAAGCAAAAGAATCAAACAATAATTTACCTGTATCAGCAACCATATTTGCAATAGATGCACCAACCTGCTGCATTCCTTTGGCATATGTGGCTGCCTGCTCACGCATACTATCAGCAGTCATTTCGCCAAGAGCAGCAACATCAACACCCTGCATCTGGTTAACTGATTCAGCAGGAGTATAAGTAGGAACACCCATTTCACCTGCTGCACCAGAGCCTGCAATTATTTGACGTGCCTGTTGCTCGCTCAATCCTGCTGCAACGAGTTGTTTAAGTTGTCCCAACGAATTATTACGTTCGAAAGCCAAATCAGCAGCCTGTTGGTCACGTTTCCAAGCCAAATCAGCCTGTTGCGCTTCGAATCGTTGCTGTTGACGATTCGCCTCACGTTGGAGCTCATTTTGCTCACGTTGAAATTCAAGTTGCTTTTCAAGTGCTTCTTCTTGCGCTTTAATTTGTTGTTTTGTTGTAACTCCCTGAGTAATCGCATTTATTAAATCATCAATAATTAGCATAATAGTAAGAAATTAAAAAGCAGGGCGGCAAAGAACCGCCCTACCAAATGAAACAAAATTACACAAATTCAACCTTTGCAGGCAGTGAGCGTTCAATAAAGAGCGGCATTTCAATTTCACCAAACGCGATGGAATCCCAAGACTTCAAACCTAAGAAACAATCCAAAGGAAGATGCACACGGTTATTTACCGCATTTATAGTAAGCAACGAATTGCCCTGATTATACAAATCACGTAACCAAACATATGAACGATACTCACGCAAATACTTGCCATGAACACCATCCAACGCAGCACGATAACCATAATAACGCGGAACATATCCATAAGGAGTATTAAGAGAAGAATACTGCATACCTGTATCAGCCAAACCACGCAACAAATCGCACGCGCGCACAATTACACGATTATCCTGTGCAAACTCAGGAATAATTTGGTCAGATACCTTTAACTCCTGCAAATGTGGATTCAATACGTTGTAATGTACCAACGGCATAATACTCACGAAATTGATAAGGAAAGCCGCATCAGAAGTAGTATAAGTAAACGAATCAGACAAAGACGCATTCGACACAAGTGTACGTTGCCCAGCAACAGTCGCACCTGTATCAACAGGCGAAATAGTCTGCTCACCGTTAATCATAGATTCAGAACCGCCAATAT
>CATQJL010000195.1:0-20789 GCA_958299035.1 Cylicocyclus nassatus | reverse complement strand
AAGCAGTGGTATCAACGCAGAGTACTGGCCGCTTCGCCGAACGCATCGCGCTGCTGAAGTTCCAGTCCACCGGCGGCGAACCGCAACTCCTCGGCGATGCGGTGGCAGCCTACCTGGAGGCGGGCAGCTACGAGCACCACCTGCACCGCATGCGTCGCCTGTATCGCGAGCAGGTGGGGCGGCTGCGCCAGCTGGTGGCCGAGTACTTCCCGGCGGGCACCCGCGCCACCGAGCCGCAGGGCGGTTTCCTGCTGTGGCTGGAACTGCCGGGCGTGGACACGCGCGAACTGTTCGAACGTGCGCTGCAGGAAGACATCGTGTTCATGCCCGGCCAGGTCTATTCGCGCGGCGCCCGCTACCGGCATTGCCTGCGGCTGTCGTGCTGCCAGACCCTGGATGCGCGCTTCATCGGTGCGGTGGAGCGACTGGGTGCGATCGCGCGCGAGCTGGCGGCTGCAGCACGGTAGTGCCGGCCGCTGGCCGGCAACTGCATCCACCCAACGATCCCGGGATTGCCGGCCAGCGGCCGGCACTACAGGTGCGCGGCCAGCGCTTCGCCATTTGCCCCCGGCAGGTGCGGCAGCCGCCCCCAGCACGGCATCGGCAGGCGCTGCCGCAGCGTGGCGATGTTCTCGTCCTGGCGCTGCATCGCCGGGTCGATGTGATTGCCGACCCAGCCCAGGCACGCCACACCGCTGGCCTGCAGCGACTGCGCGGTCAGCCGCGCGTGGTTGACGCAGCCCAGCCGCATGCCCACCACCAGCAGCACCGGCAGCTGCAACGCGCGCACCAGGTCCAGCTGGTCCAGCGTGGCCGAGACCGGCGCCAACCAGCCGCCAACGCCCTCCACCACCACGATATCGGCCTGCGCACGCAGGCGCGCGAACGCGGCCACGATCGGCGCCAGTTCCACCTGCACGCCATCTTCGGCAGCGGCCAGCTCCGGTGCCAGCGGCTGCCGCAGCGCATACGGGTTCAGGTCGGCATAGTCCGGTACCGGCCAGCTGGCCGCCTGCAGGGCCAGCGCGTCGTCGTTGCGCAGGCCCTGCCCCAGATCCTCGCTGCCGCTGGCCACCGGCTTCATGCCGACCGCGCGCAGGCCACGACGGCGCAGTGCGTGCAGCAGCGCGGTGCTGACCGCGGTCTTGCCGATCTCGGTATCGGTGCCGGTCACGAACAGGGCAGGTGGCAGCGTGGCGGGCAATGGCATCGATGGGCTCCAGCAGGGCAACAGAGCGTGCATTATCGCCGGCCCCGCACGCTTGCTAGACTGCGGGCATGTTCGCCAATGCCTCGCTCACCGGCAGCAAGCCGGAACAATACGCCCAGCTGCTGGAACAGGCCCGAGGCCTGGTCTACGCCGAGTCCGACCGCATCGCCAACGCGGCCAACCTCTCCGCGCTGGTCTACCACGCCCTTCCCGATCTGAACTGGGTCGGCTTCTACCTGTACGACGGCAAGGAACTGGTGGTCGGCCCGTTCCAGGGCCTGCCCGCCTGCGTGCGCATCCCGCTGGACAAGGGCGTGTGCGGCGCGGCCGCCAGCCAGCGCGTGACCCAGCGCGTGGACGACGTCGATGCCTTCCCCGGCCACATCGCCTGCGACTCGGCCTCGCGCTCGGAGCTGGTGGTGCCACTGCTGCGCGGTGATGAGCTGATCGGCGTGTTCGACATCGACAGCCCGAAGGTTGGCCGCTTCGATGCCGAGGACCAGGCCGGGCTGGAGGCCATCGCCCGCGTGTTCGTCGAGGCCCTGGGATGAGCGCACCGAAGCTGCGCAACATCGGCCCCAAGAGTGCGGCGTGGCTGCGCCAGGTCGGCCTGCGCAGCCGCGAGGAGCTGGTCGCGATCGGTGCGGTCGGCGCCTTCGTCAAGGTCAAGCGGGCGGGCTTCAAGCCCAGCCTGAACCTGCTGTACTCGCTGGAAGGCGCATTGCTGGACTGCCACTGGCAGGAACTGAGCGAGGCGCAGCGCGAAGCGCTGGTGCAGGACTACGAAGCACGCATCGCCGCGCACCCGCTGAAGGCGGCCGGCCCGGCCTCCGGCCCGGTGCATGAGCAGCGCTTCGATGCCTACGATGACGCTGAAGACAGCGTCGCCGAGAGCGCCGACGAGGATTGAGGCCTCCGCGTTCCTGGGGATGCCGGCCAGCGGCCGGCACTACCACTGTGATGCGGGATCGGTCGTGCCGGCCGCTGGCCGGCACAACCCTCGGCTCAGGGCTGCTGCAGTTCCAGCAGTTCGCCCACCAGACCTGCTTCACCGCGTTCCAGCCGTACCCGCAGGCGTGTGCCATGGTCGATGCGCAGCGCCCAGCACAGCGACATCGGCAGGCCGCACACCTGCGACAGCACCATGCGCAGCGGGCCACCGTGGCTGACCACCAGTGTCGGCAGCGGGTCATCATCATCGAGCAGGCGATCCAGCGCGCGTGCGATGCGCCGCTCGAAATGGCCCCAGCTCTCGCCGTTCGGTGGCGGGAACGCGTGCGGGTCGGCATGGAACGCCGCCAGCGCGTCTTCCGGCAGATCGAACAGGGACTGCCCGTCCCAATCACCGAAATCCAGTTCTTCCCACTCTTCGTCCGGCTCCACATCCAGGCCGCGCGCCGTGGCCAGCGCCATCGCCGTATGCAGCGAGCGCAGCCGCGGCGAACTGATCACCCGCTCCCACGGCTGTGCGGCGTAGGCGTCGACCAGTTCCTGTGGCAGCGGCGCCAGCTGCGGTGGATCGGTGCGGCCATCGAGGAACTCATCGCGACCGTTGCCGGCATGGCGGACCAGGTCGAGGATCATGCGTGCGCCCCGTACAGGCAACGCGGGAACAGCGGAAAACGGGCGGACATCGGCAACGGCACCACGGGATCGAGGGACCATTCTAAGGGCACAGCAAAGGCAGTCGAGCAAGCTCGACCCTACGGCTGCCGGGGATGGCGTAGACTGCGCGCACTTCCAGGTGACCTGCGGCCTTGGCCGGCAGGTTGAAACGGGAAGCCGGTGACGCGTGATTCCACGCCAGGCCGGCGCTGCCCCCGCAACGGTAAGCACGTCAGTTCCAGGCAACAACGCCACTGTGCCACGCGCATGGGAAGGCGCCTGGACGGTGGCCTCGCGCCACCCGGCGGCAAGCCCGGAGACCGGCCCGGAAGCCTCAGGTCGCGATGCGGTGGGCATGGCGCTGGATGAGCACGGCGTCGGCCGTGGCATCGGCGCGTGTCTGGCTTCGCGGCTCCTCCCCTTCGCTGCGCGGGCGTGCGTGGCACCTGGAGTACCCCATGAAGCTGCAGTCCCGAATGCTGTCCCTGGCCGTGCTGGCCGCCCTGCCCGCGCTGGCGCAGGCCGCCGATGACACCACCGCGCTCGACCAGGTGCTGGTTACCGCCACCCGCACGCCGATCGCTCTGCAGGACAGCATCGCGCCGGCCCAGGTGATCGACCGCGCGCAGATCGAATCCAGCCAGGCCACCTCGCTGCAGGAACTGCTGCGCGGCCGCGCCGGCATCAACCTGACCAACACCGGCGGCCTGGGCAAGCAGAGCTCGCTGTTCCTGCGCGGCACCAACTCCGGCCACACCGTGGTGCTGGTCGACGGCGTCCGCATCAACAGCGCCGACCTCGGCCTGGCCATGTACCAGGATCTTCCGCTGGCGCAGATTGAACGCGTGGAGATCGTGCGCGGGCCGCAGTCCAGCCTGTATGGCGCCGATGCCATCGGTGGCGTGATCCAGATCTTCACCCGCCGCAACGCCGGTGACTTCGCTCCGCACTTCCAGCTCGGCGGCGGCAGCAACGGCCTGCGCGAGGCCAGCGGCGGCATCGGGGGTGGCACCGAACGTGGCTGGTTCGGTGCCGACATCGCCTACCAGCATTCCGATGGCATCGACGCCTGCCGCGGCTCTTCCTCGGTGTTCACTGCCGGCTGCTTTGCCGACGAGCACGACCGCGACGGCTACCGCAACCTGTCCAAGAGCCTGCGTGGCGGCTACACCTTCAACGACCAGTGGAACGTGGAAGGCAGCGCGCTGCGTGCCGATGGCAGGAACCACTACGACGGCTACTACAACTACTCCGAAACCCGCCAGCAGGTACTGGCCGGCAAGGTGCGCTACACGCCGTCCGAACGCGCGGCATTCACTGCCAACGTCGGCCGCAGCGACAACGAATCGGACAACTACGGCGCGCCAGGGGTGTTCGGCAGTGCGCAGACCCACCGCGACAGCGCCTCGCTGCAGGGCGATTTCGGCCTGGCCGAAGGCCAGCTGCTGAGTGCCGGCGTGGACTGGAGCGAAGACAACCTGGATGGCAGCAGCGCGGGCTACCTCGTCGACAGCCGTCGCAACACCGGCGTGTTCGTGCAGTACCAGGGCCGCTTCGGCCGCCACCAGCTGCAGGCCAGCGCACGCAACGACGACAACCAGCAGTTCGGCAACCACGCCACCGGCAGCGTTGGCTGGGCGATGCAACTGGAGCACGGCCTGCGCGTCAACGCCAGCTACGGCACCGCGTTCAAAGCGCCGACCTTCAGCGACCTGTACGACCCGTGGAGCGGCGTGCCGACGTTGAAGCCGGAGAAGTCCAAGAGCGCCAACCTTGGCGTTTCACAGCAGGGCCAGGGCTGGCGCTGGGGCCTGGACGTGTACGAAACCCGCATCGATGACCTGATCACCTACGATGCGCTCACGATGAAGATGCAGCAGGTGGAGAAGGCGCGCATCCGTGGCGCCGAACTGACCGGTGGCGTGCTGCTGGCCGGCTTCGATATCAACGCGCAGTTGAGCTACACCGACCCACGCAACCGCACCCGCGGCAGCACCCAGTTCGACAACTGGCTGCCGCGCCGCGCGCAGCAGACCGCGCGCCTGGACATCGACCGTCGCTTCGGCGACGTCCGCGCCGGACTGACCGTGCAGGGCGCGGGCAAGCGCTATGACAACGCCGGCAACTCGGTGAAGGTCGGCGGCTACGGCACGCTGGACCTGCGCGCCGAGTACGCGCTGACGCCGTCGTGGTCGCTGCTGGCGCGTGCGGCCAACGTGTTCGACCGCAGGTACGAGACCGTGGCGTGGTACAACCAGCCCGGCCGCGAGTACCAGCTGAGCGTGCGTTACCAGCCGAAATGACCGCAACGGTCATGGTGGTGCCGGCCGCTGGCCGGCAGCATCATGACCTCCGGCAGAGCGCCCCGGATTGCCGGCCAGCGGCCGGCACTACCCGTTGCGTCGGTCCGGGTTACCGGCCGGCGACCAGGGATGTCCGTTGCATCAGCGCTGCAACCCCGGCAACTCACGCAGGTCGTCGATCACGGCCACCGCATGTGCGGTGGCCAGATCCAGGCCACGCGGATAGCCATAGCGCACCAGCGCGATCGGCATGCCGGCCTCTTCGGCGGCGCGGTAGTCGGTCAGCGAATCACCGACCATCAGGCAGGCGTCTACCGGCAACCCGAAGTGCGCAGCGATGTGGCGCAGCGGTTCACCACTGGGCTTGCGCTGCGGCAGCGAGTCGCCGCCCAGTATCAGCGCGAACGCTTCGCCGATGCCCAGGTGCTGCAGCAGCGGAGGCACCAGCGCTTCTGGCTTGTTGGTGCAGATCGCCAGCGGCACGTTGCGCGCACGCAGCTGTGCCAATGCGTCGGCAACGCCATCGAACAGGCGTGGGCTGCGCAGCAGGCATTCCCGGTAGTGCACCATGAACACCGGCATCACCGCGGCCAGATCGACCTCGCGGCCGGCGGCATGCACGGCCTGCTCCACCAGGCGACGCACACCATCGCCGATCCAGCCCAGCACCGTGGTTTCCGGCACGCGCGCCACACCGATGTCTTCCAGCGTGCGGTTCAGTGCTTCGGCGATATCGGCCGCGCTGTCGACCAGCGTGCCATCGAGGTCGAACACGACCAGCGGATAGGGATACGACAAGGGACGGCACCTGTGCGACGTGGGGCCGTCCATTGTACGTCGGCCTGCTTTTCTGCAGGCCCGCCTCAGCCGATCCTGCGCGCGCGGGTGGCCAGGAACGTGGGCAGATAACGGTCGATCAGAAAGCGCGGCTGCGGCTGCCAGTCTTCCATGAAACGATCGATGACGAAGCCGGCGTCGAGCTGACCGCCGATGAGTTCGGTCAGGCTGTGGCCGAAGGTGAGCGCATCGCCGCGCGCCAGCTTGGCCTCGCGCTCGGCCGGTGCCAGGTCTTCCAGGTCCGAATAGGGAATGGCGTACTGCGGCCGGATCAAGCCCTGCGCATCCAGCTGCGGATCGCGCGCACCAACGAACAGCACCGGGTTGTAGAAGCTGGCCATCAGCATGCCGTCGCGCGCGAGCACGCGATGGCACTCGCTCCACACCGGGCGCACGTCGGGCACGTACAGGTTCGAGATCGGCTGGAACACCACATCGAAACTGCCGTTGGCGAACGCGTGCAGGTCGCGCATGTCGCCCTGCACCGTGCGCAACTGCAGGCCATCGCGCGCCGCGACCTGGCGGTCCTGCTCCAGCTGCCCGTCGGACAGGTCGAACACGGTGACCTCGGCACCGGCCGCGGCCAGTACCGGCGCCTGCTGTCCCCCGCCCGAAGCCAGGCACAGGATGCGGCGGCCGCGCACATCGCCCAGCCAGTCCAGCGGCAGTGCACGCGGCGTCAGATGCACCTGCCAGCGCCCTTCGCGCGCGGCGGCGATGGTTGAGCTTTCAACCGGGCGCGACCACTCGCGCACCTCGCTGGCCTGGCGGTCCCAGGCAGCACGGTTGTGGTCGATCAAGGCCTGTCCATGGTTCATGTGTTCTCCTTGCCCGGCGGGCGCCAATCCAGGTCCTGGAAGGCCGGGCTGGCGAAACACTCGCCCAGGTAGTCCAGGAATCGACGCATGATAGCGGGCTGCTGGCGCCGTGATGCGTACACGGCATGAATGCCGAGTTCGTCCAGGCTGAAATCCGGCAGCAGTTCGATCAGCTCGCCAGTGCGCAGCAGCGGCGCCACCTGGTAGGTCGGCAGCATCGCGATGCCGGCACCGGCCCGCACCGCCTCCAGCAGCAGCGAGGCCTCGTTGGCACTGATGTTGCCGCCCACCGCCACCGACAGCGAACGGCCGTCGCGGTGCAACTGCCAGAGGCTCTTGCCGACGTAGTGGTGGGTCAGGCAGTTGTGTGCGGCCAGGTGCTCGGGAGCGGTCGGCGTGCCGCGTGCCTGCAGGTAGGACGGCGTCGCGCACAGCACCGAGCGGCAGGTGGCCAGCCGCCGCGCGATCAGGCTGGGATCGATCTGGCGCGCGATGCGCACCGCCAGGTCCACCCGCTCTTCCACTAGGTTCACCGTGCGGTCGACCAGCAGCAGCTCGATGCGCGCCGCCGGGTGGCGTGCGACGAAACCGGCCACCGCGCGCGCCAGATGGCTCTGCCCGAACGACACGCTGGCGGTCACCCGCAGCGTGCCGTGCGGCTCGGGATCATCGCTGGCCAGCTCGCCCTGCAGCGCCTCGCCGATCTCCAGCATCTGCCGGAAGCGCGCCAGCGCCGCTTCGCCGGGACCGGTCAGGCTGACCCGGCGCGTGGTCCGGTGCAGCAGGCGCGCCCCCAGCCAGCCTTCGACCTCGGCCAGGTAGCGGCTGACCATCGCCCGCGACATGTCCAGCACCTCGGCGGCCGCGGTCAGGCTTCCGCGCTCGGCGACCTCGACGAACACAGTCATGGCGGTCAATCGGTCCATATGCTCGATCCATGCAACAAACAAGCGCGTTATACGCTGTTTTTCGAGCGACTGCAGCGGCCTAGAGTGGCCCCATTCGCACCCCACACCGCCCCACGGAGTCCTGCCATGAAGATCGCCCTCATTGGTTCCACCGGCAACATCGGCCGCCAGATCGCCCGCCACGCGCTGGCCCACGGCCACGAACTCACCGTCATCGTGCGCAGCGCGCAGGATCTTCCGGCCGAGCTGGCCGGCGCGCATCCGGTGATCGCTTCGCTGGACGACCCGGATGCGCTGGTTGCCGCCATCACCGGCCACGACGTGCTGGCCAGCGCCTACGGCCCGCGGCCGGGCGATGACATCGGCCGCGTCGGCGAGGTCGCCGCACAGCTGGCCGCCGCTGCGCGCAAGGCCGGCGTGCCACGCCTGGTAGTGGTCGGCGGTGCCGGCAGCCTGGAAGTCGCCCCCGGCGTGCAGCTGGTGGATACCCCGAACTTCCCGGAGGCCTACAAGCCGTACGCGCTGGCCCATCGCGAAGCCTTCAAGCGCCTGCAGGCGGTGGAGGACCTGGACTGGACCTTCTTCTCGCCGGCCGCCGAAATCGGCCCGGGTGAAGAGCGAGGCCAGTACCGCGTGCAGCCCAAGGCGTTCCTCGCCGATGCCAGCGGCCACAGCCGCATCAGCTACGCCGACTATGGCGCTGCGTTCGTCGCCGAGCTGGAAGCACACAAGTACCCGAAGCAGATCATCACTGCGGCGTATTGATCATGGCGTGCGCGGGCCTGCCCGTTCGCCGGGCATGGCCTGGCGCTACCCACCTGTAACGCCGAGCCGATGCTCGGCACGATATCCCCACAAGGACATCCCCATGCGTACCGCTGCCCTGCTGCTCCCCCTCGCCCTGGCCGCCAGTTTCACCAGTGCCCCGCTGCTGGCCGCACCGGCTACCCCGTCGCACGCCACGGCGGCCAAGTCCCAGCTGCGCCTGCAGACATTCCACCCCGGCCCGCAGGCCATGTTCTCGGTGTCCTCGGTGCTGATCGAAGGCCGCCATGACGCAATGCTGGTTGATGCGCAGTTCGGCGCCAGCGACGCGCGCAGGCTGGTCGAGCTGATCCGCGCCAGCGGCAAGCAGCTGACCACGATCTACATCAGCCACGGCGACCCGGACTACTACTTCGGCCTGGCCACGCTGCAGGATGCGTTCCCGCAGGCGCGCATCGTCGCCACCGCGCAGACTGTCGCCCACATCCAGCAGACCCAGGCCGGCAAGCTGGCCTACTGGGGACCGAAGATGGGGGCCGATGTCCCCGCGCGCATCGTGGTGCCACAGGTGCTGGAGGGAGACGCGCTGCAGCTGGAAGGTCAGCGCCTGCCGCTGATCGGCCTGGATGGCCCGACCCCGGACCGCAGCGTGCTGTGGATACCGTCGCTGCGCGCGATCGTCGGCGGCATTCCGGTGGTGGCGGGCGAGCATGTGTGGATGGCCGACACCCAGACGCCCAAGTCACACGCCGACTGGCTGCAGACCCTGCAGCGCCTGCAGGCACTGAAGCCGAAAGTGGTGGTGCCGGGGCACTACGCACCGGGTGCGGCACTGGATGCCAGTGCACTGCGCTTCACCGCCGATTACATCCGCGCCTTCGATGCCGAGACGGCAAAAGCCAAGGACAGCGCGGCGCTGGTGAAGGCGATGCAGGCGCGCTACCCGAAGCTGGCCGGCGTCGAGTCGCTGCAGCTGAGTGCGAAGGTGGCCAAGGGCGAGATGCAGTGGCCATGAGGTAGGGGTTTTCTTTTGCAGGGCTGCGCCCTGCACCTGCCGAAGCAACGTCAACGTCAACGTCAACGTCAAAAGCCGAGGTTCCGTGGGTTGGCGGGGTGGGTCCGGTGGCGGGGGACGCCGTAAACCCCCAGACCGGCCCAGCCGCTGGCGGCTGTGCGTTCGGGCGCTTGCGAAGCAGTGCTTCGCAAGCAAAGCGCCCTCACCCCTGGGGGCTTGGCCGCGGCATCCATGCCGCGGACACCCCCGCCACCGGACCCACCCCGCCTTCGACAGTTCTCTGCGATCTGTAGCTTTTTGTAGAGTCGAGCCATGCTCGACTGCCGTTCGTTGCGGAATCGAAATGTTCGACGGCGAACGATCAATTTCCTTCAGAATCGTTCGTTCCGTGCTCGAACAATTCGCCCTGCACCACCGGCTCCTTTTCGCGGAAACCGCCCAGGCCGACGCCCACCAGGCGGTAGCGGGTTTCGGCCGGCAGGTCGACGCGGGCACGCAGGGCCAGGGCGATGTCGCGCAGTTCTTCCATCGATTCCGGCGGGCGCTCCGGGGTGAAGCTGCGGGTAAGGATGCGGAACTGCGCGGTCTTCAGCTTCAGCACCACGGTGTGGCCGACGCGCTCGGTCTTGCGGGTGGCATGCCAGGTCTTCTCCGCCAGCTGCACGATCGCCTCGCTCAGGTCCTCCAGCAGCAGGTCTTCGGCGAAGGTGTCCTCCGAAGAAATCGACTGCACCTGCTGGTCCGGTTCCACCGGCCGCTCGTCCACACCGCGTGCGCGGTTGTACAGGCTGCGGCCGAAGCTGCCGAACGCCTCTTCCAGATCAACCAGCGCCCACTGCCGCAGGTCGCCACAGGTGACGATGCCGCGCGCGGCCAGCTTGCCTTCCATCACCTTGCCCACGCCGGGCACCCGGTTCACCGGCAGCGGCAGCAGGAACGCGTCCACCCGCTGCGGTGGAATCACGAACTGCCCATCGGGCTTGCGCCAGTCCGATGCGATCTTGGCCAGGAACTTGTTCGGCGCGATCCCGGCTGAAGCGGTCAGCTGGGTTTCTTCACGGATCTGCGTGCGGATGGTGCGGGCGATATCGGTGGCCAGCTCGATGCCGCTCTTCGGCTCGGTCACGTCCAGGTAGGCCTCGTCCAGCGACAGCGGCTCGACCAGATCGGTATGGCGCAGGAAGATCTCGCGCACCTGGCGTGACACCGCCTTGTAACGCGAGAAGTCCGGCGGCACGAAGATCGCATCCGGACACAGGCGTTCAGCACGCAGCGCCGGCATCGCCGAGCGCACGCCGAACACGCGGGCTTCGTAGGAGGCCGCACACACCACCGAGCGGGCGCCGCGCCATGCCACGACCACCGGCTTGCCACGCAGTGACGGATCGTCGCGCTGCTCCACCGACGCGTAGAAGGCGTCCATGTCGACGTGGATGATCTTGCGCAGTGCGTTCATGGTTGGCCGACATCATACCCGCACCGTACCGGTCCAGACGGCGAAGTATGGTCGTTGTGCATCAACGGGATGCGCGATCTGGGCGGAAAACACTACGCACGCGTACGGTGCGGCGGTTTGATTCCCGCTGCAACCGTCGTGCATCCTCGACGGATTGTTGCCTCGTTTTCGCTTCCAGGATTGCGCTTTCCATGACTCGTCTCCACGCGTTCAACCGCGACCAGCTGCTGGCCAGCGCACGCGGTGAACTGTTCGGCGCCGCCGCCGGCCGTCTGCCCAACGATCCGATGCTTATGTTCGACCGCATCACCGAAATCCGCGAGGACGGCGGACCACATGGCAAAGGCATGGTACGCGCCGAACTGGATATCCGCCCGGACCTGTGGTTCTTCGGCTGCCATTTCATCGGCGACCCGGTGATGCCCGGCTGCCTGGGCCTGGATGCCATGTGGCAGCTGACCGGCTTCTTCCTGACCTGGCTGGGCGCCCCCGGCAAGGGCCGCGCGCTGGGCTGCGGTGAAGTGAAGTTCACCGGCCAGGTGCTGCCGGATGCCAAGCTCGTGCGCTACGAGATCGATATCAGCCGGGTCATCAACCGCAAGCTGGTGATGGCCCAGTCGGACGCCCGCATGTACGTGGATGACCGCGAAATCTACAGCGCGCGCGACCTGCGCGTCGGCCTGTTCACCGAAACCGGGAGCTTCTGATGCGTCGCGTCGTCATCACCGGCATGGGCATCACGTCCTGCCTCGGCAATGATCTGGATACCGTCTCGGCCGCGCTGCGCGAAGGCCGCTCGGGCATCACCACGCTGGCCGACCACGCCGAAGCCGGGCTGCGCAGCCAGGTCGGCGGCCGTGTCGACCTCGACCTGGACGCGCTGATCGACCGCAAGCAGAAGCGCTTCATGAGCGATGCGGCGGCCTTTGCCTACCTGTCCATGCGCGATGCCATCGCCGATGCCGGGCTCAGCCCCGAGCAGGTCAGCAACCTGCGCACCGGCCTGATCGCCGGCTCCGGTGGCGGCTCCAGCGAATGGCAGATCGGCGCAGTCGACCTGCTGCGCGAACGTGGCGTGCGCAAGGTCGGCCCGTACATGGTGCCGCGCACGATGTGCTCGACGGTCTCGGCCTGCCTGGCCACCGCCTACCAGATCAAGGGCGTCAGCTACTCGCTGTCGGCCGCCTGCGCGACCTCGGCGCACTGCATCGGCGCGGCCGCGGACATGATCCGCCACGGCGCGCAGGACATCATGTTTGCCGGCGGCGGCGAAGACCTGCACTGGTCGATGAGCGTGATGTTCGACGCGATGGGCGCGCTGTCCACCAGCTTCAACGAAACCCCGGCCAGCGCCTCGCGCCCGTACGACAAGGACCGCGACGGCTTCGTCATCGCCGGTGGCGGCGGCATGCTGGTGCTGGAGGATTACGACCACGCCGTCGCACGCGGTGCGCACATCCATGCCGAACTGATCGGCTACGGCGTGACCTCCGACGGTGCCGACATGGTGGCGCCGTCCGGCGAAGGCGCCGTGCGCTGCATGAAGATGGCGCTGCAGGGCATCGATCGCCCGCTGGACTACCTCAACACCCACGGCACTTCGACCCCGCTGGGCGACGTCACCGAGCTCAACGCGATCCGCGAAGTGTTCGGCGATGCAGTGCCACCGCTGTCCTCGACCAAGGCGTTGTCCGGCCATTCGCTGGGCGCGGCCAGCGTGCACGAGGCGATCTACTGCCTGCTGATGATGCGCGACGGCTTCGTTGCCGGTTCAGCCAACATCGCCGAGCTGGACCCGAAGGTGGAGAGCTTCCCGATCCTGCGCGAAAGCCGCGAGCAGAGGCTGGATACGGTGATGTCCAACAGTTTCGGCTTCGGTGGCACCAACGCCGCCCTGGTGTTCGGGCGGGTGTGAGGGGAAGGTGTGCCGACCAACGGTCGGCACCCACCGGGGCATTGGGGTGTGCCAACCAAGGTTGGCATCCACCAGAGCGGTGAAGTGTGCCAACCAAGGTTGGCACCCACCGTCAGGTGCGGTTGGCACCCACCTTATTTCGGCAGCAGCGGCAGCAGCAGTGCGTGCGCGTCCACCAGCGAGCCGACGATGCGATGGCCCAGTGCGCGCAACTCTTCGTCCGGGTGCACCAGGTCCGGCACCTGGATCACGGTCATGCCGGCCGCCAATGCGGCGCGCGTACCGGCCGGTGAGTCCTCCAGCGCCAGGCAGCGCTCCGGCGCCTGTCCCAGCCGCTGCGCGGCCAACAGGTAGATATCCGGCGCCGGCTTCGGCCGCGCCACGTCGCCACTGGTGATCACCGCATCGAAGTAGGGCAGCAGGCCCGCCGCGGCCAGCTTGCGGTTGGCGCGCGGCTGCCGGGTGGTGGTCGCCACCGCGCGCGGAACCGCGTGCGCCTTCAGCAGTTCCAGCAGCTCCAGGATGCCCGGCCGCAGCGGCAGGCCGGTCTGCGTGCGTGCTTCATACAGGTCATGGCAGCGTGCCGCGACCGCTTCGATCACGCTGTCTTCGATGCCCTGCGCGCGCAGCAGTGCGTGCGTGTCACGATCGCCGAGGCCAACCATGCGCAGGAACACTGCCTTGTCCAGGCCCAGTCCGAATTCGTCGGCGGCCTCGCTCCAGCAGGCCAGCGCGACCCGCTCGCTGTCGATCATCAGGCCGTCCATGTCGAAGATGACGGCGTCGGGCAGGAACGGCAGCGCAGCGATAGTGGTCATGGAGCGAACAGCGTATCCAGGTCGGTGGAGGTGAGCTGCCGCCATTGCCCTTCGTCCAGCCCCTGCAGGTCCAGCCCGCCAACGCGGCTGCGGTGCAGGGCCTGCACGTGGTTGCCGGTGGCGGCGAACATGCGGCGCACCTGATGGTAGCGGCCTTCGTGCAGCACCAGGCGCGCGCGGCGCGCGTCCAGCACCTCGAGTTCAGCCGGCAGCAGGGGCGTCTTCTCGGACTCCAGCATCAGCGTGCCGCTGGCGAACAGGGCCACTTCATCGCCGCGCAGGTCGTCGCTCAGTTCCACTTCGTAGACCTTGGGCAGCTTCGATTTCGGCGAGATGATCCGGTGCAGCAGGCCACCATCGTCGGTCAGCAGCAGTAGGCCACTGGTCTCGCGGTCGAGGCGGCCGACCGTGGACAGCACCGGGTCGCGGTCGCGGAAGCGCGGCGGCAGCAGGTCGTAGATCAGGCGGCCGGTGTCCTTGGTCGAACAGGTGTAGCCGGCCGGCTTGTGCAGCGCGATCGACAGCCCCACCGGCGGGTCCAGCGGCTCGCCATCGACCCGGATGGCGTCGTGCGGCACCTGGTCATCGGCGTACAGCACTTCGCCGTCGGCATCGGTGACGCGGCCCTCGCGGAACATCCACTGCACCTGCTTGCGGCTGCCATAGCCCAGGTTGGCGATGTGCTTGACCAGTTTCATCGGCCCTTCCCCTTCACCGCTTCAACCAGCTTGAAACCGTCGCGCTCGGCAATCACGCGCACGGCGCCGAAGCTGTCGTTGAGGGTGTGCTCGTACGGCAGGTGGCGGTTGGCCACCACGTACAGCCGCCCGCCCGGGCGCAGCGCCTGCGCGGCCACGGCGATGAAGCGCTGGCCGATGTCCGGGCGGTCGGCCCGCGACGGTGTGTGGAACGGCGGGTTGCTGATGATCACGTCGTAGCCCGGCTCGATGCCGGCGGTGACGTCACGCCACAGGAAACGCAGCGGCAGCGGGCGCGGCGGCGGCGCCAGGTTCAGTTCGGCCAGGGCCAGCGCGCGCTGCTCGGCCTCGTACAGGTCCAGCGCGGTGATCTTCGGGCAGCGCTCCAGCAGTTCGCGCGACAGGTAGCCGTAGCCGGCACCGAGGTCGGCGGCACGCCCGGCCAGATCGGCCGGCAGGTGCTCTGCCAGCAATGCCGAGGCCGGATCGATGCGATCCCAAGCGAACACGCCCGGGCGGCTGAGGAAACGGCCGCCGACGATCGGGCGCACCGCGTCCAGCGCCGACCAGCGCTTGGCCAGGTCGGCATCGTGCTGGCCCTGCATCGGCGCGGTCCAGTACACGCGGCAATGGTTCTTGGTCAGGCTGCCGCCGAGGCCGGTCAGCTGCTTGAGGTCGCCCTCGCCGGAGCGTGCGCCTTCGTTGTTGGACTGGCAGGCCACGATGCGACCGCCGTCGGCCACCAGCGCCAGCGCGCGGGCGAACAGCACACGGGCCTCTTCGCGCTGGCGCGGCGGCAGCACCAGCACCAGCGGGTAGCGGCCCTTGCCGGCCACGTCATCCAGCTGGCCGCTGACGGTCCAGCCGGCGGCCTGCTGCAGCGGCTGCGCGAACGGGGCGAAGCTCTGCTCGCAGTGCACCTCGCGGTTGCCCGCCGCTTCGCGCAACGGCCAGCCGTCGCGGGCACGCAGGAAGGCCACCGGGCCCTCCGGCCAGCGCAGGGCACCTTGGGAGAACGGCAGGAACAGGGTCTGCAGGGGGGCGTCGTCGCTGGAGGCCATCGGCGCGGGTACTTCAAGCGTGAGGGCCGTCCATTGTACCGGCTTGGCCGGTCCGGCCCCGGCGGGCCACTTTGCGAAACCCGAACGGGGCCTTGATGTGCCAGCAACATTGAAACGTTCAGGGTAGAGGCTCCCCCCGGAAACCCAGGAGAACCTGCATGCGAGCCTTGTTCGTCGGTGGCGTGGTCGACAACAGTGAAATGGACCTGGAAGGCAGCCATCCGCCCGTGCACTACCCCGAGGACACCGGCGGCGGCCACTCGCGCTACCGGCTGCACCAGGTCGGCCATGGCGCCGACGGCAGCGTGGCCTATGCGGTGTACGGCGCGCCAGACCTGGCCGACGATGAGGTAGCCCGGGTCGCGGAAGAACGCGCCTATGCGCGCCGCTTCGAGGCGACGCCCACGCTGTTCGAGCATTGACACCCCTGTAGCGCCCGAGCCAGCGCTCGGGCGGTAGCGCCGAGCGAGGGCTCGGCGCTACATCGGATCAAGGCGCCCTGGGTGGCAGGCGGTCTACGCTGGCGATCTCATCCAGCCAGACGTGGTGCTGCTGCACCGGCGTGTCGTAGTCATCCAGGCGCAGCTGGCCATTGCTGCCTTCATCGCCAGCATCATTGCGGTACTGCTGGAGCGTGGGTTTCACCGCCACGGTACCCAGCAGGCGGCGACCGTCACGCAGGGTCAGCTGCACCTGCGTTTCACCTTCCAGCTGTGGCAACAGGGCTTCCAGGCGCGCGATCTGCGCCGGATCGGTATGGATACGGGGAGCTATGCGGGACATCGGCGACCTCCTGCATGCAGGGTCGCCGATCGGCCGTGAATGCTCAGTGCAGCGCGCTGTCTGCGCGCGGCACCTGCACCTCGTACGGCGGCCACCAGCTGCGCCACCGAATAGGGCTTGGCCACGTGTTCCTGGAAGCCCGATGCCAGCGCGCGGCGGCGGTCATCGGCGCGCGCCAGCGCGGTCACCGCCACCGCCGGCAGGGTCGCCGCATCCACCCCCATGTCCTCGCGCAGCGTACGCACCAGGCCATAGCCATCCATGCCGGCATGCCGATGTCGGTCAGCATCACGTGGTACTGCAGGTGGCCGGTGTCGGCCAGCAGCGCCAGCGCCTCGCCGGCCGAACTGGCCGCGGAGACACTGGCGCCCTGCTCTTCCAGCATGCGCCGCAGATACTCCAGCACTTCCGGCTGGTCTTCCACCGCCAGCACATGCATGCCGCGCAGCGGATACGGCTCGACGATCACCGGTTCCAGGATCGGCCCGCTGATCACTTCGCGCAGCGGGCGGCGCTCGGCATCGGGAAGGTGCTGCGGCAGCCGCACGGTGAAGGTGGCGCCGTGGCCGTGGCCTTCGCTGGCGGCGGTCACGGTGCCACCATGCAGTTCGACCAGCTGCTGCACGATCGCCAGGCCCAGGCCCAGGCCACCGTGGCGGCGCGTGGTGGTGCCATCGGCCTGGCGGAAACGGCTGAACAGGTGATGAGGAATTCAGGCGCGATACCGTCGCCGGGTCATGCACGGTGATCACCCAGTGGTTGCCGTCGGCCTGCAGCTGCAGGTCGATGCGGCCTTCGGCCGGGGTGAACTTGATGGCATTGGAGAGCAGGTTCCACAGCACCTGCTGCAGGGCGGGTGGCATCGCCCAGCACCAGGCTGGGCTGCTCGGGCAGTTGCAGGTGAACGTCCAGCGCCTTGCCCTTCGGCTACCAGTTCCTGCGCGCCGATGGCTTCGCCAAGCAGCAGATTGAGGTCCAGCACTTCCACTTCCAGCTGCACCTTGCCCAGCAGCATGCTGCTGAGGTCGAGCATGTCCGAGATCAGCCGCTTCTGCGCGCCGGCGCTGTTGGCGATCACGTTCAGGCCCTTGATCAGCGGGCTGGTGTTGTCCACGCGCTGCAGCAGCAACTCGCTCCAGCCCAGGATGGTGGTCAGCGGCGTGCGCAGCTCGTGCGACAGCGTAGCCAGGAATTCGTCCTTCAGCCGCGCCATGTTTTCCGCGGCACTGCGCGCGGCTCGCTCGGACTGCAGCAGTTCCTCGCGGGCCAGCTCGATCTCGCGGCGTTCGGTCACGTCCGGGCTGCTGCGGCCAGGCCGATGAAACGTCCCATGCGCGAGAAGCGCGGCCGGGGCGTTCATCTCCAGCCAGCGCCACTGGCCATCGGCGCGGCGAGCACGCACCAGGGCATGCATGGAACGCTGTGCCTTCAGTGCCTCCTGCAGTTCGTACTCGAACACCGAGGCGTCATCGGGATGGACCAGGCCGCGCCACACATCTTCCGGCACGCGCGTCTCGTCACCACCGAAGAACTCACTGAAGGCACTGTTGACGAAACGGGCATGGCCACGCTCGTCCAGCACCCACACCGGCATCGGCCGGCCAGCGCGCTGAAACGGGCTTCGCTCTCGCCCAGTTCCACTTCCATCTGCTTGCGCGCGGTGATGTCGAAGAACAGGATGCCGACCTTGTCTTCGCCGGGGACGGCCCACGCGCACGGCATCGACCGCGAACGAACGGCCGAGCGCACGCGCTTCCATCTCGAACTGCGCGGGCGGCCGCTGCGGGCGACCTCGCCGTAGATGCGGAACCAGTCTTCCTCGTGGTTCGGCTCCAGCAGGCTCATGCGCTGGCCGCGTACATCCTTCAGCCCGGTATGGCGCTCGAAGGCATCGTTGACCTCGATGAAGCGATAGTCGACCGCACGATCGCCCTCGAACAGCACCTGGATCACGCAGAAGCCGGCGTTGATGCGCTCAAGCACGCCATGATGCAGGTCGGGTTCGGGCGCCGGCACCATCAACGGTGGGCGCTCCACTAGGGGCGGCAGTGTGGGACAAGGGCGTCTGGACGGGCCGGATTGGAGACACAGCATCTTCCAGAGAGCGTATTCACAGCGTCAAGCGCCGTCAGTCAGGGTTGACGACGATGAATTGGCGGCAACCGCTCTTGCGCATGACGCAATCGGCCGTTGCGGTGGCCCGGGAAGCGGGATCACACTCGATCCATAGATAGACAGAACCGTCCCCAACGATGGGGCGCAGGAGACCGTCATGAACCGCACATTGGCCACCGCCCTGCTGCTGGCAGGCGCCCTCATGGCCGGCGCCGCGAACGCCGCGCCGCGTACCGTCACCGATCCGCAGGCCCCACGCGCGCTGCAGGCCGATGGCCCGGTCAGCGTGAAGTGGGACGATCCGGCCGGTTTCACCGAAATCCGCCGCAGCACCAACCGCTTCGAAGCCGAACGTGGCGACTGGGTGCAGCAGCTGGCCCGCTACGTGCAGACCACGGCGGCCAAGCCGCTGCAGTCCGGGCAGACCCCTGGACGTGACCCTGGTCGACATCAAGCGTGCTGGCGACTATGAGCCCTGGCACGGCCCGCGCGGCAGCGACATCCGGATCATGCGCGACATCTATCCGCCGCGGATCACCCTGCAGTACACGCTGAAGGATGCCAGCGGCCGCATCGTCGATGAGGGCGAAGCCAAGCTGAGCGACAGCGGCTACCTGCACAACCTGGGGCTGAGGAGCGAAAGCGATCCGCTGCGCGTACGAGAAGCGCTCTGATCGATGATTGGGTGAAGCGTCAGCTGACCAGCCAGGCGACCGCACAGCGCGGTAATTCCGCGCCGCGCTCGGCTCTGGCAGGTGTCCGACCTTGGTCGACACGCAATTCAAAGCGCCGACCAAGGTCGGCCGCTACCAGAGCCGTGGACGCCATTGCATCCAGGTAGTGCCGGCCGCTGGCCGGCAGCACCTCACTCCTGATATACGCCGCGCCACGCGCTTGACCGCACAGGGCAGCTGATAGGCACTTACGCCACAGCGCGGGTGCCAGTTCAGACAACGTCGGCGCGGCACCCCACAGTTCCACGACACTGCCGACGCCGGCCTGCGGATGCGCGGTCAGGTCCACGGTCAACATGTCCATCGACACGCGCCCGATCAGGCCACCGGGCTGGCCGTCGATCAGCACCGGTGGTGCCGTTCGGGGGCGAACTGCGGATACCCGTCGCGTAACCAGCGCGACCACACCCACGCGGGTGCGCGACTTCGCCACGAAGCGGGCGCATAGCCCACCGGCTCGCCGGCCTCGATCCAGCGCTCGGCGATCACCTTCGACTGCATGGTCATCACCGGGGCGCAGCCGCGCAGTGATCTCCGAAGCCTCCGGCAGCGGGTTGGCGCCGTACAGCATCAGGCCCGGGCGCACCCAGTCGCTGCGCACATCCGGCCAGCCGAGCAGCGCCGGCGAATTGCACACGCTGGTCTCGCGGACAGTCCGTCGATGGCGCGGGCGAAGGTCGCCGCCTGCCTCATGGGTACGTTCGCTGTCCAGCTCGTCGGCTCGCGCCAGGTGGGTCATCAGCACGATGCGCTCGACCTGCGGCAGTGCCGACAGGCGCGCATGCGCGGCACGGGAAGCTGTCCACGTCCAGGCCCAGGCGAATGCATGCCGCTGTCCAGCTTCAGCCACACGGTCAGCGGGCGCGGGCTGTCGAAGGCAGCCAGCGCCTCCAGCTGCCACGGTGAGCCCACTGCGAACCAGAAATCGTGCTCGGCCACCAGCCCCATGTCGCTCGGCTCGAAGATGCCTTCCAGCAGCAGGGGATGCCGGCCTGGCGCAGTTCCAGCGCCTCTTCGATGGTGGCCCACGCCGAAACCATCGGCCTCGCCTTCCAGCGCCTGTGCACAGCGCACCGCACCGTGGCCGTAGGCATCGGCCTTGATGATCGCCAGGGCCTTGCCACCGCCCAGTTCACGGGCGAGCCGGTAGTTGCTGCGCAGAGCGCCCAGATCGATCAGCGCGCGGGCAGGACGCATGTGCGGTTCTCATGTTGCGGCGCGTGACCGTACTGGCCGTAGCGGAAAATATCCAGGCCCTCGGTGCTGATCTGCGGCTGGCGCGCGCTCATCAGGTCGGCCAGGTAGCGGCCCGAGCCACAGGCCATGGTCCAGCCCAGGGTGCCGTGGCCGGTATTGAGGTACAGGTTGCGGAACGGTGTGGCGCCGATCACCGGCGTACCGTCCGGCGTGGCCGGGCGCAGGCCGGTCCAGAACTGCGCGCGCGACAGGTCGCCGCCCTTCGGGTACAGGTCGCTGACGACCAACTCCAGGGTTTCGCGACGGCGCTGCGACAGCGACAGGTCGAAGCCTGCAACCTCGGCCATGCCACCGACACGGATGCGGTCGTCGAAGCGGGTCACCGCCACCTTGTAGCTCTCATCAAGGATGGTCGAGGTGGGCGCCATCGCCGGATCGGTGATCGGCAGGGTCAGCGAGTAGCCCTTCAGCGGGTACACCGGCAGGCGCATGCCCAGCGGTGCCACCAGCGCGGGCGAGTAGCTGAGTACTCTGCGTTGATACCACTGCTT
>CATQJL010000194.1:0-20882 GCA_958299035.1 Cylicocyclus nassatus | reverse complement strand
AAGCAGTGGTATCAACGCAGAGTACTATTGGATGAGGCTGTACCTGTAGAGGGCAGTGATAAGCTGGGGCTTATAAAAAATGCTGTTCATGGTAGTCTTGACGGTCAGCAGGGTCCATTTGCTACATTTGGCGCATCTAAAGCAGAAGATCCAAGAGAAACTGTTGATTATGATGGGTATAAAACTAATCGAGGAGATATTACATCGCTGGTTGGTAATATCACTAATACAGATCCACGTGGTACAGACTATTTTCATGGTGGTACAGAACATACTCCAAATGAGATCAAAATAGATTATCTAGTGGTTATGGTACATTTTCATCATCTAACAAAACATGTTTAGATAATGTTTCTTTTTCGGTTCGCTCTCCTTGGGGAACTCGCAGCTATGTATTGACGACTGATACTAGTAGACGGTATACTGACTATGGAATAAATAAAATTGATATATCTGGATGCAATTCTACAGCAGATGTTGCAAATGCAATAAAGGCAGCGATTGGTTCTACTGGATATGAAGCAACGGTGGAAGGTTCTGTAGTCAAATTAAAGGCAAAAATTCCTTCGGGATGGGATGGAAATTCTACAAATTCAACAGGCAATTATAATGTAGCACCTATTATATTATATGGACGCACAGATACTGTTACGGTTGGTGGTACTTCTGGAACTCCAACTATACCAGCAGTTCCAGAACGTACTGGGGCAAGTGCCTCTGGATTAGGAATAAGTCTTTATCAGGAGGTGCTGATGCGTCAGGGCATTATGCAGTAACAGGTGGTCATTGGGTATATAAGGTTCCCGGAGATGAAGATTCTAAAGTATGGATAGAAGACAAATCATGGGTAGAGGATTCTCCAGCTAAGAAAGCTACACTTACAGTGACAGGCGTATCAAGTGTGGCATCAGGAACTGGTATCACCATAAAAGGTTATGGTAGTAATACATATGTAAAATTTGTAGATGGTGATGCAGGTCCGTCCCCTACTTACTCAGATTCTGGAGCAGGTAGTGATCAGTATTATACTGTTGGTAAAAATTATACTGGTACGTGGAATCGTAATGGTATGACAATTACGTTTGCTGATGGTAATATGACTATGACTGCTAATAGTACAGGTACTTATGCTAATGGTTATGGAATTAGTGATGGCTTTGCAACGGTGCCAGCTAAACCAGAAATTCCAGGTACACCAGGCACACCGGGTACACCAACTACAGTAGTCTATACAGGAACTACACCATTGGGAGCTTCTAATATTGTGAATGAACAGAAGGGAAAAAATGGTGAAACAGCACATTGGGATTTAGATTTGTCAGCGTATAATGTAAGTGATGAGGAAAAAGCGAATGAATTGATTAAGGCCTATGTGGGTAAAACATTACAGCATGGTGGCAATCTTACAAATTTTGAATTCATAGACTCTGGCTCATCTAATACGATGGATAAAGAAACAAAACAAAGCTCATCTACGCCTATAGATTTAGCAGTAGTACGTACAGCTGTCAAGGGTGGTGCAACAGTATCCGAAGCATTTTCGACATTATTGAATTCCAGAATGTCATCATTCTCACAGCTTATAAAAAATGGAGCAGATGAAGTTACTGGATTACAAATAAATGCTTCAGTCTCTGGAGCAGCAGGTAATAATCAAAGAATGACCACGGCTGATGGTGAGCTTCGCCATTATACTATCGATTTTAAATCGTGGACAGATGGTAAAACTAATATTCCAGCTGAACTAAATGAAAAAGGTTTCCGTTTTTACTGTGCTACTGATGCAGAACAGTGGGTAAATGTTATGTTTGTAAACGGATTTGATGGTATGGATAAAGACAAACCTGCTAGTGGTACAGCAACACAGGATATAAAGACTGTACTTATTGATATATCTGGTGTTACAGATGCAAAATCTTTGGTTGAAGTCATAGATAAAGATTTGGGTGATTACTTAAAGAATGTATATAAACATAACTTTTTGTTGGCATCAGATACAGAGGCTGGAACTGTAACTATATATGATAAGAGAAGGTATACTGTCCTGGACAAGGGGTATCTTGGAACTAGAGAAAAGGGTGCTAAAATCGCTGATGGTGTATTGGATAACGTAGTAAAGGACTATCGTTATCTTTATGCTAATCGCCTGATAATCCATCATACTGATGAATCCAGTAACAATATCAAGATAGACATTCCTCAGACTTCCATGGATCAGATATATGGTTACAAGAAAGAAAATTATGAACCAGAGCATTTCAATGTTCTGACCAAGGAGATGAGAGAACGTCTGTTAGGCTGGGATTCACCAGGAGAAAAAGGTATTATTGACAAAGGTATTGAGTACCTGACCGATGCACAGACCCTTATCGGTTCACAGATTAATCACATGGAATTTGCTGATGCGAATATCACCACTATGGCAGAGAACACTACAGCAGCAGAATCTGTTATACGTGACAGTGACATGGCAAAGGAATACTGTGAATTTTCTAAGGCATCTATCCTTACTCAGACAGCACAGTCTATGTTGGCACAATCCAATCAAAATGCAGGCCGTGCAGTTGAATTACTGCAAGGTGTGTGAACGTACTCCCGCCTATAGAGGCGGGAGCTTCCTGATTCTACGAGAACAGCACCATTGACTCCGAAGAGCTATGACGACTTACACACTCTCCACAGGCGTAGATTCCCGTGCGACCCACGGTACTTTATACATTATTTTTAGGCAGACATTCGCCTAATTACTTCTCGAATATTTATTGCAGCGTTCTTATCTCTGTTATGATGACTGCCACATTTAGGGCAATACCATTCTCTTACTGATAAGTCCTTGGTTGCATTGTTTTGGAAACCACAAACATGACATAGCTGACTGCTTGGA
Source organism: Cylicocyclus nassatus (assembly GCA_958299035.1). Lineage (NCBI taxonomy): Eukaryota > Metazoa > Nematoda > Chromadorea > Rhabditida > Strongylidae > Cylicocyclus > Cylicocyclus nassatus. The sequence goes on along the minus strand of CATQJL010000194.1, from coordinate 17,998 downwards.
TACCACTTGTCTATCTTTACAAGCTGTTTTCCTTGCCATGCTAATTTGTATTCTAACATTCTCGTAAACATATTCCAACCATTGTCCGCTACGGACTTGCCAAAACTGAACCTGCCGCCTTTCTTGTGTTTCGCCATCGCTTTGACGCTAATATCTTCAATACCGATGGCATCATATCTATCTGCAAGATAGCAGGCTTTCTTGTGTAAGAAATCTCGGCGTTGATTGGTAATTTTCTCATGGAGCACAGCTACTCTAAATCGTTGCTTATCACGATTATGACTTCCTTTCTGTCTTCTAGATAGTTTTCTTTGTGCCTTAGCCAATTTTTTTTCAGCTTTACGCAGGAAGTTTGGATAATCAGCATCATCTTCATCTGAAGCAACATATAGACCATGCATAGCAAAATCCAGCCCAAGAAATTTCTTCGGTATTATGGGGAGTATTTGGTTTTCATATTCCACCAAAATACTAATATAGTATTTTCCTGAAGGCGTTTTGCTGATAGTAACAGTCTTTATTACGCTATTTTCCATAAGTGGTCGATGCAGGCGCAACTTCACCCAGCCAACTTTGGGCAATTTTACCTTGTTTCCCTCTAAGCGGACAGAACCTTTTTGATTGTTTGTAGAATACGAGCTGTGTCCCGTCTTCTTAGATTTGAAGCGAGGTTTGCCGAAATGCTTGCGATTATTCCAAAAGTTATTATATGCCTTATTCAGATTTAGTTGGGCATTTGCCAGAGCCAAACTGTCCACTTCCTTTAGCCAAGGAAATTCAGCCTTATACTGGGCTGGAGTATTGTTTAGTTTCTTACCCGTTTCTCGGTAGTGCTCAAGACGGTCACTAAGCATTTTATTATAGATGAACCTAGTGCAGCCGAAAGTTTTGGCAAATATAATTTTTTGCTCATTTGTAGGATAGAGCCTATATCGGTATGCTTTATTCACTATAGTCACCTGCCTTGACTTTCTATGTATTTACGAATTGTCTCTATTGGTGCACCACCTGTTGTCAGAAGGCAATAACTTCTCGACCAAAACATTTCCTTCCATAGCTTATGTCTTACCTCTGGAAAATCTTTTTTGATTAGCCTAGAGCTAGCACTTTTGTAAGCATTGATGAATTTAGATATTTCTGTATTAGGATGAGCACGGAACATAATATGTACATGGTCATTATCATGATTCCATTCTTCTAACGTTATGTTATATGATAATCCAATGCGAACAAAAATATCTTTGGCATATCTAAAATTAAGGCGTTGGGGCGACTCAGCGTCTTTTCTTATTGACAAAAATAAAATAACGAGTAAAATAAAGTTAGACTTTAGATTTCTCGGAGGTGGTCATGATGAATTATATAAAACGTCACTTAGAATCAAAGATTCTGGAAGCTAGTAAGACTTATCCTGTAGTTATGGTAACAGGACAGCGTCAGGTAGGAAAATCTACTATGCTTTATCATATCAGTGGCAAAGAGCGTAGATATGTTACGATGGATGACCCCGCAGCACGAAGACTGGCAGAGAATGACCCAGAATTATTTTTGGATAGCTATGGAGCACCACTTCTAATAGATGAATTTCAGAGAGTGCCATCAATTCTTCTGGAAATTAAACGCAGAGTAGACAAAAAAGCTTTGGAAGGGGAAGATAATGCTGGCATGTACTGGCTGACTGGTTCACAGCGGTTTTTGATGATGAAGGATGTAGCTGATTCCTTAGCTGGCAGAGTTGCAGTATTTGAATTAGCAGGATTTTCTACCGCAGAGATAGACGGTGCAGCTCCAGATATGCTTAAATTTGATATTGACAGTCTTCGTAAGAGATTGGAGAGCAGAAAAAAGCGTAATGTAAATGAGATATTTGAACGCATATACGAAGGCAGTATGCCTAAGCCAAATGTCAATAAGGCAGTAGAATTGAAGCGGTACTATATGGACTACATTAACACGTATCTTGAGAGGGACATAAAAGATTTATCTCAGGTAGGAAAGCTTAATGAATTTTATGATTTTCTTGTATTTATGGCAGCAAGAACGGGACAGGAGCTGAAATTTTCCGATATAGCCAATGGTGTGGGGATATCAGCACCAACGGCAAAAGCATGGGTGGCTATATTGGAGCGTTCAGGCGTGATATTTATTTTACATCCATACTACAGCAATATAAGTAAAAGATTGGTAAAAACACCAAAAGTATACTTCATGGATACTGGATTGGCGGCATATCTCTGTCGTTGGCCAGACCCATTTACTCTGGCAAATGGCGCTATGGATGGAGCTTTTTTTGAAACCTATGTAGTATCGGAGATTGTGAAGCAATACTACAATGCTGGAGAACGACCAGAGCTTTACTATTATAGAGACGTGGATAAAAAAGAAATAGACTTGTTGATAATTGATGGCCAGAAACTTTACCCTGTAGAAATAAAAAAAGGAAAGAATCCTGCAAATCCAGACAAGAATTTTTCTGTGTTGGATAAATTGAAAATGAATTTTGAAGTACAGTCTGGGCTGGTAGCTTGCATGGCAGAGGATATATTGCCATATAAGCGCGATGTGTGGCTATTGCCTGTATCAGCAATTTGAGTTTTATTTAGTAATTTAGAAATTGATTTTCTTGATAAAAGGCGTTATAATAATAAAAAATAACGAAAGAAAGTGATGTTCATGAAAACAAACAAATATTTTAATGAACTAAAGAATTTCACATTATCTTATTGGAAAGATGATGATGTAAAAATTTATTTGTTTGGTTCATGGGCTAGGGGAGAACAGAGAAAGAGCTCTGATGTAGACATCGCATTGGAATCTAGTAAAGATATTAGCTTAAAAGTGGCATTGTTTAGAGAAGCGTTGGAAGAATCAACAATAATATATAACGTAGATGTAGTGAACATGAGCAGGGCAGCAAAAGCGTTGTGTCAAAAAATATATTCGGAGGGAATTCTATGGAAAGGATGAAAGAACGATTTGTGCTAGCAGAAAGAGCATTGAGAAAATTGTCTGAGCTCGCAGAAAAGGATGAATATAGTGAAGTAGAGAGAGATGCATTGATTCAAAGATTTGAGTTTTCATACGAACTGATATGGAAATGTGGTAAGGATTATCTGCGCGTACAGGAAGGTATCGATGCTGCTTCACCACGTAAGGTAATTCGTGATTGCAGGACTGTGGGGCTTTTATCTGATGATGAAGTAAAATTGGCTTTGGTGATGGTTGAGGATAGAAACTTGACGACACATACTTATGATGAACAGTTTGCAATGGAGTTGGCAGAACGAATTCCTAAATACTTTGGTTTGATGGATACATGGTTGAAGAATATGAAGTAACGATATGATGGGCATTGGGAGAAATTTCAGTGCCTTTTTGCTTACAAAAAAATGGTAAGATTTTCCTAGTTAAATAGTATAAAAAAATATAGAAAAAACTACAACATTAGACAAAATTATGGTATAATAATAGTACATGGAGGTGAATGACTTGAGTCAGTTGGAAAAATTATTAGAGCGAATAAAGAATAGTCCTCAAACGGTGAGATTTTCAGAAATAGAAAAAATTCTAATAAAAAATGGATTTATTGATAGAACGCCTAGAGGAGGTTCAAGTCATCATACTTTTAAGCATCCTGACGGTAGAAGGATTACGATTCCGCATAGGGAACCATATATTTTGGCAGTCTATATTAAGCAGGCAATAAAGTTACTAGGTGAGGAGTGAGAACACCATGATTAAGGATTTGGATTATTACATGAAGTTACCATACAACATAGTTATAGAGCAATCACCAGAAGGCGGATATGTGGGATGGATCCCAGATTTGAAAGGGTGTATCACTCAGGCTGAAACTAGAGAAGAGATTATGTTGATGATTGATGACGCTAAGAAATGTTGGTTGGAAGTTGCTCTTGAAGATGGTGAAGCTATACCAGAGCCACAAAGCGAAACAACATTTACGGGAAAGTTTAATTTGTCAATACCAAAGAGCTTGCATCGAAGATTGGCTATGACAGCAGAAGACGAAGGCGTAAGCTTAAACCAGTTGGCTATATATTTATTGGCTGATGGGCTGAAGGCCCGCATGGCATAGATAGAGTAAAACGTTGACAAGGAAGTTTGAACGTGGCAAATTTGACAACATTGGACAAGGGATTGATGAAAATGAGTCAGGCAAAAAGAAAGTTGTTCGGGAATATGAGTGAGAGTGAATATAGGAAGCTGAGTCGCAGGGTGGCTGTTGGTGTGCTGGCGGCTTCTTTGTGTGTGGTGAATGTGCCTCAGGTTTTGGCGGCAGAAGAAGGTACTGGATCTTTTGATGATCCAATAACTGGAAACGGATCATGGGCTGCTAAATATAATTTAAGTGAAAGTGGAACGGAAACAAACGTAACTGGAGCAACTGCTGATATCAATGGTAATGAGGCAGTAAATATATATGGTGGCTTTTCAATTGCAGGTGGTGTAAAAAATAATACACTTACATTACTATCGGGTAAAACTACAACAAGTGATTTCTTGGCAGGTGGATATACTAGTGGTGGTAGTGCGGAACTTAATAACTTGAATATAAATGGTACTGTTAATTCTGCAACAGGATATCTGTATGGCGGTTTTTCTAATATGTCATACGAATATGGTTCTCCAAAGGGAATAGTAAATACAAATACTGTAAATATTAGTGGCAATGTAACAGTTGACAGTATTTATGGTGGTCGAGCAGATAATGGTTCTGCAGGTGAGAATAGGATTGTTGTATCGAATGGCACATTGAACGTTAATAGTATTTATGGTGGATCAGCAGGTAATGGTTCTGCTAATAATAATATGGTTTCCATTGCAGGAACAACATCAGGAACAATCACCATCTACGGTGGTAAGGCTACTACTGAAGCAAAGACGAATCAGGTTTCTGTAAATACTAATGTTGAAGGTTCGGTAACTGCTGGTGAAGGAAAGTCAGCAGGCGGTACATCAGTAGATTCTGGTAATATATCAACTATAGCAACCGGTCAGACATTAACAGGTAGTGTAACTGGTGGTCACGCTATTGGTTCGGAATCTACAGACCACGCACAGAACAACAAAGTTATTGTTAATGGCACAGTTACTGGAAATGCTACAGGTGGTTTGTCTGACCATGGTAACGCTAAGCATAACGATGCTACTGTTTCTGGCACTGTCAATGGTAATGCTACAGGTGGTTTGTCTGACCATGGTAATGCTGAGTATAACAATGCCACTGTTTCAGGTACAGTAAAAGGTGATGTAGTTGGTGGTGAGGCTGCAGTAAAAGCAGACAATAATACCGTTACTATTTCTGGAACGGCAGAGAAAAATGTAACTGGTGGTAAGGGTAAAACTGCAGAAACTAATACTGTAACTGTAGCAGGTACAGTAGGCAAGACTGGTGAGACCATCAATATTATCGGTGGTCAGGCAACTGATGGAGCAGCTAAAACTAATACTGTTACACTTAATGCTGGTACAATTCTGAAAGGTGATACCGTAAATGTCTATGGCGGTAGTGGTACTGCTGGTGCAACTGGAAATACCATAAATGTTGTAGCGAATAGCATAGATACATCTGATGCAAAAACAGTCAATATTATCGCTGGACAGGCTACAAAAGGTGATGTATCTGGTAATAATATTGTTAGCAAGGTTTCAGATGAAAGTCCAGATAAAGGTGTAATAATAAAAAACACATCATCAGCAACTATTAATCTTAAGGGTGCTGAAACTGGTAATGGTAATGCCAAAGATAACCATATTACCATCAATGAAAGCTATGGGTTAAATAATGTAACAGGTGCAGAAGGTGGCGGTTCAGGTAAAGAAGTATCTGGCAATACCGTTACCATAAAAGGTGATTCTGGTGAAGATAAGACCATTGCTGCTACTGTGGTTGGTGCTAAAGGTGACAATTCAAGTAGTGTAACAGGTAATAGTGTAACCATAAAAGAGGATGTAACTGGCAAGATAACCGATGTAATCGGTGCCGAAGGTGATAATGCCACTCTTTCTAATAACACCGTAACTATTGAATCAGGTGCGGCAGCCAATATTACTAATGTTTATGGTGCTAAGGGAACAAATGGTGCAACCTTAACTGGTACAAGTGTTGACGATGGTAACAGGATTATAATTAATGGTGGCACAGTAGCTAATGCTTATGGTGGTCAAAGTACAGGCGGTAAAGTAGAGTATGCTTCTGTAACTGCTAATAATTCGACTTTAACGCAGGTTATTGGCGGTGATGGTAAAAATGTTTCTAGCAATAAAGTTACTTTGGAGAATGATACAGTATCAGGAAATGTTATTGGTGGTCAGTCAACAGCAGGTACTGCATCAAACAACGAAGTAAATATCTCTGGAACAACGGTAGTTTCAGGGGTTGTTTATGGTGCAAAAGGAACAGGTTCGGAAAACTTATCTGGTACTAGTCTGACTGATGGAAATAGAGTGAATATTAATGGTGGCTCTGTTGGTAGTGTATATGGTGGAAAGACTGGCGGTACAGTAGAGTATGCTTCTGTAACAGCAACAAATTCCGATGCCAAGATTACAGGAGATGTGTACGGTGGTGATGGCACTAAAGGTGCTAGCAATAACAAAATCGAAATTGGCACTGGTGTATTAGAAAATACTTCTACGGTTAATTTAATCGGTGGTCACGCTGAAACTGGTAATGTTAATAGTAATGAAGTTGATGTGACTGGTGTAACCAATGCGACTATAAAAGGTGGTACAACAACTACAGGTAATGCATTAAATAATACCGTTACTGTAAATAATGCCACTAACGTCAATATTATTGGTGGTCATGGCGGTGGCACTGATAAAGAAGTAGCAGGAAATAGTGTTACTATCACTGATAACACTGTTGCAAATGATGTAGTGGCAGGCGAAAGTACAAATGCTTCTAGTGCATCTGGCAATATTGTTACTATGACTGGTGGCAGTGTAAACAATGTATATGGTTTGAAGGATAACAACACTGGCACAGGTGCAACTCTCTCTGGTGGTGGTAATGCTGTAACCCTAACTGAAACGACTGTAGCTGGCAGTGTTTATGGTGCTCATAGCAACAAATCATCTATTAGTGGAACAGCAGATAAATATAATGTTGTAAACATAACGAATAGTTCTGTAACTGGCGATGTTTATGGTGTAAATTCTGGTACAGGTAATGCTTCTTACGGTAACACAGAGCTGTCTGGCGGCAGTATCGGTGGTAACGTATATGGTGCAAAATCAAATAGTGGAAGTGCAGCCTACGGTGATGTGACTATCAATGGCGGTACTACGATTGATGATGGTGAAATTGTTGGTGCATCTGGCGTAGGTGCTGTAGATAATGGTCATGTTACTATTAACAATGGCATTATTTCCAATGCAGATATTTATGGTGGTCATATTTCCAGTGGCAGTGGTGATGTAACCAATAGTACAGTGACAATTGGTACTGCTGGTACTTATACAGGAATTAAAAACTTAGCTGGTGGTTATACTGCTAAAGGTAATGCGAATACTAACCAGACCATCATCAACGGTAATGTGGAATTTGCAGTGCCAACAGGTACAGGTGATAGCCTTGATTTGTTCGGCGGTCGTACAGACAGCAATGGTACAGCAGATGGTAATACATTAACCATCAATGGCGAAATATCTTTAAAGAACGGTGAAACTAAGGAATATAAGCTGTATGGTGGTGATGGTAAAACTGGTGCTAGCAACAATACTGTTAATGTTTTAGGCGATAAATTAGTAAATGCTACTAAGACTGAGATAATTGGTGGTAAAAGTGCTACTAATGCGAATAGCAATATAGTAAATGTAACAAATGCAACAGATTCCACTGTAACAGGTGGTGAAGCAGCAGCCGGCACTGTTAACAGCAATAAGGTAACAATTAATGGCTCGAATACAAATCTGACAAAGGATATTGTTGCTGGTCATGGCACTGGAACAGTAAGCAGTGTATCTTCTAATGAGTTAACTGTTAAAGCTGGTACAGTAGGAAAACTGTATGGTGCAAAGGATGAGTCTACTAACGCTACTGCAATATCTAATAACAAGGTTAACTTATCTGGTGGTACAGCTAAAGATAATATTTATGGTGCGTACAGTAAAAATTCTGATGTAATAGGTGGTAGCAGTACAGAAAATAAAGTCACTATCAATGGCGGTACAGCAGAAAAGGATATTTGGGGAGGCAAGGCAGATAACGGTGAAGTCCAGTATGGCTCTGTAAATGCTACAGGTGGCAAGATAAACGGAAATGTCTACGGTGGCGAAGGTGAGAACGGTGCCAGCAATAATACTATAAATATTGCTTCGGGTGTCATGAGCAATGGTACAACTGCTATAGAGATTATCGGTGGTAAATCTGAGTCAGGTTCAGTAGATAGTAATAAGGTTACTGTGGCAGGTGTATCTAATGCAACCATAATCGGCGGAACGGTAACAAGTGCGACTTCTGCAAGTACCACAAATTCAAACGAGGTTATTGTAACAGATGCAACTAATTCTACCGTAACAGGTGGTGAAGCAGCAGCAGGTACAGTTGACAGCAACAAGGTAACAATTAATGGTGCGAATACAAGTCTGATAACAGATGTTGTTGCCGGTCATGGCACAGATACAGTAAGTTCGCTGACTGGTAATAAGGCAACCATAAACAATGGTGAGATAAAGGCTCTTTATGGTGCAAAGGACGAAACTGCTGGTGCGACTGTATCAAACAATCAGGCGGAAGTAAAAGCTGGTAAGGTAGCAAATGATGTATATGGTGCGTACAGTACAAATTCTAATCTGACAGGTACGAGCTTGACAGATGGCAATAGAGCTACTATCAAAGGTGGCGAGGTTGAAGGTAACGTCTATGGTGGTAAGACAGATAAGGATGTGTCTTATTCATCTGTAAGTGTGACTGACAACGGTACTGTAGACCAAAATGTATATGGTGGTTATACAACAGCTGGAAATGCACAAAACAATGATGTGAGCTTAACAGGTGGTACAGTTAAGCAGGATGTTTATGGTGCCTCAACCACCTCTGGAACTGCAGATCATAACAAGGTAACTCTTAATGGTACGACTGTTAATGGGATTATTTATGGTGCCCATGGTGGAACAGGTGCGACAAGTCTGACATATAATACCGCAGACATAAAAAAAGGTTCTGTTGATACGGTATATGGTGCATTTGACGAGTCTACAGTTACAGCAAGCGTTAATAATAATGGAATTGCAATTTCCGGTGGTACGGTATCAGGGGCTGCTTATGGTGCATATAGTAAAAATAATGCAGTATCTAACTCTTATGTGACAATAAATAAAGGTAACGTAAACGGAACGGTAACAGGTGGTAAAACTGACAGTGCTGCAGCAGAGCTTAACAATAACTATGTAACTGTTACGGGTACATATAATGCTGCGGCAGGGACCTCTGATGCTAATGTTGGAACTGTTATCGCAGCAGAGAATAAGGCTAACGACAATGCAAATAACAACATAAATGATAACTATGTAACCATTAACGGCGGTGTTGTTGGGTATGTTTATGGTGTCAAGGATAATGCGACTTCCGTAAATAATAATGTAACAATAGCAGATAATAAAGTTACTATTAAAGACGGTAAGGTAACTAGCGGTGCTTATGGTGTATATAGTGAAAATGCAAATCTGACTAATAGTAGACTGACTATCGAGGGTGGCAGTGTAAAAGATGCGTATGGTGGCTATAGTGTAAACGGCGGTGTAAACGGTGGTAAAGTAGATATTTCAGAAAATACTGCTGTTAATACCTATGTAAATGGTGCAATAGGTGGCTATAGTGCTGGCAGTGGTGAGGTTAAGAATTCTAGTGTAACCATAGATGGCGGTAAGGTAGATGGCGAAATTTATGGTGGTAAGAGTGTCAGCGGAAATGCTAATTCAAATACTATAACTGTAACTAAGAGTACAGGCTTGGCTAAAATAATTGGTGGCGAAAGTGGCGGTACAAATACAGTAATTGCTAATAATAAGGTAACTGTATCTGGTAGTGTTACTGGTGCAGACCCTGTTACTGGTGAAAATGTATACTCAACTAATATTGGCGAGGCAATTGGTGCACAGAATACAGTTAATGGTATATCAAATAATATACATGACAATTCAGTGACTATCAATGGTGGTAAAATTGGCAGCGTTTTTGGTGTAAAAGATTTAGCTTCTACTAATACTACTATTCTGAAGGATAATAATGTAAAAATTACTGATGGTTTTATTACAGACGCTGCTTATGCTGTATATACTACCAAGGGAAATCTTAATGGAAGTACGCTCACAATAGATGGCGGTACTGTAACTAATGCTCAAGCTGGCTATACAGTAGATGGTAATGTAACTGGTGGCGGTGTCATCATCAATCAGTCTAATCCAAGCATAGCAGCGACTGTAATAGGTGCTACTGGCGGATATAGTCAAAATGGTGATGTGACTGGGGCTGCTGTAACTCTCGAAAAAGGTACACTCTCAGGCAAGGTCTATGGTGGTCAGGGTGATGGTGCAAATGGAACCATTAAAAATAATAGTGTAGTCTTTAAGAGTGGTGGTAGCTTATCAGATGATGCAGAGGTTGCTGGTGGTAAGTCTAAGGCTGGAACTGCTGAAGGAAATACTGTTACGGCATCTATCTCCAATGCTAATGCAACTATAGTTGGTGGTGTAACTGAAACTGGTACTGCCAAGGATAATATAGTTACTGTTGACGAGAATCAGAGCATTGGTGCTGCTATCGGTGGTTTAGGTGAGGGTACAACTGATCCTGCAACTGGTGTTACAGCTAAGGAATTGTCAGGAAATAAGGTAATCTTGAAGGCTAATTCTACAACAGGCGAGGCTTATGGTGCTAAGGATAATTCTGATGGCTCTAATGTTACAATTAAAAATAACAGCGTAGAAGTAAATGGTACTGTTGGTAAAGTTTATGGTGCATGGTCGGAGAATGCAAATATTAATGTGGCTGATAGTGAGCGTAATGTAGTTACTATAACATCCACAGGTAAGGTAACTGGTGAGGTTGTCGGTGCTCACAGTGAAAAGGGTAATGTCAACAATGCAAAGCTTGAACTTACAACTGGTAGCGTATCAGGCAATGCAATAGGCGGCTACAGTGGCAGTGGCAATGTACAGAATTCTAGTGTCGTGCTTAATGGTGGCAATGTTTCTGGTAATATCTATGGTGGTCAGGGTGTATCTGGTGAAGTTAAAGATAATACCGTAGATTTGACTGCTGGAACATTAGGCACAAATGTAGAAATCGCAGGTGGTAAAACTGATACTGGTGTTGTTGACCACAATACTGTAAATGTAACAGGAGTATCTAAAGATGATTTATCTGTTGTGGGTGGTATAGCTGACACAGGTACTACAAAGAATAATATAGTAAATATTGGTTTGACAACTCCACCATCAGTTACTATCGGAAATGCAACTGGTGGTACAGGTAATGCAGGAAGTGAAATTTCAGGCAATACTGTAAATCTGAATAATGGTACTGTAACTACAATTATCGGTGGTGAAGGTGCTGGTGCAAGCAAGATTTCAGGTAATATTGTAAATCTGAAAAAGGGTACTGTTACAACTGTTTACGGTGTTAAAGATGTTTCTGATGGCAAAACCATTAATATTGAAAGCAACAAGGTAATAATTGATGGTGCAACTGTTTCTGTTTCAGATGATGTCTATGGTGTGTATACCCAAAATGCGGTTATAACAGGCGATACTACCAAGCTGAATGAGGTAGAAATTAAAGATGGTACTGTTGTAAAGAATGTTTATGGTGCCTACAGTAAAGAAGCTAGTGCAGACAATGGTTCTGTTACCGTTAGTGGTGGCACAATTGGCGGTATGGTTTATGGTGGTCTGGGTGTTACTGGTGCTAAGAATAATACCATAACCTTGAATAATGGTATATTAAATCAGGATATAATAGCTGGTATTGCAACTGGAGCTGGTGCAACAGTATCTGGTAACAAAGTAAATATAAATAGCAGTGGTACTTTTGATAAAAATATTATAGGTGGTTTATCAAAGGGTTCTGGTGCTAAACTGAGTGGTAATATTGTTACTATAGATAGTGCGACCGTGTCAGGTGATGTTGTCGGTGCTGTAGCAAAGTATGATGATGCTGATGAGCTTTTGAGCAATAAGGTCATTGTAAATTCTGGTAGTGCCGTCAATGCTTACGGTGCTAAGGATGAAAGCGACACTAGCAGGACTTTGAATGTGGCAGGTAACACTGTGGAAGTAAATGGCGGTACAGTTGATAACGCCTATGGTTTGTATACCAAAAATGCAGTACATGATTCAGCTATTAGCACCAACACTAATGATGTTAAGGTATCTGGCGGTAAGGTAACTAATTCTTATGGTGTATATAGTGAAGCAGGTGACGCTAATTTAGGTAAAGTTATTATTACTGGTGGTGAAGCTGTCAATGTTTATGGTGGTATGACAGAACATGGTGCAGCAACCAATAACACTATTTCAATAGCTAATAAGCAGGGTAATACTTCAAACATATCTGTTAACTGGCGAGATTTATGGTGGTAAGTCACTAGATGGTACAGCAACATCTAATCATGTGAATATAAACACAGTACCAGAGTGGATTGGCGGTTTTGAGACACTGAAAATAGATACCACAATTTATGGTGGCTATGCCGATGGCGATGTCAGCAAGAATACTATCACTATCGGAGAGAACGCAGAGATTAAAACAGCTGTTGCTGGCCAGTCTGGTAATACTGGTGGTACAGCAACTATATCTGAAAATACTGTGACTATAACTGGTGGTACAGTAGAAGAGGCTTATGGTGCTAAGGATGACTCTGCTGATGGGACTGCTGTCTTAGAAGATAATGCGGTATCTATATCTGGCGGTACTGTAGAAAATGCTTATGGTGCATATACTACAAATGCTGACTTGGATGATACAGATGGTGATACTGTAGTCAATGGTATCATAATCAGTGGCGGTACAGTAACGAATGCCTATGGTGCATATAGTGAAAATGGTGCTGTAACTGCTGGTGCTGCTATAGTATCAGGTGGTATAGTAACTAATACCTATGGTGGCTATAGTACAGGTGGCAAAGTTGAAAATACTACAGTTGAGATAAAAGATAATGCAGTTGTTGATAATGCCTATGGTGGTTATAGTATCAATGATACTACGTCCAATACAACTGCTATGGTGAGTGGTGGCTCTATTACTGGTTCTGTCTATGGCGGTTATAGTGAAAATAATGCAGTAGATACAGCAACAACTACTATAAAAGGTGGCACTATCTCTGGCAGTATCTTTGGTGGTGCAAGTGACAGCGGTGATGTATCAGGCAGTACCGTTGAAGTATCTGGTGGTACAATTAAAGGTACAGTTTATGGTGGTATGAGCGATACTGGCAGTGTAACAGGCAGTAACCTCAATTTGTCAGGTGGTAAATTTGGCTCTCTGACTTATGATGAAGCAGGTAAGCCTGTTCAGGAAACTGTAGACGTTTATGCTGGATATAGTAATAGTGGAGATGTCACGGGTAATACTATTACTGTAAGTGGCACTGCTGATTTGTATAATGCTAATTTGTATAATGCTAATTTGTATGGTTATAATCCAGGTAATACAGGTAAGCATGAAAATAATACGTTAGTTATTAATCAGGGCTGGAATACTGAGAAAAGACCAGAGGGAACAGCTAATGCAGGCGTTGAGAATAGCTACATTAAATCTATAAACAACTTTGATGCGATAAAGGTTGTAGATATGAAGTGGGGTTCACCTGCGATTCGTGTATCCGAATTAAATCTTCTTGGTGAAGGAACTGATGGCACAACTATTACTGTAGAGAATATTACTGTAGATCCAGCAGATGTGCAGAATATAAAAGAGGGTGCCCATACTGACATTATTTCTGCTAGGGAAACAAATGGAAAATTAAATGTAAATAGTAAGCCTATAAATATTAACGTAGGCGTGGCTCAGAAAGCGGTTATAAAGCTTGATACTAGAGTTTCCGGTACTGCTGTAGGTACTGATGCTATCGTGTATATGGGTGATCCTGCTAATGACAAGGATAGCGGTAATGAAGTTGACCCTAATGGTTATAACCTTAATATTGAGGCAAAAGTAGACAGTGTTGAGCGTAATGACCAGGTACTAGTTATCGGTGAGTCCCGCGCTGCTGTTACAGCCTTTGTAAATCAGGGCAGTGACCTTCTGTTTGATTCTTTGGAGTCCTTGCACAATAGTAAGTCCATAAATGGCAGTGAGTATGGTGAAAAGACCTTTGCTGGCATGTATGGCAATTCCAGCAAGTATAAGACTGGCAGCTACGTGAAGATTAATGGCTGGAGCGGTCTGGCTGGCTTCGGTAATACTTTGGATAATGGCACTACATGGGGCGTGTTCTATGAGCATGGCACTGGTAACTTCACGTCACACAATGATATTGGCAGTGAGGTTATTCGTGGTGATGGTAATTCTACCTATGATGGTGTTGGTCTGATGGCTCGTAAGGATATGGGCGATGGCTGGTATGGTGAGGCGGGTATTCGTGTTGGCCGCATGAAGAATAAGCTGGAGCATGCTGTTAAGAGCAGCGGTTCTAACTATGAAGGCTATGATGTATCCACACCGTACTATGGAGCACAGTTTGAGGTTGGTAAGCATTTCAAGGTAAGCGACACAGGTGAGATAACTGTTAGTGGCAGATATACTTATACCCATCACAATGGTAAGGATTTTGAAATTGCTACTGACAGCTTCCACTTCGACAGCATGAACAGTCATAGGGCAAGATTAGGCGTTATGTGGAAACAGAAGGCAAGTGATAAGCTGACTACTAAGCTGGGGGCAGGCTTTGAGTATGAGTTTGGCGGTAAGGCAAATGACACTGTACTTAATTATGACTTGGCAACTCCATCCCTTAGAGGTGGCACTGTAATATATCAGGCAGGTCTGACATATAAGGCAGATGATAGATGGTCTGTAGATTTGGGCTTAGATGGCTATACTGGCAAGCGTCAGGGCATGTCTGGTCACATTCAGCTTAATATGAGTTTCTAATTTCTTTCAATATGTAATCTAGGGTCAGTCCTTCGGGACTGGCTCTTTTCTTTGCAAAAAGGGAATAAAAAATGCAGACACCATGTAGATGTCTGCAATATTGAGCATATTGTATTAGCCCTGTAACATTTCCAAAGCTTTGTTAGGTAACTGATTAGCCTGTGCCAGCATGGACTGAGCTGCCTGTGCCAGCAGATTACTCTTAGCTAACTTGGTAGCTGACTTCGCCATATCCGCATCACGCAGAACACTATCAGCTGCAGTGATATTCTCGGTTTCTGTTACCAGATTGTCCTGAGTGTAGTCAAGTCTGGTATACTGTGCACCGAGGGTAGTATTAGCATTCAGCAGATACTTGATTGCCTGATCGGTTCTATCAAGGAAGTCATTTGCCTTTTCTCTGGTAGTAACACAGTCGTTAAGGTCAATGGCAGAACTCTTTACAGCATATTGCCAAATTTCCTGCTTGAATTTAGCCTTCTTTTCCGCTGCGGTCAACCCATGATATTCGTTAGGCCATGGGTTTGGATAATCATCTGGCCCCGGTTCGATATCCCATCTGTCACCAGCAGTAGGATATAACACAGAAAGGGTTGTGTTAGGCAGCTTTATATTATTATACTGACCACTGGTATCACTGGTCTGCAATGCTAACAGCTGATGTGGATTGTAGAGGTCTATCTTATGTACAGATCCAGTAGTACCATTTTTCAGAGTCATCATCTTGCTACTGTCAGTAGAGAGTGTCAGTCTTCCAGTATCGGGGATATAATTCAGCTTTATATCCTGCCTATCAGTAAGATCAATGGTATTAGTAGATGGAAGGAAGCCCTGATGCATACCGTTAGTTTTGGAGATGCCGTTGAAGATAGCAGTTATAAGATCAGCAGTACTATTAAGCGGTGTCCCCTTCAAACCTATGTTGTAACAGAGAGGTGTATTGGCATCACCATCAAAGAACTTGCTTTCGGATGTTTCTGCATCAAATCTCAAAGCTACATACTGCTTCTGAGAGCCAAAGTCGATAGTAAAACCTACACCATCAAGTTTTTCGGCAGTAGTTGGCATTGTAATTTTAGATACATCTAGCTCGGTAAGGGAACCTGTACCAGGAATGAAAAGTGATGGTGTGTTGGCAGTGCCTGGGATTTTTACACATTCATATTTATCTACAGGATCGATAGAAGGATTGCCGATAAGAGTCGCTTCTTTTTGTGTCGTGTAGAATGGACCAACAGCTGGGACATTGGGATTATCTAATGGCGTTGGAAGAGGTGTTATTTCTTTATGGTTAAACTTTGCAATATTACTATTTACACCGCGTGGTGGATCTATAATAACTTCAATTCCACCTGCAGATTTTTTACCAGTGGAATCCGTGGTAATCTGTGCTAAGTGACCATCTGCTTTGGTTTGACCGTTGTTTTTGTCCCATACCCATACCCAATCACCATCATGTATTTGTCCTATATTGCTGTAATTGCCTGCACCAATATATTCAGTAGGAGAGTATAATTTGGTAACAGGTTCATAAGTCCCCTGTGGTACATCGTATACC
Organism: Cylicocyclus nassatus; assembly: GCA_958299035.1. Lineage (NCBI taxonomy): Eukaryota > Metazoa > Nematoda > Chromadorea > Rhabditida > Strongylidae > Cylicocyclus > Cylicocyclus nassatus. The sequence continues at coordinate 1,319 of CATQJL010000194.1, read as the reverse complement.
TCTACATCTTTACCAGTGAGATTTACACTATTAGGGTGATATGGTGTAGTAGGGTCGAAGGTACGGTCTGTTCGTACATAGAAGCTCTGATCCAGCAGCTGTATTCCGTTGAAATTAGTAGTAGTAGCGATCTGCTCAGACTGATCCAGCATCTGGCTGACTTCCTTCTGCAGTATCTTTCTATCACTATCGTTGTAGGTATCATCTGTAGCCTTCAAAGCGATAGTCTTAACCAGTTTCATGATATTTACCTGCTGGTCTACAGCCTGTGATGCAGTATCTATCATGCTCTGACCATTGGCAGAGTTAGCCTTTGCCTGATCAAGTGCTTTTACCTTAGTCTTCATTTTCTCGGAGATAGAGTAGGTGGATGCGTCATCCTCAGCACTAGTTACTCTTTCACCCAATGACAGCTCACGAGATGCCTGATTTGCACCTCTTAACTGACGGTTTGACTCATTTAACACTGTCATAGCCGCCATATTAGTCGCTATAATCATATCTATCAACCCTTATCTATCAAAAATCTAAATTGTTTACAATTTCGTCTATTATTATTATCGAAAAATATCTTATTTGACTTAATCACCAAATGCAAAATCTCATGATAACATTTTTTTCTCGGCTAAAGCCAGCATTTTCTTTGCATCCTCGTAATTTTCATCTATGGTCAGTGCCTGCTCAAAGAATTTTTTGGCTGCACTGAAATTTCCAGCACACAGCTCGATATCTCCTGCATTGAAGTAGAAGGCTTTTTCCTGTGGGTTAATTCTGATGGCCTCGGCATAATCGTCAGCAGCTTCCTTACTGTGTCCACGCAGCAGTAGGGAGCGGGCATAGCCACGATTATTATATCCATAAGCATTATGTGGATTCAGCTTGATAGCTTCGGCAGCCACCGCTATAGCCTCGGTATATTTCCCCTGTGCGGTGTACTGGTACGCCTGATTGATAAGTCTTATACTTTCCTTTATTTTATCGAAGTAAATAATCTCAGTGTCGTTATCAGGTGGAAGCAGGGTGTATTCGCCATCTGTGATAATATCTATGACAGGCAGATTGTCCTTGACATTGGTGATAATGGTTTCCATAGTGTTGAAGAGATTTCTCATGTCAAAATATGCCTTTTTCACATAGAAGCTCACATAGATATAAGGTGTGTTTCTAAGCTTGTTCTTGATATTGATAATAAATCTTGTGTAGATATCCGTATTGATGGATTTCGTCAGTTTAGGAGAAAGCTCATAGAAGTAGGACAGGGTATCCCTGCTAAATTTTGTGTTTAGGGTGCAGAGTACTCTGCGTTGATACCACTGCTT
>CATQJL010000193.1:0-20917 GCA_958299035.1 Cylicocyclus nassatus | reverse complement strand
CAGTGCGTACAACTGACCATCAGAGAGAAATGAGCAGTTATATTCACCAATATCACTATATAGGAGTTTATAATGGCGGTTAAAATCTTGCCGTAACAACTTCTGGGCATCAGCAATAGAAATATGATCACCTTGTTTTACATCGCCTGTATGACCATAGCCAATAGTCAAGACTCCAGATGGGCAACGGTAAGGTTTCGAACGAAATCCCTCAAAATAAGCAACCTTATTAAGGACTTGGTTTAGAAGATTTACGGACATGACTTTTTTTCTTTTTAAAAATGTTAATGACTTTAGGAATTTTAAGAAGAATCTCTAATGTGAGAGATAAAGTTTGAATTAATTTATTCATATAATCAATTATGTTAAGTGCACTGCAAAATTACAAATTTATTATAGAATAGAATGCGCATTATGATTATAATTTACATTTTTTGACATTATCTCCGAACGTTTTAATATCGTTTAACGGAGAATAACCCCGATAAGGGGAGTGACTACTATTCGTTGTCACTTGCAATAGGGTATGCCAAGAGATACTTGCTTATCATTAAGCGCAAGTCAAAAAAAATTGGCTGATTGTTTCACAACAACCAACCAAACCAACAAATATAGATATGATTTCAAAATGATCACTTGATATTGCCTAATACTTTACCAATTGGCATGAAATTAAGCATAGCATTACCAATACCATAAGTTACACCAGATTCATAAGTCTCAAATTTAGACTTAATTAAACCATACTCGAGCATCTTGGCAATTGTAGAACCACGGAGAGAAGAAGGAATGTATTTATTTACAGCATTCTCATATTCTTGCAAGTCACCATCCAATGCAAGCTTACGTGTAGCCTGTTTCAAATTCTCCTTCTGCTCACCATTAAGTGCAGAGATTGAATCCAAGTAAGACATATAGTGTTGCATTTGCTGAATTGACTTGTAAGCAGCTGCAGATTGTGCATCATTTAGTTTACCTTGTGATGCCTTAAGGTTAATTGAAGCATACAAATCAAGTATCTGTAAGTCAGTAGTTCTATCAACAAGTATTGCTTGTTTGTCGTAGAAGTTTGATTGCTTGCCATTCAACTCGATTTGGCTATCATACTGTTGTATTCGCTTATTGATCTCATCAATAGTAGAGTTATTAACAGATATGTCAGAGCGAACCTTATAGGCATTTTCGGCTAATAGTTCCTTCTTAAGACTACGCAACTCATCTTCAGTAGTAGTAATTGCCTGATTGTATAGAGTAAGAGCTTCCGTCAATGTAGTCTGGGAAGCCTTAAGAGTTGTATCTTGTTCGGTATTTTTAGACTCAACTACTGTTCTAAACATATTACCAATAGAGTTTATCATATCTGTCATACTTCCGACGTTCTGAGCAGTAACCGAAGGAAGACCCGCAGCAGAAGCCTGTGGAGAAGCAGCCGACGGAACTGAGACATTACCAGAGTAAGGATTATCCGACATCATATTAGGGTTCATGCCAGCAGCAAGCAATGATCGTTTCTGGATGGACGCAGAGTCATACATCAAGTTACGCTGATCATTCAACTGTTGATCATACATTGCACGTTCTCGTTGATAAGCTATATCAGCATTCTCCTTATTATAGTGATCTTGCCATGCAAGCATACTAAGATTTTGTTTATACTGCTTGTTTGCAGAAGAGTTACCAAAAATACCACCAAGTCCACCAGAGAGGAATGAACCAAGAGCAGTAACACCAGCAGCAGCAACCTGTGGAGGGATAGGGGCCATATTTTTTTACTTTTTAAGATAGAAAGGGCTCAAAAACGAAATGATCAATGCTGATGATGAATGATCAAGACGTTTTGAACCCAAAATTATAGACTAAACACTAACAAATGTTAAGAATGCTGAATAGCAACCGTGTGGTTATCATCCTTTAAACCTTCATCATCGAAGGTATCGAACGACTCAGAAATCGGCAGCATTGGAGCATGAATTTTAAAGTCCTGTACAATGTGGACAATGAAGTTGTCCTGAACTCCGAGTGAATCAACAAACAAACGATCGTAATTGCCAAACTCCTCCGTTTGACCAATGAAACGGAGATTTTCGTTACATACGACCGCTGATGGGAGAATATCAACGAGTTTGAGACACTCGCCTGTACCAGCATACACCGCACCTTTCTGAACCTGTATATCATGTTCAGTAAAGAAACGATCAAGACAGTATGGGAGATACTCGCCACGTTGACCACGGAACTTGAAACCACCATTACGGAGGTTATTCTTGTACTTGTAGTCGAAATACCTTGGACGGAAACCGAATGTACTGTTAGTGTCATTCTGCTTATTCATAACATCACAAGAAGCCATTACACGTGAGTAAGGCATTGCTTCCATCCCCAAGGAGTCAAACTCATGTTGATAAAAATCGAAACGATCGACAGCGAGAGAAGAACCAACTGCCTGTGAGTAACCACCAAACGGAATCATACAGACAAACTGTACAATCAAACCATGCTTTGGGACATCAAAGTCATGCTTGTTTCCTTCGTCACCACCCTTGCCAAAACCAGCATACTCACCGAGGTCTCCAGAGAGTGGCATACCATCAGAACCAATTTGAGGACTACTTTGGTTAAGAACGTCAGAAATCTGTATAGTGTTAATGTCAGTACCGAAGGTATAATCAATACGATCAGTAGAAGTGCCAAAGTGAACACGCATGTACTCATACACTCTACGACCTATCACAGAATTCTTATTTACTAATGGTAGTAACTTCTGAAGCCAACGTAATGTTATGGAGTTATCAATAGTTTCAGTTTCATAAGGGTAACGACCATGCGATGAGGAGAAATCAACAGAATTCTCAGTATTGTCCGAGAATGGATAAACAATTTGTGAATCATTTCCAAACTCAGACATTACAGGTTTTGGCTGCGCTACAGTGATCGGGTCTAGGTCCAATGAATAGCAACACAATGGCAACGAGAGGAAGAAATCACATAAAGCATCACCGATGCCATAAGTTGAATTTATCAAATATGAAAGACTACGAAGGTTTGTATCGTAATACGAGTGAATCAACTTAAATGCGGGAGTCATTTTCCACTGCACATCACGCTGTGGAGAGAATGTATCAAACCATGCCTTATAATACGCGAAGAAATTATACAGAGGAAATTTCTCATTCGCAGATCCGAAATTTACACCACAACCGTAGAGCACTTTAAAGAACCTACGACCAGAGTGAGTAAGATGGAATGTAATGCAAACGTCATGTGGTGTTGCAATACCAGAACCATCCTCCATTGGAAGAGAAACTCGCATGAGAAAATCTGCGTTGTCTATCTTCTGATTAGCCATGTAACGGACTGAATGAGGGACTTCATACTCTTCATTCTTAGCCAAGAAGTAACCATACTGCAACGGCTGCATGTAATGGGCGTAATCGTTACCAAGAGAGACTGATCGATAACGACTACCATCAGGAAGGTAAGACAACAAACTACCTTGTAAGGCATCATCGAATACACCATCTTCAAGCAAGTCAAATTGCTGTGAGGAAATTGGAACAAATTCCTCCATTGTCTGTTCATTGACTTGATAGAATGCAGTCATTACTGCAAGTGGTTCATACACAGAACCGTTACGCCATGTATAATTGTTTAGGGCAGCGAACAGAGAAAAAATCTCACCCATAGTCATGTAATCTGCTGACGTAGGGATATATGACTTAATGGCAGAAGTTACACTCTGCTGACTCTGCATGAAGTCAAATGCCAAGAAGAGTTCGTCGAGCGGAACAAACTTAGAGTAAGTACGCATTTGTACTCGAGCGAAACTAGGTTGCGGCATTGGAGCAAGGCGAACGAATGAAGAGGACTTCAACGATACATGTGTATTGGGAATAACTGGATGCAATAGTGTAGGCTGACAGTGTCCGAAATCAGCAGTTGTATTTACATCATGCGATAGATCAAAAAATGCCTTATCTTTTGATTTACCCAATTTTATTTTAGGAATAGAAAGCGACATAATTATTCTGTTTTTTCGGTTATATTTTCGGTTATACCTGGTATAGAATTTAGTACATGCTCTGCCTGCTTCTCCATATACTGAGAAACGGCAGGATCAGAAGGAGAGAGAACCATACAGTTAACCTTCTCGAGTGGAACACCACTCTTCAAATGGTTCTCTAGAGAGAATGTTTCAACAGGTGGAAGCAGAGGGACAACAGTTTCATCAAGACGCTTAACTCCTGATGTTACAACTGTTTCACCTTCACTCTGGGCAGTGGACAGTACTGTACCACGCAAATGTGTGTATCGGCTCGATGGACGATACGTTCGGGGAAATCTGTGAAATGACATGTTATTTGTATTTTAAGTTAATATAATACTGACGTAATTGGTCAGCAAGTTTTTGTTTACGAAATTCTTCTGTGTGGGTGTATTTTGAAATGATACATTTCAACGTGTTGAAAACAGTCAAATACTCATCGAAGCCACTAAATACGGGAAGATCACAGAAATAACCATCGTGGTCGAAGAAATCACGGACGAATGGTGACTCTATAGGCGAAGGCTGCTTAAGCAACGATGAAGCATTGTATGTATTCACTCTATAATAATCCATTTCAAGACCATGCAATATAAAATCTTCCTCAGAGAATGAGTTAAAGTCTACTTGTTTATAACTACTGAGTAGTGCACCTTGGTAAAATAAAGAGTATGCAGCGAGCAAACGAGTATTGACAGGGTGTGAGCGAACATAGTTAATGCAATATTCATATTTGTCCGTGTCCTCGGCACACAGAGTCATGTGTGCAACGAGATCCTGGAAGTCAGATGAAACATAATTCGAATAGAATCTAGATAGAGCATCAAGTTTTAGTTCAGCACGTAACTTGACACACTCAGCACCTAATGGTGTCAAGAGTCTCTTCGTATAACTAGTAACAGAATGCTGAAAATAATTGTCTGCAGTATGAGATATACTAAGAACTTGCCTGTCTTCATAAGAGTAGAATAGTCTATTTAAAATGTACTGTGGTATATGGTAGAAATGTTTGTCATTATCTAACGATATACGATTAGGCAATAGTATTTCACGCATAACTCTGTCATGTTCTTGCGCTAATTCTGCACGACTCTGCAACTCATCAAAAAGTGTTCCACCAAAGTCAAGACTATTCAGACGGAAGGGGAATACATTATTGAGGTAACGAACGAGTTCATAATCTGCATCATCCTGAGTTAGGTTTGACAACTTAGGAAGAGTAGAGAGAATATCTCTTACAGTTTTAACAGAGTCAAGAGAATAGAATGAATCGTGTTTAAATATGTACTTGGTGACATATTTTAATGCCGAATCACTCTGCACATAAGCACCGTAATCAACACTATACGATACATTACCACGTTTACGAAGATACTGTATCTTATTTACTGTAGTACCATCCTTACGGGTATAAGTTCTAAGGCGAGCAACGAAACGACAGTTATCGCCTTTAAGTGTGTGTGGTACATACATGCGAGAGAAAAAATCAGACGTTTGCGGTATGTTGTTGAAATAGATTTCTGCAAATCTTTTGAAAGAATCAGGAACTTCATCAGCCTTAACGGAATGTGACCAACAAAATTGCATGATATCACGTATCTTAAAGTCTGAAACGTAGTGAGGGAAGAACAGAAGTAAATGATAATGTGGACGTATTGTGCCTTTATGCTTCTTTCCATCGCTACCAATGTACTCGTTATCATGACCGTACTCACATACAATGAAATACTTGAATTCTGAATCTATTCCGCAACGATCCAAATTTACACGCAGTTTTTTTAAGAAATTCTGGACAGTGCGTTTGTCAAATGAGTAGAAACGGAAGTCAGGAAGACTTAGATCTGAACGTTTCGTAAGTGTCCGAGCAACAGAAGAATCACAAACAGGTATATCAGCTTCATCAAACGTCAGAGTTGGAAATAGAATTGATCCATCCTTGTGACGTCTCCTCTCGTAATACAACCGGACATACCAATCATCCTCCTTATTCTCAATGCACTCCAAGCAATGTCCGCAAGGAACTTGTATTCCAATGCGGTCAACTTCTGGACGGAAATCAATACGTCTGTTTAATATTTGTAATGGTTGGTAACACATACTATTTGATACTATAATCTATATTTATTTTTATTTTTTTTCTTTTTACGAACGGCCTTGAGGGCCGTGGCGACCTCCGGGATCTAAGCTGCAGATTTTTTTTTTTACGCCAATCACACGAAAAGTAAAAAAAACAAATCTCAACTTAGATTTATGCCATTTTTTCTTAAGAGAGGGAAGATAACTTCTACAGCATTATTGAACAGAAAGACAATGCACAAAATGAAGGCAGCAATGAGTAGATATAATGTGATAATTTCAAACATATCAGTAAACTTTATTGTGTAAGAATAGATTAACTTCAAATTCACGTCGAGCAACGAGACCAGAGGAAATTTTCATAACTCCATTACTACGGTAATATTTCCATTTGCGGAAATTGTCGGCAATGGATAGTTCAAGGCAAGCAACATTAGTATGGTGTTGAAGGGCATCGCAGTAAGCAAGGATGAAATGGCGGAGAGTGGAAGTTTTAAACTTACCTATGCCAAGGTTAAAAATGAAATCGGTCAGTGCGTACAACTGACCATCAGAGAGAAATGAGCAGTTATATTCACCAATATCACTATATAGGAGTTTATAATGGCGGTTAAAATCTTGCCGTAACAACTTCTGGGCATCAGCAATAGAAATATGATCACCTTGTTTTACATCGCCTGTATGACCATAGCCAATAGTCAAGACTCCAGATGGGCAACGGTAAGGTTTCGAACGAAATCCCTCAAAATAAGCAACCTTATTAAGGACTTGGTTTAGAAGATTTACGGACATGACTTTTTTTCTTTTTAAAAATGTTAATGACTTTAGGAATTTTAAGAAGAATCTCTAATGTGAGAGATAAAGTTTGAATTAATTTATTCATATAATCAATTATGTTAAGTGCACTGCAAAATTACAAATTTATTATAGAATAGAATGCGCATTATGATTATAATTTACATTTTTTGACATTATCTCCGAACGTTTTAATATCGTTTAACGGAGAATAACCCCGATAAGGGGAGTGACTACTATTCGTTGTCACTTGCAATAGGGTATGCCAAGAGATACTTGCTTATCATTAAGCGCAAGTCAAAAAAAATTGGCTGATTGTTTCACAACAACCAACCAAACCAACAAATATAGATATGATTTCAAAATGATCACTTGATATTGCCTAATACTTTACCAATTGGCATGAAATTAAGCATAGCATTACCAATACCATAAGTTACACCAGATTCATAAGTCTCAAATTTAGACTTAATTAAACCATACTCGAGCATCTTGGCAATTGTAGAACCACGGAGAGAAGAAGGAATGTATTTATTTACAGCATTCTCATATTCTTGCAAGTCACCATCCAATGCAAGCTTACGTGTAGCCTGTTTCAAATTCTCCTTCTGCTCACCATTAAGTGCAGAGATTGAATCCAAGTAAGACATATAGTGTTGCATTTGCTGAATTGACTTGTAAGCAGCTGCAGATTGTGCATCATTTAGTTTACCTTGTGATGCCTTAAGGTTAATTGAAGCATACAAATCAAGTATCTGTAAGTCAGTAGTTCTATCAACAAGTATTGCTTGTTTGTCGTAGAAGTTTGATTGCTTGCCATTCAACTCGATTTGGCTATCATACTGTTGTATTCGCTTATTGATCTCATCAATAGTAGAGTTATTAACAGATATGTCAGAGCGAACCTTATAGGCATTTTCGGCTAATAGTTCCTTCTTAAGACTACGCAACTCATCTTCAGTAGTAGTAATTGCCTGATTGTATAGAGTAAGAGCTTCCGTCAATGTAGTCTGGGAAGCCTTAAGAGTTGTATCTTGTTCGGTATTTTTAGACTCAACTACTGTTCTAAACATATTACCAATAGAGTTTATCATATCTGTCATACTTCCGACGTTCTGAGCAGTAACCGAAGGAAGACCCGCAGCAGAAGCCTGTGGAGAAGCAGCCGACGGAACTGAGACATTACCAGAGTAAGGATTATCCGACATCATATTAGGGTTCATGCCAGCAGCAAGCAATGATCGTTTCTGGATGGACGCAGAGTCATACATCAAGTTACGCTGATCATTCAACTGTTGATCATACATTGCACGTTCTCGTTGATAAGCTATATCAGCATTCTCCTTATTATAGTGATCTTGCCATGCAAGCATACTAAGATTTTGTTTATACTGCTTGTTTGCAGAAGAGTTACCAAAAATACCACCAAGTCCACCAGAGAGGAATGAACCAAGAGCAGTAACACCAGCAGCAGCAACCTGTGGAGGGATAGGGGCCATATTTTTTTACTTTTTAAGATAGAAAGGGCTCAAAAACGAAATGATCAATGCTGATGATGAATGATCAAGACGTTTTGAACCCAAAATTATAGACTAAACACTAACAAATGTTAAGAATGCTGAATAGCAACCGTGTGGTTATCATCCTTTAAACCTTCATCATCGAAGGTATCGAACGACTCAGAAATCGGCAGCATTGGAGCATGAATTTTAAAGTCCTGTACAATGTGGACAATGAAGTTGTCCTGAACTCCGAGTGAATCAACAAACAAACGATCGTAATTGCCAAACTCCTCCGTTTGACCAATGAAACGGAGATTTTCGTTACATACGACCGCTGATGGGAGAATATCAACGAGTTTGAGACACTCGCCTGTACCAGCATACACCGCACCTTTCTGAACCTGTATATCATGTTCAGTAAAGAAACGATCAAGACAGTATGGGAGATACTCGCCACGTTGACCACGGAACTTGAAACCACCATTACGGAGGTTATTCTTGTACTTGTAGTCGAAATACCTTGGACGGAAACCGAATGTACTGTTAGTGTCATTCTGCTTATTCATAACATCACAAGAAGCCATTACACGTGAGTAAGGCATTGCTTCCATCCCCAAGGAGTCAAACTCATGTTGATAAAAATCGAAACGATCGACAGCGAGAGAAGAACCAACTGCCTGTGAGTAACCACCAAACGGAATCATACAGACAAACTGTACAATCAAACCATGCTTTGGGACATCAAAGTCATGCTTGTTTCCTTCGTCACCACCCTTGCCAAAACCAGCATACTCACCGAGGTCTCCAGAGAGTGGCATACCATCAGAACCAATTTGAGGACTACTTTGGTTAAGAACGTCAGAAATCTGTATAGTGTTAATGTCAGTACCGAAGGTATAATCAATACGATCAGTAGAAGTGCCAAAGTGAACACGCATGTACTCATACACTCTACGACCTATCACAGAATTCTTATTTACTAATGGTAGTAACTTCTGAAGCCAACGTAATGTTATGGAGTTATCAATAGTTTCAGTTTCATAAGGGTAACGACCATGCGATGAGGAGAAATCAACAGAATTCTCAGTATTGTCCGAGAATGGATAAACAATTTGTGAATCATTTCCAAACTCAGACATTACAGGTTTTGGCTGCGCTACAGTGATCGGGTCTAGGTCCAATGAATAGCAACACAATGGCAACGAGAGGAAGAAATCACATAAAGCATCACCGATGCCATAAGTTGAATTTATCAAATATGAAAGACTACGAAGGTTTGTATCGTAATACGAGTGAATCAACTTAAATGCGGGAGTCATTTTCCACTGCACATCACGCTGTGGAGAGAATGTATCAAACCATGCCTTATAATACGCGAAGAAATTATACAGAGGAAATTTCTCATTCGCAGATCCGAAATTTACACCACAACCGTAGAGCACTTTAAAGAACCTACGACCAGAGTGAGTAAGATGGAATGTAATGCAAACGTCATGTGGTGTTGCAATACCAGAACCATCCTCCATTGGAAGAGAAACTCGCATGAGAAAATCTGCGTTGTCTATCTTCTGATTAGCCATGTAACGGACTGAATGAGGGACTTCATACTCTTCATTCTTAGCCAAGAAGTAACCATACTGCAACGGCTGCATGTAATGGGCGTAATCGTTACCAAGAGAGACTGATCGATAACGACTACCATCAGGAAGGTAAGACAACAAACTACCTTGTAAGGCATCATCGAATACACCATCTTCAAGCAAGTCAAATTGCTGTGAGGAAATTGGAACAAATTCCTCCATTGTCTGTTCATTGACTTGATAGAATGCAGTCATTACTGCAAGTGGTTCATACACAGAACCGTTACGCCATGTATAATTGTTTAGGGCAGCGAACAGAGAAAAAATCTCACCCATAGTCATGTAATCTGCTGACGTAGGGATATATGACTTAATGGCAGAAGTTACACTCTGCTGACTCTGCATGAAGTCAAATGCCAAGAAGAGTTCGTCGAGCGGAACAAACTTAGAGTAAGTACGCATTTGTACTCGAGCGAAACTAGGTTGCGGCATTGGAGCAAGGCGAACGAATGAAGAGGACTTCAACGATACATGTGTATTGGGAATAACTGGATGCAATAGTGTAGGCTGACAGTGTCCGAAATCAGCAGTTGTATTTACATCATGCGATAGATCAAAAAATGCCTTATCTTTTGATTTACCCAATTTTATTTTAGGAATAGAAAGCGACATAATTATTCTGTTTTTTCGGTTATATTTTCGGTTATACCTGGTATAGAATTTAGTACATGCTCTGCCTGCTTCTCCATATACTGAGAAACGGCAGGATCAGAAGGAGAGAGAACCATACAGTTAACCTTCTCGAGTGGAACACCACTCTTCAAATGGTTCTCTAGAGAGAATGTTTCAACAGGTGGAAGCAGAGGGACAACAGTTTCATCAAGACGCTTAACTCCTGATGTTACAACTGTTTCACCTTCACTCTGGGCAGTGGACAGTACTGTACCACGCAAATGTGTGTATCGGCTCGATGGACGATACGTTCGGGGAAATCTGTGAAATGACATGTTATTTGTATTTTAAGTTAATATAATACTGACGTAATTGGTCAGCAAGTTTTTGTTTACGAAATTCTTCTGTGTGGGTGTATTTTGAAATGATACATTTCAACGTGTTGAAAACAGTCAAATACTCATCGAAGCCACTAAATACGGGAAGATCACAGAAATAACCATCGTGGTCGAAGAAATCACGGACGAATGGTGACTCTATAGGCGAAGGCTGCTTAAGCAACGATGAAGCATTGTATGTATTCACTCTATAATAATCCATTTCAAGACCATGCAATATAAAATCTTCCTCAGAGAATGAGTTAAAGTCTACTTGTTTATAACTACTGAGTAGTGCACCTTGGTAAAATAAAGAGTATGCAGCGAGCAAACGAGTATTGACAGGGTGTGAGCGAACATAGTTAATGCAATATTCATATTTGTCCGTGTCCTCGGCACACAGAGTCATGTGTGCAACGAGATCCTGGAAGTCAGATGAAACATAATTCGAATAGAATCTAGATAGAGCATCAAGTTTTAGTTCAGCACGTAACTTGACACACTCAGCACCTAATGGTGTCAAGAGTCTCTTCGTATAACTAGTAACAGAATGCTGAAAATAATTGTCTGCAGTATGAGATATACTAAGAACTTGCCTGTCTTCATAAGAGTAGAATAGTCTATTTAAAATGTACTGTGGTATATGGTAGAAATGTTTGTCATTATCTAACGATATACGATTAGGCAATAGTATTTCACGCATAACTCTGTCATGTTCTTGCGCTAATTCTGCACGACTCTGCAACTCATCAAAAAGTGTTCCACCAAAGTCAAGACTATTCAGACGGAAGGGGAATACATTATTGAGGTAACGAACGAGTTCATAATCTGCATCATCCTGAGTTAGGTTTGACAACTTAGGAAGAGTAGAGAGAATATCTCTTACAGTTTTAACAGAGTCAAGAGAATAGAATGAATCGTGTTTAAATATGTACTTGGTGACATATTTTAATGCCGAATCACTCTGCACATAAGCACCGTAATCAACACTATACGATACATTACCACGTTTACGAAGATACTGTATCTTATTTACTGTAGTACCATCCTTACGGGTATAAGTTCTAAGGCGAGCAACGAAACGACAGTTATCGCCTTTAAGTGTGTGTGGTACATACATGCGAGAGAAAAAATCAGACGTTTGCGGTATGTTGTTGAAATAGATTTCTGCAAATCTTTTGAAAGAATCAGGAACTTCATCAGCCTTAACGGAATGTGACCAACAAAATTGCATGATATCACGTATCTTAAAGTCTGAAACGTAGTGAGGGAAGAACAGAAGTAAATGATAATGTGGACGTATTGTGCCTTTATGCTTCTTTCCATCGCTACCAATGTACTCGTTATCATGACCGTACTCACATACAATGAAATACTTGAATTCTGAATCTATTCCGCAACGATCCAAATTTACACGCAGTTTTTTTAAGAAATTCTGGACAGTGCGTTTGTCAAATGAGTAGAAACGGAAGTCAGGAAGACTTAGATCTGAACGTTTCGTAAGTGTCCGAGCAACAGAAGAATCACAAACAGGTATATCAGCTTCATCAAACGTCAGAGTTGGAAATAGAATTGATCCATCCTTGTGACGTCTCCTCTCGTAATACAACCGGACATACCAATCATCCTCCTTATTCTCAATGCACTCCAAGCAATGTCCGCAAGGAACTTGTATTCCAATGCGGTCAACTTCTGGACGGAAATCAATACGTCTGTTTAATATTTGTAATGGTTGGTAACACATACTATTTGATACTATAATCTATATTTATTTTTATTTTTTTTCTTTTTACGAACGGCCTTGAGGGCCGTGGCGACCTCCGGGATCTAAGCTGCAGATTTTTTTTTTTACGCCAATCACACGAAAAGTAAAAAAAACAAATCTCAACTTAGATTTATGCCATTTTTTCTTAAGAGAGGGAAGATAACTTCTACAGCATTATTGAACAGAAAGACAATGCACAAAATGAAGGCAGCAATGAGTAGATATAATGTGATAATTTCAAACATATCAGTAAACTTTATTGTGTAAGAATAGATTAACTTCAAATTCACGTCGAGCAACGAGACCAGAGGAAATTTTCATAACTCCATTACTACGGTAATATTTCCATTTGCGGAAATTGTCGGCAATGGATAGTTCAAGGCAAGCAACATTAGTATGGTGTTGAAGGGCATCGCAGTAAGCAAGGATGAAATGGCGGAGAGTGGAAGTTTTAAACTTACCTATGCCAAGGTTAAAAATGAAATCGGTCAGTGCGTACAACTGACCATCAGAGAGAAATGAGCAGTTATATTCACCAATATCACTATATAGGAGTTTATAATGGCGGTTAAAATCTTGCCGTAACAACTTCTGGGCATCAGCAATAGAAATATGATCACCTTGTTTTACATCGCCTGTATGACCATAGCCAATAGTCAAGACTCCAGATGGGCAACGGTAAGGTTTCGAACGAAATCCCTCAAAATAAGCAACCTTATTAAGGACTTGGTTTAGAAGATTTACGGACATGACTTTTTTTCTTTTTAAAAATGTTAATGACTTTAGGAATTTTAAGAAGAATCTCTAATGTGAGAGATAAAGTTTGAATTAATTTATTCATATAATCAATTATGTTAAGTGCACTGCAAAATTACAAATTTATTATAGAATAGAATGCGCATTATGATTATAATTTACATTTTTTGACATTATCTCCGAACGTTTTAATATCGTTTAACGGAGAATAACCCCGATAAGGGGAGTGACTACTATTCGTTGTCACTTGCAATAGGGTATGCCAAGAGATACTTGCTTATCATTAAGCGCAAGTCAAAAAAAATTGGCTGATTGTTTCACAACAACCAACCAAACCAACAAATATAGATATGATTTCAAAATGATCACTTGATATTGCCTAATACTTTACCAATTGGCATGAAATTAAGCATAGCATTACCAATACCATAAGTTACACCAGATTCATAAGTCTCAAATTTAGACTTAATTAAACCATACTCGAGCATCTTGGCAATTGTAGAACCACGGAGAGAAGAAGGAATGTATTTATTTACAGCATTCTCATATTCTTGCAAGTCACCATCCAATGCAAGCTTACGTGTAGCCTGTTTCAAATTCTCCTTCTGCTCACCATTAAGTGCAGAGATTGAATCCAAGTAAGACATATAGTGTTGCATTTGCTGAATTGACTTGTAAGCAGCTGCAGATTGTGCATCATTTAGTTTACCTTGTGATGCCTTAAGGTTAATTGAAGCATACAAATCAAGTATCTGTAAGTCAGTAGTTCTATCAACAAGTATTGCTTGTTTGTCGTAGAAGTTTGATTGCTTGCCATTCAACTCGATTTGGCTATCATACTGTTGTATTCGCTTATTGATCTCATCAATAGTAGAGTTATTAACAGATATGTCAGAGCGAACCTTATAGGCATTTTCGGCTAATAGTTCCTTCTTAAGACTACGCAACTCATCTTCAGTAGTAGTAATTGCCTGATTGTATAGAGTAAGAGCTTCCGTCAATGTAGTCTGGGAAGCCTTAAGAGTTGTATCTTGTTCGGTATTTTTAGACTCAACTACTGTTCTAAACATATTACCAATAGAGTTTATCATATCTGTCATACTTCCGACGTTCTGAGCAGTAACCGAAGGAAGACCCGCAGCAGAAGCCTGTGGAGAAGCAGCCGACGGAACTGAGACATTACCAGAGTAAGGATTATCCGACATCATATTAGGGTTCATGCCAGCAGCAAGCAATGATCGTTTCTGGATGGACGCAGAGTCATACATCAAGTTACGCTGATCATTCAACTGTTGATCATACATTGCACGTTCTCGTTGATAAGCTATATCAGCATTCTCCTTATTATAGTGATCTTGCCATGCAAGCATACTAAGATTTTGTTTATACTGCTTGTTTGCAGAAGAGTTACCAAAAATACCACCAAGTCCACCAGAGAGGAATGAACCAAGAGCAGTAACACCAGCAGCAGCAACCTGTGGAGGGATAGGGGCCATATTTTTTTACTTTTTAAGATAGAAAGGGCTCAAAAACGAAATGATCAATGCTGATGATGAATGATCAAGACGTTTTGAACCCAAAATTATAGACTAAACACTAACAAATGTTAAGAATGCTGAATAGCAACCGTGTGGTTATCATCCTTTAAACCTTCATCATCGAAGGTATCGAACGACTCAGAAATCGGCAGCATTGGAGCATGAATTTTAAAGTCCTGTACAATGTGGACAATGAAGTTGTCCTGAACTCCGAGTGAATCAACAAACAAACGATCGTAATTGCCAAACTCCTCCGTTTGACCAATGAAACGGAGATTTTCGTTACATACGACCGCTGATGGGAGAATATCAACGAGTTTGAGACACTCGCCTGTACCAGCATACACCGCACCTTTCTGAACCTGTATATCATGTTCAGTAAAGAAACGATCAAGACAGTATGGGAGATACTCGCCACGTTGACCACGGAACTTGAAACCACCATTACGGAGGTTATTCTTGTACTTGTAGTCGAAATACCTTGGACGGAAACCGAATGTACTGTTAGTGTCATTCTGCTTATTCATAACATCACAAGAAGCCATTACACGTGAGTAAGGCATTGCTTCCATCCCCAAGGAGTCAAACTCATGTTGATAAAAATCGAAACGATCGACAGCGAGAGAAGAACCAACTGCCTGTGAGTAACCACCAAACGGAATCATACAGACAAACTGTACAATCAAACCATGCTTTGGGACATCAAAGTCATGCTTGTTTCCTTCGTCACCACCCTTGCCAAAACCAGCATACTCACCGAGGTCTCCAGAGAGTGGCATACCATCAGAACCAATTTGAGGACTACTTTGGTTAAGAACGTCAGAAATCTGTATAGTGTTAATGTCAGTACCGAAGGTATAATCAATACGATCAGTAGAAGTGCCAAAGTGAACACGCATGTACTCATACACTCTACGACCTATCACAGAATTCTTATTTACTAATGGTAGTAACTTCTGAAGCCAACGTAATGTTATGGAGTTATCAATAGTTTCAGTTTCATAAGGGTAACGACCATGCGATGAGGAGAAATCAACAGAATTCTCAGTATTGTCCGAGAATGGATAAACAATTTGTGAATCATTTCCAAACTCAGACATTACAGGTTTTGGCTGCGCTACAGTGATCGGGTCTAGGTCCAATGAATAGCAACACAATGGCAACGAGAGGAAGAAATCACATAAAGCATCACCGATGCCATAAGTTGAATTTATCAAATATGAAAGACTACGAAGGTTTGTATCGTAATACGAGTGAATCAACTTAAATGCGGGAGTCATTTTCCACTGCACATCACGCTGTGGAGAGAATGTATCAAACCATGCCTTATAATACGCGAAGAAATTATACAGAGGAAATTTCTCATTCGCAGATCCGAAATTTACACCACAACCGTAGAGCACTTTAAAGAACCTACGACCAGAGTGAGTAAGATGGAATGTAATGCAAACGTCATGTGGTGTTGCAATACCAGAACCATCCTCCATTGGAAGAGAAACTCGCATGAGAAAATCTGCGTTGTCTATCTTCTGATTAGCCATGTAACGGACTGAATGAGGGACTTCATACTCTTCATTCTTAGCCAAGAAGTAACCATACTGCAACGGCTGCATGTAATGGGCGTAATCGTTACCAAGAGAGACTGATCGATAACGACTACCATCAGGAAGGTAAGACAACAAACTACCTTGTAAGGCATCATCGAATACACCATCTTCAAGCAAGTCAAATTGCTGTGAGGAAATTGGAACAAATTCCTCCATTGTCTGTTCATTGACTTGATAGAATGCAGTCATTACTGCAAGTGGTTCATACACAGAACCGTTACGCCATGTATAATTGTTTAGGGCAGCGAACAGAGAAAAAATCTCACCCATAGTCATGTAATCTGCTGACGTAGGGATATATGACTTAATGGCAGAAGTTACACTCTGCTGACTCTGCATGAAGTCAAATGCCAAGAAGAGTTCGTCGAGCGGAACAAACTTAGAGTAAGTACGCATTTGTACTCGAGCGAAACTAGGTTGCGGCATTGGAGCAAGGCGAACGAATGAAGAGGACTTCAACGATACATGTGTATTGGGAATAACTGGATGCAATAGTGTAGGCTGACAGTGTCCGAAATCAGCAGTTGTATTTACATCATGCGATAGATCAAAAAATGCCTTATCTTTTGATTTACCCAATTTTATTTTAGGAATAGAAAGCGACATAATTATTCTGTTTTTTCGGTTATATTTTCGGTTATACCTGGTATAGAATTTAGTACATGCTCTGCCTGCTTCTCCATATACTGAGAAACGGCAGGATCAGAAGGAGAGAGAACCATACAGTTAACCTTCTCGAGTGGAACACCACTCTTCAAATGGTTCTCTAGAGAGAATGTTTCAACAGGTGGAAGCAGAGGGACAACAGTTTCATCAAGACGCTTAACTCCTGATGTTACAACTGTTTCACCTTCACTCTGGGCAGTGGACAGTACTGTACCACGCAAATGTGTGTATCGGCTCGATGGACGATACGTTCGGGGAAATCTGTGAAATGACATGTTATTTGTATTTTAAGTTAATATAATACTGACGTAATTGGTCAGCAAGTTTTTGTTTACGAAATTCTTCTGTGTGGGTGTATTTTGAAATGATACATTTCAACGTGTTGAAAACAGTCAAATACTCATCGAAGCCACTAAATACGGGAAGATCACAGAAATAACCATCGTGGTCGAAGAAATCACGGACGAATGGTGACTCTATAGGCGAAGGCTGCTTAAGCAACGATGAAGCATTGTATGTATTCACTCTATAATAATCCATTTCAAGACCATGCAATATAAAATCTTCCTCAGAGAATGAGTTAAAGTCTACTTGTTTATAACTACTGAGTAGTGCACCTTGGTAAAATAAAGAGTATGCAGCGAGCAAACGAGTATTGACAGGGTGTGAGCGAACATAGTTAATGCAATATTCATATTTGTCCGTGTCCTCGGCACACAGAGTCATGTGTGCAACGAGATCCTGGAAGTCAGATGAAACATAATTCGAATAGAATCTAGATAGAGCATCAAGTTTTAGTTCAGCACGTAACTTGACACACTCAGCACCTAATGGTGTCAAGAGTCTCTTCGTATAACTAGTAACAGAATGCTGAAAATAATTGTCTGCAGTATGAGATATACTAAGAACTTGCCTGTCTTCATAAGAGTAGAATAGTCTATTTAAAATGTACTGTGGTATATGGTAGAAATGTTTGTCATTATCTAACGATATACGATTAGGCAATAGTATTTCACGCATAACTCTGTCATGTTCTTGCGCTAATTCTGCACGACTCTGCAACTCATCAAAAAGTGTTCCACCAAAGTCAAGACTATTCAGACGGAAGGGGAATACATTATTGAGGTAACGAACGAGTTCATAATCTGCATCATCCTGAGTTAGGTTTGACAACTTAGGAAGAGTAGAGAGAATATCTCTTACAGTTTTAACAGAGTCAAGAGAATAGAATGAATCGTGTTTAAATATGTACTTGGTGACATATTTTAATGCCGAATCACTCTGCACATAAGCACCGTAATCAACACTATACGATACATTACCACGTTTACGAAGATACTGTATCTTATTTACTGTAGTACCATCCTTACGGGTATAAGTTCTAAGGCGAGCAACGAAACGACAGTTATCGCCTTTAAGTGTGTGTGGTACATACATGCGAGAGAAAAAATCAGACGTTTGCGGTATGTTGTTGAAATAGATTTCTGCAAATCTTTTGAAAGAATCAGGAACTTCATCAGCCTTAACGGAATGTGACCAACAAAATTGCATGATATCACGTATCTTAAAGTCTGAAACGTAGTGAGGGAAGAACAGAAGTAAATGATAATGTGGACGTATTGTGCCTTTATGCTTCTTTCCATCGCTACCAATGTACTCGTTATCATGACCGTACTCACATACAATGAAATACTTGAATTCTGAATCTATTCCGCAACGATCCAAATTTACACGCAGTTTTTTTAAGAAATTCTGGACAGTGCGTTTGTCAAATGAGTAGAAACGGAAGTCAGGAAGACTTAGATCTGAACGTTTCGTAAGTGTCCGAGCAACAGAAGAATCACAAACAGGTATATCAGCTTCATCAAACGTCAGAGTTGGAAATAGAATTGATCCATCCTTGTGACGTCTCCTCTCGTAATACAACCGGACATACCAATCATCCTCCTTATTCTCAATGCACTCCAAGCAATGTCCGCAAGGAACTTGTATTCCAATGCGGTCAACTTCTGGACGGAAATCAATACGTCTGTTTAATATTTGTAATGGTTGGTAACACATACTATTTGATACTATAATCTATATTTATTTTTATTTTTTTTCTTTTTACGAACGGCCTTGAGGGCCGTGGCGACCTCCGGGATCTAAGCTGCAGATTTTTTTTTTTACGCCAATCACACGAAAAGTAAAAAAAACAAATCTCAACTTAGATTTATGCCATTTTTTCTTAAGAGAGGGAAGATAACTTCTACAGCATTATTGAACAGAAAGACAATGCACAAAATGAAGGCAGCAATGAGTAGATATAATGTGATAATTTCAAACATATCAGTAAACTTTATTGTGTAAGAATAGATTAACTTCAAATTCACGTCGAGCAACGAGACCAGAGGAAATTTTCATAACTCCATTACTACGGTAATATTTCCATTTGCGGAAATTGTCGGCAATGGATAGTTCAAGGCAAGCAACATTAGTATGGTGTTGAAGGGCATCGCAGTAAGCAAGGATGAAATGGCGGAGAGTGGAAGTTTTAAACTTACCTATGCCAAGGTTAAAAATGAAATCGGTCAGTGCGTACAACTGACCATCAGAGAGAAATGAGCAGTTATATTCACCAATATCACTATATAGGAGTTTATAATGGCGGTTAAAATCTTGCCGTAACAACTTCTGGGCATCAGCAATAGAAATATGATCACCTTGTTTTACATCGCCTGTATGACCATAGCCAATAGTCAAGACTCCAGATGGGCAACGGTAAGGTTTCGAACGAAATCCCTCAAAATAAGCAACCTTATTAAGGACTTGGTTTAGAAGATTTACGGACATGACTTTTTTTCTTTTTAAAAATGTTAATGACTTTAGGAATTTTAAGAAGAATCTCTAATGTGAGAGATAAAGTTTGAATTAATTTATTCATATAATCAATTATGTTAAGTGCACTGCAAAATTACAAATTTATTATAGAATAGAATGCGCATTATGATTATAATTTACATTTTTTGACATTATCTCCGAACGTTTTAATATCGTTTAACGGAGAATAACCCCGATAAGGGGAGTGACTACTATTCGTTGTCACTTGCAATAGGGTATGCCAAGAGATACTTGCTTATCATTAAGCGCAAGTCAAAAAAA
The DNA here is from genome assembly GCA_958299035.1 of Cylicocyclus nassatus. Classification (NCBI taxonomy): domain Eukaryota; kingdom Metazoa; phylum Nematoda; class Chromadorea; order Rhabditida; family Strongylidae; genus Cylicocyclus; species Cylicocyclus nassatus. Next base: position 400 of record CATQJL010000193.1, on the reverse strand, counting down.
ATTGGCTGATTGTTTCACAACAACCAACCAAACCAACAAATATAGATATGATTTCAAAATGATCACTTGATATTGCCTAATACTTTACCAATTGGCATGAAATTAAGCATAGCATTACCAATACCATAAGTTACACCAGATTCATAAGTCTCAAATTTAGACTTAATTAAACCATACTCGAGCATCTTGGCAATTGTAGAACCACGGAGAGAAGAAGGAATGTATTTATTTACAGCATTCTCATATTCTTGCAAGTCACCATCCAATGCAAGCTTACGTGTAGCCTGTTTCAAATTCTCCTTCTGCTCACCATTAAGTGCAGAGATTGAATCCAAGTAAGACATATAGTGTTGCATTTGCTGAATTGACTTGTAAGCAGCTGCAGATTGTGCATCATTTA
>CATQJL010000192.1:0-20961 GCA_958299035.1 Cylicocyclus nassatus | reverse complement strand
GAAGACAAGGGGGGGAAATGATCAGCAACTCACCGAGGCGAACCTTGGTTATTCTTGGTGTTCGCGGTTACTGTCGGAATTGATGATACTTTTTTCCTCCGCATTTGCGGAAGGGTGAATATCGACGAGGGTGAGAGGCTCAACCTCGACTTCTCCGAATTTACTGTAGACCTTGATGATGGACATCATACATCACTTCCATCGTTACGTTTGGGTTCGGTTACAGGCTCAGCCCATTTGGGTTCAGCTGCAACGATCCTAGGGCGGATGAACTGATCAATACCAACATAGTTCCTCTTGATAGAGAAATCACCCATAGATACTCCAACAGTCCTAAGACCAGTGAAGAACACAGTCTCGGTTACGTATGCCCTGTAGTAGTATACGGTTTTCTCTGCCTTCGGGAGGACAATGGTGAAACACTGAACCTCAGGAACGGGGTTGATCATGGGGAAGTCTTTGATACCTTCAACATCAGCGTACTGTGCATATGCGTCAGTGGGAATGTAACCCATCCTTCCTTTATGTCCGATCTGGAAGAATCCACGAGGATCAGATTTTCCGAGTTCGGTCTGATGTACGAAGTTGTTGTGCTGACCAACGGTAGAAGCATACTCGAAATGCACCTCTTTATCGATTCCAGGAGGAACGGTCTTACCATTGGTTCCAAGATCCGGAACGTTGGTAGTTGCACCCGGGAAGACGTCCTGATGAAGCTGTCCAACCTGCCAGTAGAGAGGTGCTGCAGTCCTACGCATACCAGACTGAAGGGACCACTTGAACCAGCGGGGATCAAGCATCATGGCATTGTACATACCTTTCTGCTCTTCATCGGTGAGATCAGAGACATTCGTAAACAGATCTTCTCCATTGGTGATCCTGACGAGACCAGGGTTAAGCTGATCACGAGGGTCAACTGTGAGAGGGTCGTCATCATCGTAAGAAAGTCCAAGAGGATCTACGGGAAGTGTAGATGCAGGGACCAGCTTGAGAGAGACATTGCCGAGTTTCATGTATTTGAAAGCACCAATGAGATGCCTACACCTGCGTATAACTTCGTTACCACCAGCAGACACGTTTATGATCTGCATAGACTCGGCGGAAGTGGCAATATCGAAGAAATACTGGAATTTGTACTTCATTTTTCATCACATCCATCTTTTAGATCTACCTGCGACTGCGAATCCTGCTCCAAGGCCAGAAGCAGTAGTGCCGACAGAAGAGGTATAGCTGTTTTCAAGATTTGTTTGAGCTTTGAGGAGTTGGCCACCATAAGAGGTAAGACGGCGGTGAGGATTGTAACGCCTTCCTTGACGAGCGAGGAAAGATCCATATCCTTTATCGAGCGCATCATATCCTTTGGCAAACTGACGGTACATCCTCCTCTGATTTTTCTGAGCGTACAGATTGCTAGCAGCACTGATACCAAGGGTGGCACCAGCAAGAAGAGGAAAGACCATTCAATCACCATCTCCTGCGCCTACCATAAGACCTGCGCCTACTCCTGTATCCGTACCTTCTCCTTCTGTAGTACCTACCATACATTTTTGTATCTCCTAGGTGTACATAAGTATACGCAGATTGACCGTATTCGGCGAACCGTCGTTTACAAGTCGTAATGCGTATAACATACGTACGGAGTATAGAAGATGTACATAACTAAAAAAGTTGTTACACACGGAAACACCTATGCGGTAGTTCTCGACAGCGCAGTGATGGAAGGACTGAACCTCAGAGCAGGCGATCTCGTAGAGATCAGGATCGTAAAGTATGACGCAGATATGGATCATGACTATCCCATGTGAGGAGTTGAGCAAGCGTGAGTTATTATTCAGACTACGAAGAAGAGCCAAGAGATGGCAATTCGGAATCGAAATGGGAACCCACAGCGGATATAAACATTATCAAATCCGTTATGAGTGCAGTAACGGAGATATTGGGGAAGAACGCGAATATTGGGGAGATATCGCATGTAACCTACTCCAAGCAGGGGGATGGAGTGAATATGAATGCAAGGATGGAAATTTCTACAGATCAGTGGATAGTGAACTGGGTAAATACAGATTCAGACACCTTAAAGATGTGCAACTTTACATTCTTGCCCTCAGCAAAAAGGAAGGAGACCGTAACATCCTGCTCGTTATCGACAAACGCGGAGGATCTGGCAAAACTTTTCTCGGAAGATGGTGTGATTTAAATGGACATGGAATTTACATCGACGGTTCAAAAGGAGCTGATGACATTAACAGAAATCTATACGACATTACGGAGTATAGACAGTCAAGCCTCATACTTATCGACCTTACTAGGAACACTAAACAAACCGATGCCCTCTGGAATAGCATTGAAACAATTAAAAACGGCTATCTTAACGATGTTAGATACAACTACAGAGCAAAGTGGATACACCCTCCTACAATCATTGTATTCACAAACCACCAACCAGCAGACTGGGACGGACTCTCAACCGACAGATGGCAAAGACTGTTCATCGAGCAGGATCCAAAAAGGGAAACGCACGTGAGGACGAAGTATTACCCGACGATCGGCGGACATGCGGTTGTCAGGAGTTTTAAATCGTAACACTAGAAAACTCCTATCCCCCCTAGGGGGATAGGGGGAAACAGTTTAACAAGAGGTAGAGGGGGGACCTCACAGTGTCCCCCCAAGCCCCCTCCAGTGAAGACAAGGGGGGGAAATGATCAGCAACTCACCGAGGCGAACCTTGGTTATTCTTGGTGTTCGCGGTTACTGTCGGAATTGATGATACTTTTTTCCTCCGCATTTGCGGAAGGGTGAATATCGACGAGGGTGAGAGGCTCAACCTCGACTTCTCCGAATTTACTGTAGACCTTGATGATGGACATCATACATCACTTCCATCGTTACGTTTGGGTTCGGTTACAGGCTCAGCCCATTTGGGTTCAGCTGCAACGATCCTAGGGCGGATGAACTGATCAATACCAACATAGTTCCTCTTGATAGAGAAATCACCCATAGATACTCCAACAGTCCTAAGACCAGTGAAGAACACAGTCTCGGTTACGTATGCCCTGTAGTAGTATACGGTTTTCTCTGCCTTCGGGAGGACAATGGTGAAACACTGAACCTCAGGAACGGGGTTGATCATGGGGAAGTCTTTGATACCTTCAACATCAGCGTACTGTGCATATGCGTCAGTGGGAATGTAACCCATCCTTCCTTTATGTCCGATCTGGAAGAATCCACGAGGATCAGATTTTCCGAGTTCGGTCTGATGTACGAAGTTGTTGTGCTGACCAACGGTAGAAGCATACTCGAAATGCACCTCTTTATCGATTCCAGGAGGAACGGTCTTACCATTGGTTCCAAGATCCGGAACGTTGGTAGTTGCACCCGGGAAGACGTCCTGATGAAGCTGTCCAACCTGCCAGTAGAGAGGTGCTGCAGTCCTACGCATACCAGACTGAAGGGACCACTTGAACCAGCGGGGATCAAGCATCATGGCATTGTACATACCTTTCTGCTCTTCATCGGTGAGATCAGAGACATTCGTAAACAGATCTTCTCCATTGGTGATCCTGACGAGACCAGGGTTAAGCTGATCACGAGGGTCAACTGTGAGAGGGTCGTCATCATCGTAAGAAAGTCCAAGAGGATCTACGGGAAGTGTAGATGCAGGGACCAGCTTGAGAGAGACATTGCCGAGTTTCATGTATTTGAAAGCACCAATGAGATGCCTACACCTGCGTATAACTTCGTTACCACCAGCAGACACGTTTATGATCTGCATAGACTCGGCGGAAGTGGCAATATCGAAGAAATACTGGAATTTGTACTTCATTTTTCATCACATCCATCTTTTAGATCTACCTGCGACTGCGAATCCTGCTCCAAGGCCAGAAGCAGTAGTGCCGACAGAAGAGGTATAGCTGTTTTCAAGATTTGTTTGAGCTTTGAGGAGTTGGCCACCATAAGAGGTAAGACGGCGGTGAGGATTGTAACGCCTTCCTTGACGAGCGAGGAAAGATCCATATCCTTTATCGAGCGCATCATATCCTTTGGCAAACTGACGGTACATCCTCCTCTGATTTTTCTGAGCGTACAGATTGCTAGCAGCACTGATACCAAGGGTGGCACCAGCAAGAAGAGGAAAGACCATTCAATCACCATCTCCTGCGCCTACCATAAGACCTGCGCCTACTCCTGTATCCGTACCTTCTCCTTCTGTAGTACCTACCATACATTTTTGTATCTCCTAGGTGTACATAAGTATACGCAGATTGACCGTATTCGGCGAACCGTCGTTTACAAGTCGTAATGCGTATAACATACGTACGGAGTATAGAAGATGTACATAACTAAAAAAGTTGTTACACACGGAAACACCTATGCGGTAGTTCTCGACAGCGCAGTGATGGAAGGACTGAACCTCAGAGCAGGCGATCTCGTAGAGATCAGGATCGTAAAGTATGACGCAGATATGGATCATGACTATCCCATGTGAGGAGTTGAGCAAGCGTGAGTTATTATTCAGACTACGAAGAAGAGCCAAGAGATGGCAATTCGGAATCGAAATGGGAACCCACAGCGGATATAAACATTATCAAATCCGTTATGAGTGCAGTAACGGAGATATTGGGGAAGAACGCGAATATTGGGGAGATATCGCATGTAACCTACTCCAAGCAGGGGGATGGAGTGAATATGAATGCAAGGATGGAAATTTCTACAGATCAGTGGATAGTGAACTGGGTAAATACAGATTCAGACACCTTAAAGATGTGCAACTTTACATTCTTGCCCTCAGCAAAAAGGAAGGAGACCGTAACATCCTGCTCGTTATCGACAAACGCGGAGGATCTGGCAAAACTTTTCTCGGAAGATGGTGTGATTTAAATGGACATGGAATTTACATCGACGGTTCAAAAGGAGCTGATGACATTAACAGAAATCTATACGACATTACGGAGTATAGACAGTCAAGCCTCATACTTATCGACCTTACTAGGAACACTAAACAAACCGATGCCCTCTGGAATAGCATTGAAACAATTAAAAACGGCTATCTTAACGATGTTAGATACAACTACAGAGCAAAGTGGATACACCCTCCTACAATCATTGTATTCACAAACCACCAACCAGCAGACTGGGACGGACTCTCAACCGACAGATGGCAAAGACTGTTCATCGAGCAGGATCCAAAAAGGGAAACGCACGTGAGGACGAAGTATTACCCGACGATCGGCGGACATGCGGTTGTCAGGAGTTTTAAATCGTAACACTAGAAAACTCCTATCCCCCCTAGGGGGATAGGGGGAAACAGTTTAACAAGAGGTAGAGGGGGGACCTCACAGTGTCCCCCCAAGCCCCCTCCAGTGAAGACAAGGGGGGGAAATGATCAGCAACTCACCGAGGCGAACCTTGGTTATTCTTGGTGTTCGCGGTTACTGTCGGAATTGATGATACTTTTTTCCTCCGCATTTGCGGAAGGGTGAATATCGACGAGGGTGAGAGGCTCAACCTCGACTTCTCCGAATTTACTGTAGACCTTGATGATGGACATCATACATCACTTCCATCGTTACGTTTGGGTTCGGTTACAGGCTCAGCACATTTGGGTTCAGCTGCAACGATCCTAGGGCGGATGAACTGATCAATACCAACATAGTTCCTCTTGATAGAGAAATCACCCATAGATACTCCAACAGTCCTAAGACCAGTGAAGAACACAGTCTCGGTTACGTATGCCCTGTAGTAGTATACGGTTTTCTCTGCCTTCGGGAGGACAATGGTGAAACACTGAACCTCAGGAACGGGGTTGATCATGGGGAAGTCTTTGATACCTTCAACATCAGCGTACTGTGCATATGCGTCAGTGGGAATGTAACCCATCCTTCCTTTATGTCCGATCTGGAAGAATCCACGAGGATCAGATTTTCCGAGTTCGGTCTGATGTACGAAGTTGTTGTGCTGACCAACGGTAGAAGCATACTCGAAATGCACCTCTTTATCGATTCCAGGAGGAACGGTCTTACCATTGGTTCCAAGATCCGGAACGTTGGTAGTTGCACCCGGGAAGACGTCCTGATGAAGCTGTCCAACCTGCCAGTAGAGAGGTGCTGCAGTCCTACGCATACCAGACTGAAGGGACCACTTGAACCAGCGGGGATCAAGCATCATGGCATTGTACATACCTTTCTGCTCTTCATCGGTGAGATCAGAGACATTCGTAAACAGATCTTCTCCATTGGTGATCCTGACGAGACCAGGGTTAAGCTGATCACGAGGGTCAACTGTGAGAGGGTCGTCATCATCGTAAGAAAGTCCAAGAGGATCTACGGGAAGTGTAGATGCAGGGACCAGCTTGAGAGAGACATTGCCGAGTTTCATGTATTTGAAAGCACCAATGAGATGCCTACACCTGCGTATAACTTCGTTACCACCAGCAGACACGTTTATGATCTGCATAGACTCGGCGGAAGTGGCAATATCGAAGAAATACTGGAATTTGTACTTCATTTTTCATCACATCCATCTTTTAGATCTACCTGCGACTGCGAATCCTGCTCCAAGGCCAGAAGCAGTAGTGCCGACAGAAGAGGTATAGCTGTTTTCAAGATTTGTTTGAGCTTTGAGGAGTTGGCCACCATAAGAGGTAAGACGGCGGTGAGGATTGTAACGCCTTCCTTGACGAGCGAGGAAAGATCCATATCCTTTATCGAGCGCATCATATCCTTTGGCAAACTGACGGTACATCCTCCTCTGATTTTTCTGAGCGTACAGATTGCTAGCAGCACTGATACCAAGGGTGGCACCAGCAAGAAGAGGAAAGACCATTCAATCACCATCTCCTGCGCCTACCATAAGACCTGCGCCTACTCCTGTATCCGTACCTTCTCCTTCTGTAGTACCTACCATACATTTTTGTATCTCCTAGGTGTACATAAGTATACGCAGATTGACCGTATTCGGCGAACCGTCGTTTACAAGTCGTAATGCGTATAACATACGTACGGAGTATAGAAGATGTACATAACTAAAAAAGTTGTTACACACGGAAACACCTATGCGGTAGTTCTCGACAGCGCAGTGATGGAAGGACTGAACCTCAGAGCAGGCGATCTCGTAGAGATCAGGATCGTAAAGTATGACGCAGATATGGATCATGACTATCCCATGTGAGGAGTTGAGCAAGCGTGAGTTATTATTCAGACTACGAAGAAGAGCCAAGAGATGGCAATTCGGAATCGAAATGGGAACCCACAGCGGATATAAACATTATCAAATCCGTTATGAGTGCAGTAACGGAGATATTGGGGAAGAACGCGAATATTGGGGAGATATCGCATGTAACCTACTCCAAGCAGGGGGATGGAGTGAATATGAATGCAAGGATGGAAATTTCTACAGATCAGTGGATAGTGAACTGGGTAAATACAGATTCAGACACCTTAAAGATGTGCAACTTTACATTCTTGCCCTCAGCAAAAAGGAAGGAGACCGTAACATCCTGCTCGTTATCGACAAACGCGGAGGATCTGGCAAAACTTTTCTCGGAAGATGGTGTGATTTAAATGGACATGGAATTTACATCGACGGTTCAAAAGGAGCTGATGACATTAACAGAAATCTATACGACATTACGGAGTATAGACAGTCAAGCCTCATACTTATCGACCTTACTAGGAACACTAAACAAACCGATGCCCTCTGGAATAGCATTGAAACAATTAAAAACGGCTATCTTAACGATGTTAGATACAACTACAGAGCAAAGTGGATACACCCTCCTACAATCATTGTATTCACAAACCACCAACCAGCAGACTGGGACGGACTCTCAACCGACAGATGGCAAAGACTGTTCATCGAGCAGGATCCAAAAAGGGAAACGCACGTGAGGACGAAGTATTACCCGACGATCGGCGGACATGCGGTTGTCAGGAGTTTTAAATCGTAACACTAGAAAACTCCTATCCCCCCTAGGGGGATAGGGGGAAACAGTTTAACAAGAGGTAGAGGGGGGACCTCACAGTGTCCCCCCAAGCCCCCTCCAGTGAAGACAAGGGGGGGAAATGATCAGCAACTCACCGAGGCGAACCTTGGTTATTCTTGGTGTTCGCGGTTACTGTCGGAATTGATGATACTTTTTTCCTCCGCATTTGCGGAAGGGTGAATATCGACGAGGGTGAGAGGCTCAACCTCGACTTCTCCGAATTTACTGTAGACCTTGATGATGGACATCATACATCACTTCCATCGTTACGTTTGGGTTCGGTTACAGGCTCAGCCCATTTGGGTTCAGCTGCAACGATCCTAGGGCGGATGAACTGATCAATACCAACATAGTTCCTCTTGATAGAGAAATCACCCATAGATACTCCAACAGTCCTAAGACCAGTGAAGAACACAGTCTCGGTTACGTATGCCCTGTAGTAGTATACGGTTTTCTCTGCCTTCGGGAGGACAATGGTGAAACACTGAACCTCAGGAACGGGGTTGATCATGGGGAAGTCTTTGATACCTTCAACATCAGCGTACTGTGCATATGCGTCAGTGGGAATGTAACCCATCCTTCCTTTATGTCCGATCTGGAAGAATCCACGAGGATCAGATTTTCCGAGTTCGGTCTGATGTACGAAGTTGTTGTGCTGACCAACGGTAGAAGCATACTCGAAATGCACCTCTTTATCGATTCCAGGAGGAACGGTCTTACCATTGGTTCCAAGATCCGGAACGTTGGTAGTTGCACCCGGGAAGACGTCCTGATGAAGCTGTCCAACCTGCCAGTAGAGAGGTGCTGCAGTCCTACGCATACCAGACTGAAGGGACCACTTGAACCAGCGGGGATCAAGCATCATGGCATTGTACATACCTTTCTGCTCTTCATCGGTGAGATCAGAGACATTCGTAAACAGATCTTCTCCATTGGTGATCCTGACGAGACCAGGGTTAAGCTGATCACGAGGGTCAACTGTGAGAGGGTCGTCATCATCGTAAGAAAGTCCAAGAGGATCTACGGGAAGTGTAGATGCAGGGACCAGCTTGAGAGAGACATTGCCGAGTTTCATGTATTTGAAAGCACCAATGAGATGCCTACACCTGCGTATAACTTCGTTACCACCAGCAGACACGTTTATGATCTGCATAGACTCGGCGGAAGTGGCAATATCGAAGAAATACTGGAATTTGTACTTCATTTTTCATCACATCCATCTTTTAGATCTACCTGCGACTGCGAATCCTGCTCCAAGGCCAGAAGCAGTAGTGCCGACAGAAGAGGTATAGCTGTTTTCAAGATTTGTTTGAGCTTTGAGGAGTTGGCCACCATAAGAGGTAAGACGGCGGTGAGGATTGTAACGCCTTCCTTGACGAGCGAGGAAAGATCCATATCCTTTATCGAGCGCATCATATCCTTTGGCAAACTGACGGTACATCCTCCTCTGATTTTTCTGAGCGTACAGATTGCTAGCAGCACTGATACCAAGGGTGGCACCAGCAAGAAGAGGAAAGACCATTCAATCACCATCTCCTGCGCCTACCATAAGACCTGCGCCTACTCCTGTATCCGTACCTTCTCCTTCTGTAGTACCTACCATACATTTTTGTATCTCCTAGGTGTACATAAGTATACGCAGATTGACCGTATTCGGCGAACCGTCGTTTACAAGTCGTAATGCGTATAACATACGTACGGAGTATAGAAGATGTACATAACTAAAAAAGTTGTTACACACGGAAACACCTATGCGGTAGTTCTCGACAGCGCAGTGATGGAAGGACTGAACCTCAGAGCAGGCGATCTCGTAGAGATCAGGATCGTAAAGTATGACGCAGATATGGATCATGACTATCCCATGTGAGGAGTTGAGCAAGCGTGAGTTATTATTCAGACTACGAAGAAGAGCCAAGAGATGGCAATTCGGAATCGAAATGGGAACCCACAGCGGATATAAACATTATCAAATCCGTTATGAGTGCAGTAACGGAGATATTGGGGAAGAACGCGAATATTGGGGAGATATCGCATGTAACCTACTCCAAGCAGGGGGATGGAGTGAATATGAATGCAAGGATGGAAATTTCTACAGATCAGTGGATAGTGAACTGGGTAAATACAGATTCAGACACCTTAAAGATGTGCAACTTTACATTCTTGCCCTCAGCAAAAAGGAAGGAGACCGTAACATCCTGCTCGTTATCGACAAACGCGGAGGATCTGGCAAAACTTTTCTCGGAAGATGGTGTGATTTAAATGGACATGGAATTTACATCGACGGTTCAAAAGGAGCTGATGACATTAACAGAAATCTATACGACATTACGGAGTATAGACAGTCAAGCCTCATACTTATCGACCTTACTAGGAACACTAAACAAACCGATGCCCTCTGGAATAGCATTGAAACAATTAAAAACGGCTATCTTAACGATGTTAGATACAACTACAGAGCAAAGTGGATACACCCTCCTACAATCATTGTATTCACAAACCACCAACCAGCAGACTGGGACGGACTCTCAACCGACAGATGGCAAAGACTGTTCATCGAGCAGGATCCAAAAAGGGAAACGCACGTGAGGACGAAGTATTACCCGACGATCGGCGGACATGCGGTTGTCAGGAGTTTTAAATCGTAACACTAGAAAACTCCTATCCCCCCTAGGGGGATAGGGGGAAACAGTTTAACAAGAGGTAGAGGGGGGACCTCACAGTGTCCCCCCAAGCCCCCTCCAGTGAAGACAAGGGGGGGAAATGATCAGCAACTCACCGAGGCGAACCTTGGTTATTCTTGGTGTTCGCGGTTACTGTCGGAATTGATGATACTTTTTTCCTCCGCATTTGCGGAAGGGTGAATATCGACGAGGGTGAGAGGCTCAACCTCGACTTCTCCGAATTTACTGTAGACCTTGATGATGGACATCATACATCACTTCCATCGTTACGTTTGGGTTCGGTTACAGGCTCAGCCCATTTGGGTTCAGCTGCAACGATCCTAGGGCGGATGAACTGATCAATACCAACATAGTTCCTCTTGATAGAGAAATCACCCATAGATACTCCAACAGTCCTAAGACCAGTGAAGAACACAGTCTCGGTTACGTATGCCCTGTAGTAGTATACGGTTTTCTCTGCCTTCGGGAGGACAATGGTGAAACACTGAACCTCAGGAACGGGGTTGATCATGGGGAAGTCTTTGATACCTTCAACATCAGCGTACTGTGCATATGCGTCAGTGGGAATGTAACCCATCCTTCCTTTATGTCCGATCTGGAAGAATCCACGAGGATCAGATTTTCCGAGTTCGGTCTGATGTACGAAGTTGTTGTGCTGACCAACGGTAGAAGCATACTCGAAATGCACCTCTTTATCGATTCCAGGAGGAACGGTCTTACCATTGGTTCCAAGATCCGGAACGTTGGTAGTTGCACCCGGGAAGACGTCCTGATGAAGCTGTCCAACCTGCCAGTAGAGAGGTGCTGCAGTCCTACGCATACCAGACTGAAGGGACCACTTGAACCAGCGGGGATCAAGCATCATGGCATTGTACATACCTTTCTGCTCTTCATCGGTGAGATCAGAGACATTCGTAAACAGATCTTCTCCATTGGTGATCCTGACGAGACCAGGGTTAAGCTGATCACGAGGGTCAACTGTGAGAGGGTCGTCATCATCGTAAGAAAGTCCAAGAGGATCTACGGGAAGTGTAGATGCAGGGACCAGCTTGAGAGAGACATTGCCGAGTTTCATGTATTTGAAAGCACCAATGAGATGCCTACACCTGCGTATAACTTCGTTACCACCAGCAGACACGTTTATGATCTGCATAGACTCGGCGGAAGTGGCAATATCGAAGAAATACTGGAATTTGTACTTCATTTTTCATCACATCCATCTTTTAGATCTACCTGCGACTGCGAATCCTGCTCCAAGGCCAGAAGCAGTAGTGCCGACAGAAGAGGTATAGCTGTTTTCAAGATTTGTTTGAGCTTTGAGGAGTTGGCCACCATAAGAGGTAAGACGGCGGTGAGGATTGTAACGCCTTCCTTGACGAGCGAGGAAAGATCCATATCCTTTATCGAGCGCATCATATCCTTTGGCAAACTGACGGTACATCCTCCTCTGATTTTTCTGAGCGTACAGATTGCTAGCAGCACTGATACCAAGGGTGGCACCAGCAAGAAGAGGAAAGACCATTCAATCACCATCTCCTGCGCCTACCATAAGACCTGCGCCTACTCCTGTATCCGTACCTTCTCCTTCTGTAGTACCTACCATACATTTTTGTATCTCCTAGGTGTACATAAGTATACGCAGATTGACCGTATTCGGCGAACCGTCGTTTACAAGTCGTAATGCGTATAACATACGTACGGAGTATAGAAGATGTACATAACTAAAAAAGTTGTTACACACGGAAACACCTATGCGGTAGTTCTCGACAGCGCAGTGATGGAAGGACTGAACCTCAGAGCAGGCGATCTCGTAGAGATCAGGATCGTAAAGTATGACGCAGATATGGATCATGACTATCCCATGTGAGGAGTTGAGCAAGCGTGAGTTATTATTCAGACTACGAAGAAGAGCCAAGAGATGGCAATTCGGAATCGAAATGGGAACCCACAGCGGATATAAACATTATCAAATCCGTTATGAGTGCAGTAACGGAGATATTGGGGAAGAACGCGAATATTGGGGAGATATCGCATGTAACCTACTCCAAGCAGGGGGATGGAGTGAATATGAATGCAAGGATGGAAATTTCTACAGATCAGTGGATAGTGAACTGGGTAAATACAGATTCAGACACCTTAAAGATGTGCAACTTTACATTCTTGCCCTCAGCAAAAAGGAAGGAGACCGTAACATCCTGCTCGTTATCGACAAACGCGGAGGATCTGGCAAAACTTTTCTCGGAAGATGGTGTGATTTAAATGGACATGGAATTTACATCGACGGTTCAAAAGGAGCTGATGACATTAACAGAAATCTATACGACATTACGGAGTATAGACAGTCAAGCCTCATACTTATCGACCTTACTAGGAACACTAAACAAACCGATGCCCTCTGGAATAGCATTGAAACAATTAAAAACGGCTATCTTAACGATGTTAGATACAACTACAGAGCAAAGTGGATACACCCTCCTACAATCATTGTATTCACAAACCACCAACCAGCAGACTGGGACGGACTCTCAACCGACAGATGGCAAAGACTGTTCATCGAGCAGGATCCAAAAAGGGAAACGCACGTGAGGACGAAGTATTACCCGACGATCGGCGGACATGCGGTTGTCAGGAGTTTTAAATCGTAACACTAGAAAACTCCTATCCCCCCTAGGGGGATAGGGGGAAACAGTTTAACAAGAGGTAGAGGGGGGACCTCACAGTGTCCCCCCAAGCCCCCTCCAGTGAAGACAAGGGGGGGGAAATGATCAGCAACTCACCGAGGCGAACCTTGGTTATTCTTGGTGTTCGCGGTTACTGTCGGAATTGATGATACTTTTTTCCTCCGCATTTGCGGAAGGGTGAATATCGACGAGGGTGAGAGGCTCAACCTCGACTTCTCCGAATTTACTGTAGACCTTGATGATGGACATCATACATCACTTCCATCGTTACGTTTGGGTTCGGTTACAGGCTCAGCCCATTTGGGTTCAGCTGCAACGATCCTAGGGCGGATGAACTGATCAATACCAACATAGTTCCTCTTGATAGAGAAATCACCCATAGATACTCCAACAGTCCTAAGACCAGTGAAGAACACAGTCTCGGTTACGTATGCCCTGTAGTAGTATACGGTTTTCTCTGCCTTCGGGAGGACAATGGTGAAACACTGAACCTCAGGAACGGGGTTGATCATGGGGAAGTCTTTGATACCTTCAACATCAGCGTACTGTGCATATGCGTCAGTGGGAATGTAACCCATCCTTCCTTTATGTCCGATCTGGAAGAATCCACGAGGATCAGATTTTCCGAGTTCGGTCTGATGTACGAAGTTGTTGTGCTGACCAACGGTAGAAGCATACTCGAAATGCACCTCTTTATCGATTCCAGGAGGAACGGTCTTACCATTGGTTCCAAGATCCGGAACGTTGGTAGTTGCACCCGGGAAGACGTCCTGATGAAGCTGTCCAACCTGCCAGTAGAGAGGTGCTGCAGTCCTACGCATACCAGACTGAAGGGACCACTTGAACCAGCGGGGATCAAGCATCATGGCATTGTACATACCTTTCTGCTCTTCATCGGTGAGATCAGAGACATTCGTAAACAGATCTTCTCCATTGGTGATCCTGACGAGACCAGGGTTAAGCTGATCACGAGGGTCAACTGTGAGAGGGTCGTCATCATCGTAAGAAAGTCCAAGAGGATCTACGGAAGTGTAGATGCAGGGACCAGCTTGAGAGAGACATTGCCGAGTTTCATGTATTTGAAAGCACCAATGAGATGCCTACACCTGCGTATAACTTCGTTACCACCAGCAGACACGTTTATGATCTGCATAGACTCGGCGGAAGTGGCAATATCGAAGAAATACTGGAATTTGTACTTCATTTTTCATCACATCCATCTTTTAGATCTACCTGCGACTGCGAATCCTGCTCCAAGGCCAGAAGCAGTAGTGCCGACAGAAGAGGTATAGCTGTTTTCAAGATTTGTTTGAGCTTTGAGGAGTTGGCCACCATAAGAGGTAAGACGGCGGTGAGGATTGTAACGCCTTCCTTGACGAGCGAGGAAAGATCCATATCCTTTATCGAGCGCATCATATCCTTTGGCAAACTGACGGTACATCCTCCTCTGATTTTTCTGAGCGTACAGATTGCTAGCAGCACTGATACCAAGGGTGGCACCAGCAAGAAGAGGAAAGACCATTCAATCACCATCTCCTGCGCCTACCATAAGACCTGCGCCTACTCCTGTATCCGTACCTTCTCCTTCTGTAGTACCTACCATACATTTTTGTATCTCCTAGGTGTACATAAGTATACGCAGATTGACCGTATTCGGCGAACCGTCGTTTACAAGTCGTAATGCGTATAACATACGTACGGAGTATAGAAGATGTACATAACTAAAAAAGTTGTTACACACGGAAACACCTATGCGGTAGTTCTCGACAGCGCAGTGATGGAAGGACTGAACCTCAGAGCAGGCGATCTCGTAGAGATCAGGATCGTAAAGTATGACGCAGATATGGATCATGACTATCCCATGTGAGGAGTTGAGCAAGCGTGAGTTATTATTCAGACTACGAAGAAGAGCCAAGAGATGGCAATTCGGAATCGAAATGGGAACCACAGCGGATATAAACATTATCAAATCCGTTATGAGTGCAGTAACGGAGATATTGGGGAAGAACGCGAATATTGGGGAGATATCGCATGTAACCTACTCCAAGCAGGGGGGATGGAGTGAATATGAATGCAAGGATGGAAATTTCTACAGATCAGTGGATAGTGAACTGGGTAAATACAGATTCAGACACCTTAAAGATGTGCAACTTTACATTCTTGCCCTCAGCAAAAAGGAAGGAGACCGTAACATCCTGCTCGTTATCGACAAACGCGGAGGATCTGGCAAAACTTTTCTCGGAAGATGGTGTGATTTAAATGGACATGGAATTTACATCGACGGTTCAAAAGGAGCTGATGACATTAACAGAAATCTATACGACATTACGGAGTATAGACAGTCAAGCCTCATACTTATCGACCTTACTAGGAACACTAAACAAACCGATGCCCTCTGGAATAGCATTGAAACAATTAAAAACGGCTATCTTAACGATGTTAGATACAACTACAGAGCAAAGTGGATACACCCTCCTACAATCATTGTATTCACAAACCACCAACCAGCAGACTGGGACGGACTCTCAACCGACAGATGGCAAAGACTGTTCATCGAGCAGGATCCAAAAAGGGAAACGCACGTGAGGACGAAGTATTACCCGACGATCGGCGGACATGCGGTTGTCAGGAGTTTTAAATCGTAACACTAGAAAACTCCTATCCCCCCTAGGGGGATAGGGGGAAACAGTTTAACAAGAGGTAGAGGGGGGACCTCACAGTGTCCCCCCAAGCCCCCTCCAGTGAAGACAAGGGGGGGAAATGATCAGCAACTCACCGAGGCGAACCTTGGTTATTCTTGGTGTTCGCGGTTACTGTCGGAATTGATGATACTTTTTTCCTCCGCATTTGCGGAAGGGTGAATATCGACGAGGGTGAGAGGCTCAACCTCGACTTCTCCGAATTTACTGTAGACCTTGATGATGGACATCATACATCACTTCCATCGTTACGTTTGGGTTCGGTTACAGGCTCAGCCCATTTGGGTTCAGCTGCAACGATCCTAGGGCGGATGAACTGATCAATACCAACATAGTTCCTCTTGATAGAGAAATCACCCATAGATACTCCAACAGTCCTAAGACCAGTGAAGAACACAGTCTCGGTTACGTATGCCCTGTAGTAGTATACGGTTTTTCTCTGCCTTCGGGAGGACAATGGTGAAACACTGAACCTCAGGAACGGGGTTGATCATGGGGAAGTCTTTGATACCTTCAACATCAGCGTACTGTGCATATGCGTCAGTGGGAATGTAACCCATCCTTCCTTTATGTCCGATCTGGAAGAATCCACGAGGATCAGATTTTCCGAGTTCGGTCTGATGTACGAAGTTGTTGTGCTGACCAACGGTAGAAGCATACTCGAAATGCACCTCTTTATCGATTCCAGGAGGAACGGTCTTACCATTGGTTCCAAGATCCGGAACGTTGGTAGTTGCACCCGGGAAGACGTCCTGATGAAGCTGTCCAACCTGCCAGTAGAGAGGTGCTGCAGTCCTACGCATACCAGACTGAAGGGACCACTTGAACCAGCGGGGATCAAGCATCATGGCATTGTACATACCTTTCTGCTCTTCATCGGTGAGATCAGAGACATTCGTAAACAGATCTTCTCCATTGGTGATCCTGACGAGACCAGGGTTAAGCTGATCACGAGGGTCAACTGTGAGAGGGTCGTCATCATCGTAAGAAAGTCCAAGAGGATCTACGGGAAGTGTAGATGCAGGGACCAGCTTGAGAGAGACATTGCCGAGTTTCATGTATTTGAAAGCACCAATGAGATGCCTACACCTGCGTATAACTTCGTTACCACCAGCAGACACGTTTAATGATCTGCATAGACTCGGCGGAAGTGGCAATATCGAAGAAATACTGGAATTTGTACTTCATTTTTCATCACATCCATCTTTTAGATCTACCTGCGACTGCGAATCCTGCTCCAAGGCCAGAAGCAGTAGTGCCGACAGAAGAGGTATAGCTGTTTTCAAGATTTGTTTGAGCTTTGAGGAGTTGGCCACCATAAGAGGTAAGACGGCGGTGAGGATTGTAACGCCTTCCTTGACGAGCGAGGAAAGATCCATATCCTTTATCGAGCGCATCATATCCTTTGGCAAACTGACGGTACATCCTCCTCTGATTTTTCTGAGCGTACAGATTGCTAGCAGCACTGATACCAAGGGTGGCACCAGCAAGAAGAGGAAAGACCATTCAATCACCATCTCCTGCGCCTACCATAAGACCTGCGCCTACTCCTGTATCCGTACCTTCTCCTTCTGTAGTACCTACCATACATTTTTGTATCTCCTAGGTGTACATAAGTATACGCAGATTGACCGTATTCGGCGAACCGTCGTTTACAAGTCGTAATGCGTATAACATACGTACGGAGTATAGAAGATGTACATAACTAAAAAAGTTGTTACACACGGAAACACCTATGCGGTAGTTCTCGACAGCGCAGTGATGGAAGGACTGAACCTCAGAGCAGGCGATCTCGTAGAGATCAGGATCGTAAAGTATGACGCAGATATGGATCATGACTATCCCATGTGAGGAGTTGAGCAAGCGTGAGTTATTATTCAGACTACGAAGAAGAGCCAAGAGATGGCAATTCGGAATCGAAATGGGAACCCACAGCGGATATAAACATTATCAAATCCGTTATGAGTGCAGTAACGGAGATATTGGGGAAGAACGCGAATATTGGGGAGATATCGCATGTAACCTACTCCAAGCAGGGGGATGGAGTGAATATGAATGCAAGGATGGAAATTTCTACAGATCAGTGGATAGTGAACTGGGTAAATACAGATTCAGACACCTTAAAGATGTGCAACTTTACATTCTTGCCCTCAGCAAAAAGGAAGGAGACCGTAACATCCTGCTCGTTATCGACAAACGCGGAGGATCTGGCAAAACTTTTCTCGGAAGATGGTGTGATTTAAATGGACATGGAATTTACATCGACGGTTCAAAAGGAGCTGATGACATTAACAGAAATCTATACGACATTACGGAGTATAGACAGTCAAGCCTCATACTTATCGACCTTACTAGGAACACTAAACAAACCGATGCCCTCTGGAATAGCATTGAAACAATTAAAAACGGCTATCTTAACGATGTTAGATACAACTACAGAGCAAAGTGGATACACCCTCCTACAATCATTGTATTCACAAACCACCAACCAGCAGACTGGGACGGACTCTCAACCGACAGATGGCAAAGACTGTTCATCGAGCAGGATCCAAAAAGGGAAACGCACGTGAGGACGAAGTATTACCCGACGATCGGCGGACATGCGGTTGTCAGGAGTTTTAAATCGTAACACTAGAAAACTCCTATCCCCCCTAGGGGGATAGGGGGAAACAGTTTAACAAGAGGTAGAGGGGGGACCTCACAGTGTCCCCCCAAGCCCCCTCCAGTGAAGACAAGGGGGGGAAATGATCAGCAACTCACCGAGGCGAACCTTGGTTATTCTTGGTGTTCGCGGTTACTGTCGGAATTGATGATACTTTTTTCCTCCGCATTTGCGGAAGGGTGAATATCGACGAGGGTGAGAGGCTCAACCTCGACTTCTCCGAATTTACTGTAGACCTTGATGATGGACATCATACATCACTTCCATCGTTACGTTTGGGTTCGGTTACAGGCTCAGCCCATTTGGGTTCAGCTGCAACGATCCTAGGGCGGATGAACTGATCAATACCAACATAGTTCCTCTTGATAGAGAAATCACCCATAGATACTCCAACAGTCCTAAGACCAGTGAAGAACACAGTCTCGGTTACGTATGCCCTGTAGTAGTATACGGTTTTCTCTGCCTTCGGGAGGACAATGGTGAAACACTGAACCTCAGGAACGGGGTTGATCATGGGGAAGTCTTTGATACCTTCAACATCAGCGTACTGTGCATATGCGTCAGTGGGAATGTAACCCATCCTTCCTTTATGTCCGATCTGGAAGAATCCACGAGGATCAGATTTTCCGAGTTCGGTCTGATGTACGAAGTTGTTGTGCTGACCAACGGTAGAAGCATACTCGAAATGCACCTCTTTATCGATTCCAGGAGGAACGGTCTTACCATTGGTTCCAAGATCCGGAACGTTGGTAGTTGCACCCGGGAAGACGTCCTGATGAAGCTGTCCAACCTGCCAGTAGAGAGGTGCTGCAGTCCTACGCATACCAGACTGAAGGGACCACTTGAACCAGCGGGGATCAAGCATCATGGCATTGTACATACCTTTCTGCTCTTCATCGGTGAGATCAGAGACATTCGTAAACAGATCTTCTCCATTGGTGATCCTGACGAGACCAGGGTTAAGCTGATCACGAGGGTCAACTGTGAGAGGGTCGTCATCATCGTAAGAAAGTCCAAGAGGATCTACGGGAAGTGTAGATGCAGGGACCAGCTTGAGAGAGACATTGCCGAGTTTCATGTATTTGAAAGCACCAATGAGATGCCTACACCTGCGTATAACTTCGTTACCACCAGCAGACACGTTTATGATCTGCATAGACTCGGCGGAAGTGGCAATATCGAAGAAATACTGGAATTTGTACTTCATTTTTCATCACATCCATCTTTTAGATCTACCTGCGACTGCGAATCCTGCTCCAAGGCCAGAAGCAGTAGTGCCGACAGAAGAGGTATAGCTGTTTTCAAGATTTGTTTGAGCTTTGAGGAGTTGGCCACCATAAGAGGTAAGACGGCGGTGAGGATTGTAACGCCTTCCTTGACGAGCGAGGAAAGATCCATATCCTTTATCGAGCGCATCATATCCTTTGGCAAACTGACGGTACATCCTCCTCTGATTTTTCTGAGCGTACAGATTGCTAGCAGCACTGATACCAAGGGTGGCACCAGCAAGAAGAGGAAAGACCATTCAATCACCATCTCCTGCGCCTACCATAAGACCTGCGCCTACTCCTGTATCCGTACCTTCTCCTTCTGTAGTACCTACCATACATTTTTGTATCTCCTAGGTGTACATAAGTATACGCAGATTGACCGTATTCGGCGAACCGTCGTTTACAAGTCGTAATGCGTATAACATACGTACGGAGTATAGAAGATGTACATAACTAAAAAAGTTGTTACACACGGAAACACCTATGCGGTAGTTCTCGACAGCGCAGTGATGGAAGGACTGAACCTCAGAGCAGGCGATCTCGTAGAGATCAGGATCGTAAAGTATGACGCAGATATGGATCATGACTATCCCATGTGAGGAGTTGAGCAAGCGTGAGTTATTATTCAGACTACGAAGAAGAGCCAAGAGATGGCAATTCGGAATCGAAATGGGAACCCACAGCGGATATAAACATTATCAAATCCGTTATGAGTGCAGTAACGGAGATATTGGGGAAGAACGCGAATATTGGGGAGATATCGCATGTAACCTACTCCAAGCAGGGGGATGGAGTGAATATGAATGCAAGGATGGAAATTTCTACAGATCAGTGGATAGTGAACTGGGTAAATACAGATTCAGACACCTTAAAGATGTGCAACTTTACATTCTTGCCCTCAGCAAAAAGGAAGGAGACCGTAACATCCTGCTCGTTATCGACAAACGCGGAGGATCTGGCAAAACTTTTCTCGGAAGATGGTGTGA
>CATQJL010000191.1:0-20980 GCA_958299035.1 Cylicocyclus nassatus | reverse complement strand
GCAGTGGTATCAACGCAGAGTACTCCTGCTGCTACAGTACCAGGAGCGATATTCTCTGCATGGCATAATTTATCTGGTGCATTGTTAGCATATATTTTTGAAAATTACTTAAATCCAAAATATCATCCTGATTATGTGAAAAAGTAATTTCTAATTTAAATCATGAGCCGTCCAGCTTCGACTGAGGCGGCTTTTTGAATGGGCTGGGATTGACAGAAATGAGTGGTAATAGTAAAATATGAAGTAAGTTATTATTGTTAGAAAGAGGGATTTTAGTGATAGATATTGGCAAGATGCTTATATATTTGGGGATTATTTTGGTGGTAGCGGGATGTGTCATTCATTTTGGCGGCAAGGTTATACCATTTGGAAAATTACCGGGAGATATCAATATTGTAGGGGAAAATAGTTCGTTTCATTTCCCTGTGGTGACTTGTATCATCATCAGTATTGTATTGAGTGTGATAGGAAATATATTTTTTAGATGATAGTAATTGTAGGACGGTGCAAAATGAAAGAAGAATGTATTATTTGTAAAGCCCCTTTGGAATATCTGGAAAAAGATGAAATGATGAAGTGTGTGATTTGTCATAAGAAGGAACTTAGCAAGACCAGATGTAAAGAAGGGCACTATGTATGCAACGAGTGTCATACTAGAGGCATGGATGCAATAATTAATATTTGCTTGCAGGAAACATCAAAAAATCCAATAGAGATAATTAGAAAAATGATGGCAGCACCATTCTGTCACATGCATGGACCAGAACATCATGTCATGGTAGGAGCGGCATTATTGACTGCATACAAGAATGCTGGCGGTGCTATAGATTTACACGAGAAATTGTTAGAAATGATAAATAGAGGCAAGGCTGTTCCGGGGGGAGCCTGTGGTTTCTGGGGTGCATGTGGAGCAGGCATCAGCTCTGGTATGTTTGTATCAATAATATCTGGCGCTACACCATTGAAAATTGAACCATGGGGACTGTCGAATAAAATGACAGCAAAATCCCTTGAAAATATAGGGCGTATCGGCGGACCAAGATGCTGTAAAAGAGATTCATATCTGGCTATACTGTCAGCAATAGATTTCGTAAAAGAAAATTTTGGTGTAGAAATGGATAAAGCAGATATAAAGTGTATTCATTATCATAGAAATAATCAGTGCATTGGGGATAGATGTCCATTTAGAAAATGATTTTATGTAACGCATTATGTTAAGAAGAATAAATTTAACAATATTATTTTTAGGGAGATGTAATCAATGAAAAATATATTAATGGTTTGTCATGGAAATATTTGTCGCTCCACGATGGCTGAGTTCGTTATGAAGCATTTAGTGAAGCAGGCAGACTTAGAGTCAGAATTTCATATCCAGTCAGCAGCGACTCATCGTGATGAGATAGGTTCTGATACACACTATGGTACGAAGGAGATTTTGAGAAAGAAAGGTGTTCCATTTACTCCACGTCATGCGGTGCAGATGGTTAAGGCTGATTATGATAAATACGATTTGATTATCGGTATGGATAAAGAAAATATGACATACATCAAACGTATTATCGGAAGTGACCCAGAGAACAAGGTTCACATGCTTATGTCCTACGCAGGGGAAAATCGTGAAGTGGCTGACCCTTGGTACACTGGTAATTTTGATGTGACCTACAATGATGTACTGGCTGGCTGTACTGCTCTTTTAAAGGAACTTTCATAAAGGAAAATTTGTATGATGGAAGATTTATATATGCAAGAGCTCATTGATATCTGGTGTTTACCATCTACTCTGCTGTTTTTGTGTATTACGGCAAGCTTTAAATGGGATACATATTTAATTCGCTTATTTAAGTTTTTGGTGAAGGAAACACCAGCAAAGGTTGATGATTATATATTAGCAGCAATACATGTTCCTGCTAAGTATGCTATGTGTGCCTGTGGTGTGAAGCTGTTTTTCATGTTTTCGCCCTACAGCGATACGGAAATGATAAAAACTCCCATTAATATTATTAATTATTTTCTTATTTACTGTGTGCTGTGGTCTGTGTTTAGATTGGCAAATTATACTAATGGTTCAGCTGGGGAGATTATTGATACGGATGAAGAGAAGGACAGCTTTATTCATTATTTGCTGAAGAAAACCACATTGGAGCATGATGAGGCGGTAGCGAATATTCTTTCTGCGGCTATACGTATTCTTATTTGTGCATTGGGCTTTTATATTTTCTGTAGTGCTTTGGGCGTAGATTTAAGCGGCTTTGTTGCATCTTTAAGTATTGGTACAGCGGCTATTGCTTTTGCGGCTAAGGATATTTTCAGCAATATGTTTGGCAGCCTGGTGATACTTTTGGATAAGACCTTTAAAAAGGGCGAATGGATTGTCTGCGGTTCTATTGAGGGGATAGTAGAGGATATTAATTTGCGAAGTATCTCTGTACGTACCTTTTCTGGAGATGTGATTCTGGTTCCAAGTGGAAGCTTTACCAATGCTCCAGTTATAAATAGAAGTCGTGGTGATCTTAATCGAATAGATTTGAATGTATCTTTGTCCTTAGATACAACCACAGAGAAAATAAATACTGTTGTTAAGGAAATTTCTAATTATCTGTATCAAAATGATAAGTTGATAAATGGCTACAACAATGTAAGAGTATATTTGCGTGAAACTACTGAAATAAGCCATAAGCTCAGGATTATTTTCTTTACAGATTACCAGAATTTTTTGGATCAAAAGGAATATTCTCTCATAGTTAATGAGGTTAATGTGGCGATAGTTGATATAATGCGCAGTAATGGTGTTAAATTTGTATTTGAAGACAGCAATATTGATAAATCCATGTTGGCATTGAAGGGGAATATTTTTGGTAAGCATAAATCTACTTAGTATGTGCGTGATAGGAATGTATATTTGATTGTATAGCTCATTTGCAGTATACAATCTTTTTTTATTTTCTAATGCAATTTTAATCTTTGTATGATACAATAATGCAGAATAATACTATGGTTTAGGAGCGGATAGCTATGCGACATAATATACAGAATTTAAATAATGGAAGTATGCGTAAGGCTGGTGCAGTCTGTCTTGTTCTTCTTGCTGTCATGGGGTATGTTATCTATGGTGGCAAGGAGGAGAAACGCGGTCCGATGCAGCAGGGCGTTCCATTGGTGCAGGTGTATGATGTGAAAAAGGGGGATATGGCTCGTCATATCGTGCTTTCGGGACAGGTGGTTGCTGATGCGAATATCGTGCTTGCTCCAAAGTATGCAGGCAGGGTGACAGAGGTAAATGTCCAGCTTGGTGATGTTGTTCATGAGGGGGATATTCTTCTGGTACAGGATACAGGGGATTTGGATATTGCTATCCTGCAAAATGAAGCGGCGGCCAGTGCTTCTGGTGCTGATGCTGTTACTGAGGAGGCTGGCTTCTACGCTGATTATGCAAAGGCAAAGGCGGCACTGGATATTCAGCAGGCTCGCTTTGAACGCCAGAAGTATCTTTTTTCCATAGGAGCGATTTCACAGGATAATTTGGATAGTGCTGAGGAGACATATATCACCAGCAAGGCTGCGTTTGAGGCTTTGGAAAATCAAGGCGGAAATGGTGTTCCTGCGGCAGTGCTTTCCAAGCAGTATACGGCAGAGAAAAATCGTCAGGCAACAGAAGCGTTACGCAAGCAGAGAAGTGACATGATACTTCGTGCGCCTCGTGATGGCGTTATTGGCTACAAAAATGTTGAGGTTGGCTCATATCTTACAGCTGGCAGTAAGGTGCTGACTTTGGTAGATAACAGTCATGTATATGTGGATTGCCCATTGTCTGAAAATGATGCGGCTGTACTGGAAATTGGTATGTCAGTTAAGGTTTTCGTAGATGCTCTTGGTAAGGAGTTTATGGGAAAGCTGGTGTATGTCAGCCCGTCTATGGAGGATGGGAAGACTTATACAGCACGTATTTCTCTTGATAACACAGATGATAAGATTAAGGCAGGGTTGTTTGCCCGTTCCAGTATAGATATTTTCCAGAGGAAGGATGCTATCACTGTTCCGAAGGAGGCTGTTTTAGCGAAAAATGGCCGTACCTATGTGTTTGTGCTGATGGCGGATAATACAGTTCAGCAGCGTGATGTTACTATTGGCTTACTGAATGATACTGAGGAAGAAATTCTTTCTGGCATAAATGATGGTGAGCGTGTAGTACTTACCAATCAGGATAGATTGATGGATGGAAGTACGGTACGGATTGCAGGTGAGGAGAAATGAATTTAACTAGATTTTCCATATTGCGGCCTGTGGGTATTTCCATGATTGTTGCCTTTTTCGTGGTGCTGGGCATGTTCAGCTATTACCGTATCGGTGTGGAGCTTCTGCCTGCTTTGAACATTCCTTATGTGACGGTATTTGTCCGTTATCCTGGAGCAAGTGCCGAGTCAGTGGAGCAGCAGATTGTAAAGCCTGTTGAGGATGCGTTATCCTCCGTTTCCAATGTAAAGAAGATGACCTCATCGGCTGAGTATGAGCGTGGCGAGTGACATTGGAGCTGGAGTTTGATGCAGATGCGGATTCGGCGGCGATAGATGCCACCAAGAAGATAGAGGCTATCCGCAGGAATTTGCCTGATGAAGCAGATGAGCCGGTGGTTTTCAAGCGAGATACCAATGGTGCACCGATTATGGAGGTAGCTATCCGCTCAGATGAGTCGCTTTCAACTATATATTCCAAGGCAGATAATACCTTTGCTGATGTTATCCAGCAGGCTGGCGGTGTGTCTGAGATAGAGATTCGTGGCGGTCGGGATAAGGAGGTCGCTGTTGAGGTAGATAAGGATAAGCTGGCTTCCTATGGTCTGACTATGGATAGGATTGTTTCTGCTATAAGGGCGGAGAATCAGCTTATGCCTTCTGGTTCTATTTACACTGAGACCACTAAATCCGATGTTCGCATGATAGCTCAGTTTAAAAGGGCTGATGAGCTGGAGAAGATAAAAGTAAAAAATAGCAGTGGGCAGGAAATTCCATTGACGGCTGTAGCAACTGTTCGTCATCAGGATGCTCGTTCAGAGCGTTTCGGCAGGCTGAATGGTGAAGATTCCATCAATATGGAAATTTATAAAAACAGTAATGCCAATGTGGTTGAAACAGCAGATAATGTCAAAGAAAAGCTAAAAAAGCTGGAGCAGGATAATCCAGATTATAAATTTGAGATTGTCAGTAATGATGCCGACTATGTAAATCGTTCACTGCACAATACCATTGGTACGCTTATCGAGGGCCTTTGTACTACTGCATTGGTGCTGTATATGTTTTTGCGTGGCTGGCGTTCTACTGCGGCAGTTATGATTGCAATTCCTACATCATTGATTTCTGCCTTTTTCGTCATGTATGTAGCTGGCTTTACCTTCAATATGATGTCACTCATGGGTATGACTCTGTGTATTGGTATTCTGGTAGATGATTCTATCATAGTGCTGGAGAATATAACCCGTCATTTGCAGATGGGGGAGGATTCCATGGAGGCGGCTGAGAAGGGGCGGCATGAAATTAGCATGGCAGCGATAGCCAATACGCTTTGTGATGCTGTGACCTTCCTTCCTATTGCTTTTATGACAGGTATGACAGGGCAGTTCTTCCGTCAGTTTGGCTTGACTATCGTGTTTGCTGGTTTGTTTTCTCTGTTTGTATCTTTTACGTTGACTCCTATGCTGGCTTCACGCTTGTATAAAAAGGGTTGGAAAAATGAGAAGCGCAGACGCTGGGAGATAATGGACAGCATAGAAAAGCGTGCCATTGAGATTTATGAAAATTCTCTGATGTGGAGCTTCGAGCATAAAAAATCACTGATAATAGGTGCTTTGGCAGTATTTATCGCTGTAATGGGAATGGTGCCTCTCGGCGTAGTAGGTACTGAGTACATGCCACGAACTGATGAAAGCAGCTTCGAGATTATGGTACAGCTTCCTGTGGATAAAAATACTGATGAAACTGATAAGGTTATGAAGCAGCTGGAGGAAAAGCTGCGTACTGTGCCAGAGGTAAAGTATTTCCTTACTCGTGGTGGTGGTTCCAGTTCTTATGAAGGTAGAATTAAGGTAAATTTGGTAGACCGTTCTGACCGTGACCGCAGTGTGTGGGATATCACAGGTGAGATGCGAAAGTTTGCTGCTACTATCCAAGGGGCGGATATTCGCATAGCGGAGACACAGACATCAGTAGCTGGTGTGGCGTATGGCGGTCCTCGTGCTGGCGGTGGTGCTTTGCAGATAGAGCTTAGAGGAAATGATTATCAGGCGTTGATTGATACTGCGGATGAAGTACAAAAGCAATTAAAGGCAAATGTGAAGGGCGTACAGGATGTAAACAGCTCCTATACGGAAGGTTTGCCAGAATTGCAGCTGCATACAGATAGAGAGAAATTGCGAGTCTTAGGAACATCTATCAGCGATATTGACACAGCATTTTCCTCTGTAATTTCGGGCAGAGGAGCAGGCTCGTTGCCAAATGACCCACTGAATGATGGACAGGACACTAAAATAAAGGTACGTCTTAAGGGCTCAGATGGTTTCAAGGCTTCGGATATTGCGGCTATACCTGTAGAGGCAGGCGGAAAGCTGATGTTCCTCGGTGATATTGCAGATATTTCCTATGGTAAGGGACCTGTGAGTATCAGGCGAGTAGATAAACAGCGTTCCATTGATATAGGTGCCAGTATCGGTGGCAGACCACTTAATGAGGTGGTGAAGGACGCGAAAGCTGAGCTGGAAAAGATGAATTTAGCTGATAGAGGTGTTACCTATAAATTCAAGGGGCAGGCAGACCGTATGAATGAAACCTTTGAACAGCTGCTCATGGCATTGATATTGGCGATGGTTTTGATTTACATGCTGTTGGCAGTGCTGTATGAGTCAGTGATTACTCCATTTATCCGTATGTTTTCACTTCCACTTGGTCTTATCGGTTCTGTGCTTCTGCTTCTTTTTACTAATAATACCTTGAATTTATACTCCATGATTGGTATACTAGTAATGGACGGTATCGTGGCAAAGAACGGAACCTTGCTGTTAGACTATACTTTGACTCTTATGGATAGAGGTATGAGTGCCTATGATGCAGTTGTGGAGGCTGGCAAGGTTCGACTTAAGCCAATTTTCATGACTACTATTACCATGATAGTTGGTATGCTTCCTACAGCATTAGCTATTACTGAGGGTGCAGAGGCTCGTGTCAGCATGGCATGGGTTATCATTGGCGGTTTGCTTACATCTACAGTATTTACTTTGCTGATTATACCGATAATTTTCCTGTGGTTTGAAAATAGAAGTTGGAAAGGATTTATTAAATGAGTATATTAAATGTACAGAATATTTCACATAGCTTTGGCGGTCGTACTATTTTCGAGGATGTTACCTTTCGTCTGCTGAAGGGTGAGCATGTAGCTCTTGTTGGTGCTAATGGTGAGGGTAAGTCTACATTTTTGTCGATTATCACTGGTAAGATGACTCCAGAGCAGGGCAAGGTTGAGTGGGCTAAGCGTGTAAATGTCGGCTATCTCGACCAGCATGCAGTGCTGAAGGAGGGCATGACTATTCGTGAGGTTCTGCGTACTGCCTTTGATGAGATGTACAAGCTGGAGCAGGAAATGCAGGAATGCTATGATAAGATGGCAGACGAAAATGCTGATATAGATAAGCTGATGGCTGATGCTGGCGAGATTCAGGAAATTCTCGATGCAAACAGCTTCTATACATTGGAAGCAAAGATTGAGGAGGTTTCCGGTGGTCTTGGTCTGCGTGGTATCGGTCTGGACAAGAAGGTTGATGAGCTTTCTGGCGGTCAGCGCACTAAGGTTTTGCTCACTAAGCTCTTGTTGCAGAACCCAGATATTTTGATTCTTGACGAGCCTACCAACTATCTTGACGTAGAGCATATCACATGGCTGACTACCTATTTGCAGGGCTATGAAAATGCTTTTATTCTGGTATCTCATGACGTGCCTTTCCTGAATGCTGTTACTAACGTAATTTACCATGTGGAGAATGCTTCACTTACTCGCTATACTGGCAGCTATGAGAAGTTTGAGGAAATGCATGCCATAAAGAAGCGTCAGGAGGATGCGGCCTACGAGCGTCAGCAGGCAGAGATTGCCAGAGAGAAGGATTTCATTCAGCGTAATAAGGCGAGAGTTGCGACTCGTGGTATGGCAAATTCACGTCAGAAAAAGCTGGATAAGATGGAGGTTTTGGAGAAGCGTCAGGAGAAGCCAAAGCCAAAGTTTAATTTCCAGATGGATAGAACACCTAGCCGTTTTGTAATTGAAGCTAAGAGATTGATTTTAGGCTATGATACTCCGCTGACTAATCCTGTAGATATACAGCTGGAGCGTGGCAAGAAGGTTGCACTGCGTGGTGTAAATGGTCTTGGTAAGACTACTTTGTTAAAAACGTTGCTTGGTTTCATCAAGCCTATATCCGGTAAGATTGAATTAGGTGAGTTTGTAACTCCAGGCTATTTCGAGCAGGAAAGCACTAAGGGAAATGACAATACCGCTATGGAGGAAATTTGGCAGGAATACCCAGGTATGACACAGTTCGAGGTTCGTGCGGCACTGGCAAGCTGCGGTCTTACCAATGAGCATATCACCAGTAAGATGATGGTGCTGAGTGGTGGCGAGGCTGCTAAGGTACGTCTTTGCAAGGTGATGCAGAAGCCAGTAAATCTTTTGGTATTAGACGAGCCTACCAATCACTTGGATGTGGAAGCAAAGGCAGAGCTGAAACGTGCTTTGAAGGAATACAAGGGAACAGTTCTTCTGGTATCTCATGAACCAGAGTTTTATGAGGATTGGGTAGACAGTGTATGGAACATCGAGGGCTGGACTACCAAGATTATTTAATTATGAAGACAAGTAACGAGTATGAAGATATAATAAATCTGCCTCATCATGTATCAACAAAATATCCACAGATGGACTTAAAAAAGAGGGCGGCGCAGTTCGCCCCTTTTGCGGCTTTAGTAGGTTATGATGACCTGATAGAGAAAAGCAGCAGGGAGCATGAGCAGCTTATGGCAGATATAGACAGCGGTATTGGTGATGGCATAGACGATTACTATGAGTATTACAAATAATAGTTCAGAACAGAATAGGTGTTATATTTCCATTGACCTGAAATCCTTCTACGCATCAGTGGAGTGTGTTTATCGCGGTCTAAATCCGCTGAATACAAATCTGGTAGTGGCAGATGAAAGCCGAACAGAAAAAACTATATGCCTTGCAGTGTCGCCATCATTGAAAAAGTATGGTATTCCAGGCAGGGCAAGGCTTTTTGAAGTGGTGCAGAAGATAAAGGAAGTAAATCGAGAACGTCGCCGCCGAAATCGTGGCAAGCAGGAGGGACAGTCATGTCTCAGTGACGAGTTGGAGGAAAATCCACAATTAGCTGTGGATTATATCGTAGCCAGACCGCGTATGGCAAGCTACATGGAGGCAAGCCGCCAGATTTACAATATTTATCTGAAATACGTTTCTCATGAGGATATGTTTCCTTACTCCATAGATGAGGTATTTATGGATGTAACGGCATATCTTAAGACCTATGGCATGACAGCAGAGGAATTGGCTAGGCAGATAATAAATGATGTATTTGAAAATACGCAGATAACGGCAACTGCTGGTATCGGAACGAATATGTATCTCTGCAAAATTGCTATGGATATTATGGCGAAGCACATGCCAGCGGATGCAAATGGTGTGCGTATCGCCGAATTAGATGAAATGAGTTATCGCCGTCAGCTGTGGAGCCACAGACCTCTTACAGATTTTTGGCGAGTGGGGAAGGGTATTGCAAGAAAGCTGGAATCCTATGGTATCATGACTATGGGGGATATTGCCCGCTGCTCCTGTGGTAAAAACAGCTATTATACAGAGGATTTTCTGTATAAATTATTTGGAGTAAATGCCGAGCTGCTTATCGACCATGCATGGGGATATGAGCCTACAACTATAGAGGATGTAAAAAGCTATACGCCTAAAAATAATAGTATATGCTCCGGTCATGTGCTGTCCTGCCCTCATACCTACGAACAGACAGAGTTGATAGTTAAGGAAATGGCGGATAATCTGTCAATGGATTTGGTGAAAAAGGGGCTGGTAACAAATCAGCTGGTGCTGACTATCGGCTATGACAGAGAAAATCTCACCAATGAAAAGATAGCAAAGGTGTATACGGGGGAGTATTCTGTAGACCGCTATGGTAGAAAAATACCGTACCATGCACATGGAACCATCAATCTAGTAGACTACACATCGGTGTCAAGTATCATAGTGAAGTCAGCGATGGAGCTGTTTCAACGAATAATAAATCCTTTGCTGTTGTCTAGGCGCATTACTATCACTGCAAATCATGTGGTGGAGGAGAAAAAGGTTAATACAGCTGATAAAAAGCAGGATAAAATAGAACAGCTTGATTTGTTTGCGCAGGCCGAGCAAATCGAGGAAGAAGAGCGAAAAGCTAAGGAGCAGGCAGAAAAGCTGGCAAAGGAGCAAAGGCTGCAGCAGGTAATGCTGGGAATAAAAAAGAAATACGGCAAGAATGCCATACTTAAAGGAAACAGCTTGCAGGAGGATGCGGTTACGAAGGAATTAAATTCTCAGATCGGCGGTCATAGAGCATAAAAAGAGGAACAGCGTAAAAACTGTTCCTTTTTGAATGTAAATATTAAAATACGTCAGCAAATTCAAGCTTAGGTTTGTGGTCGATGAGGTTCATCTCGTGAGCCAGCTTGTAGAAGGTTTTTAAGCCCTCAAGATATTCGTCAGTGAGATTCCAGCGGATACGCTCCAGATAAACATCTAGCTGTTCACGTGTAAATGGATGCTCGTCAAGAGCGGAGTCGATAATCTGCTCCTTCTTTCTGTAGCCATTGCGGATACCGCCGTATACCTTTTCGTATATCAGCTTTACTGCCTCAGGATTAGCCATGGCAAATTCCCTGTTGACAACCCAGACAGCGTAAACCATGCAGCGGCCTGTCAGCTTTTTCCATTCACGACCTAAATCATAGTAGTAATAATCATATTTTTTCTTATGATGGTAGACATACAGTGCATCATCACCTATAAGAAGGGAAGCAGTAGCATCTGATGGTACTGGCTCCTCTGGTGTAACGTGACGAACATAGTAGTTAGGACGTGCATCATAAGCATTTCGTAGAATTATTTTCAATAGACAATGAGAAGTAGCTGATTTTGCAGTTAAAATAATCTTGTCTTCGTTTAATTCGTAGATTGGTTTGCGTGAGACAAGGATAATACTCTGTACTTCACCATCAGCACGAACACATACATCAGGCAGCAGCAATAGCTTTTCACTGTTGCGGGCATATACTATGGAAGAAACCTCGCTGGCATCAAGGCGGTTGTTAACCAAATCATTGTTCATGATAGCAGGCACACCATTAGCGACCTTTATACCATCAGAGAAATTATCATGCTCCAAGCTGTATGTCAATGGAAGCACATTTAAAAAATTTATATGCCCCAATCGTGGCTTGTTCATAGTAGTGTTACTCCTCTCAGCCCTTGCGGGACAGCAGGCGGATTACTTTGGTACCAGTATTGGAAATACGGCGCAGTGGAGCGATACGAGTCTTAGTCTTAGGCTTCATGTCCTTCACAGTACCGAAATCACCACGCTTCAGCAGAGTGGTCTTGGTCTTTTCTGGCTTGAACAGCTTTTTGAGCTGAGCAAAGTATTTCTCAGGAGTTGCATTTTCCTGACAGAGATACAAATCTACTGATACATAGTCGAGATTAGCGAATACATGAGTAGTCAGGCTGCCCTCTGGGAAAATAACGCAGACAGTCATGTGGTCCTCTGGGAAAAGTTGAGCAGCAGATGACAGCACAGTAAGACCTGCCTCATTCATAAGCTCCTGCAGCTGAGCCTGAAGTGCTTCTAAATTCTCAAAGCGGCTTGCTTTGCACTTGTACATATCTATAGCGATTTGACGAGCTGTTGTTTTCAATGGGGGTTCCTCCCTTTTATTTACATAATTAACAATATTATACGATATCTTTGCGATAATGTAAACAGTTTTAGGAAATTTTATCATAGCAGTTCTTCCTGTATTGCAGCCATAGGAAAATGACTAAAGCGATGGAAAAAGCACATATAGATGTCGTCTGTGCCGAGGTGAATAAACCGCCAACTAATTTGGTGTAGTCACCACGGAAGTATTCAAGGAAAAATCGCGCCATAGAGTACAGCATCACATATAGTGCAAAGCATTGACCCTTGGCATGGCTGGTAGTACGGAAAATGAGCAGCAGTGCGAAGATTACCATATCAAGCTGACCTTCCCATATTTCAGCCGGCCAAAGTGGCTGCGTACCGTAAGTATGAGCCGCAAGGGTGGTACTAGGGTAGACAATACCAAAATTGCCACCAGTAGGAGCACCGAAGGCATCACCATTCAGGAGATTGGCACAACGGCCGAGAGCCTGACCTAATATGATAGCAGGAGCGCATATATCCATCATGTCTACCACGTCAATTTTATGACGTTTACAGTAGATGATACCAGCTGTTACACCCAGTACCACTCCGCCTTGGATAGCCATGCCGCCTTGCCAGACATTGAAAATTTCAGTCAGATGATTGTGGTAGTAATCCCAGTCAAAGAAAAATACATCCCAGAGCCTTGCGCCTAGCAGACCGCTAAGACCACAGTAGATACCCATGTCGGGGATATGCTCATGCCAGCCACGTCCGTCCTGCTTGGCGAAATAGTAGGCAACACCAGTTGCAAGTATGATACTAAGGCTTAAAATAAGACCATAGGCACGTATGGGAAAATCACCAATGTAAAATAAGTATTGATGCATGGAAAAGCCTCCAATTAATTCTCGTATTAATATAATTATTCCATAAATACTTTTAAAAGTCAATGTAAAAAAATCTTGCAATTTTTCTATATATGTGATAGAATATTTAATTAGTTGAATAGTAAAGACTGAGATGAAGACAGTACCAGCAGTGGAAGGTCAAAGCGAGTCAGAGATGGTGTGAGTCTGGCACTAGTACACTTTATGGGAAAATCACTTCGGAGTTGCAGGCTGAAGGCTTGGGCTGGTAGGCTGTGCCGGTGTCCACCGTTATATGGATAGCGTATGCTGGTACGTGAATAGGTGGTTGCGTTGCTGCAATTCATTTTGAATTTTAGCTCGTCCTATTTGGGCGAGTTTTTTTATATTACAGCTGCCAGTACAGCAATTTGGAGGAGGATTCTCGTGTACGCAAAGGTTGACACAAATTTGAATTTTGTTCAGCGTGAGAAGGAAGTGCTGGACTTTTGGAAGGAAAACGACATAGCTCAGAAGTGTATTGATATTCGTGAGGGCTGTGACACCTTTACTTTTTATGATGGCCCACCTACTGCCAATGGTAAGCCTCATATCGGTCATGTTCTGACTCGTGTTATCAAGGACATGCTGCCACGTTATCAGTCCATGAAGGGCAAGAAGATTCTGCGTAAGGCTGGCTGGGATACTCATGGTCTGCCAGTTGAGCTGGAGGTTGAGAAGCTTTTAGGCTTAGATGGCAAGGAGCAGATTGAGAAGTACGGTATTGAGCCATTTATCAAGAAGTGCCGCGAGTCTGTTTGGAAGTATAAGGGCATGTGGGAGGAATTCTCCGATGTTGTTGGCTTCTGGGCTGACATGGAGCATCCTTACATTACCTACGAAAATGATTATATCGAGTCCGAGTGGTGGGCTTTGAATGAGATTTGGAAGAAGGGCCTGTTGTACAAGGGTCACAAGGTTGTTCCTTACTGCCCTCGCTGTGGTACTCCACTGTCCTCTCATGAGGTTGCACAGGGCTACAAGGATGTTAAGGAGCGTTCTGCTATTGTTCGTTTCAAGGCGAAGGATGCAGATGAGTATTTCCTCGCATGGACCACAACTCCTTGGACACTGCCATCTAACTTAGGTCTGGTAGTAAATCCTGATGTTGATTATGTTCGTGTCAAGGTAAATGGTGATGTTTACATCATGGCAGAGGCTCTCGTTGCTTCTGTTTTCGCTGGCGTAAAGTCTACTGAGAACCCAGAGGAAGAGGTTAAGCCTGAGATTATTGAGACCTTCAAGGGTAAGACCTTGGAGCATCGTGAGTATGAGCCACTTTATCCATTTGCTAAGAATCTGAAGAAGAAGGCATTCTTTGTAATGTGCGATGGCTATGTAACCACCTCTGATGGTACTGGTATCGTTCATACTGCTCCTGCATTTGGTGAAGACGATGCCCGCGTTTGCCGTAACTATGACATGCCTTTCATCCAGTATGTAGATGCCAAGGGCAACATGACTGCTGATACTCTGTGGGAAGGTGTATTCGTAAAGGATGCAGACCCACTGATTCTCGACGACCTGAAGAAGAGCGGTAAGCTGGTAAAGGCTCCTAAGTTTGAGCATAGCTATCCTCATTGCTGGCGTTGTGATACTCCACTGATTTACTATGCTCGTGAATCATGGTTTATCAACATGACCTCCGTTAAGGAGAAGCTGATTGCCAATAACAATACTATCAATTGGATGCCTGAATCCATCGGTAAGGGACGTTTTGGTGAGTGGCTTGAGCATGTACAGGATTGGGGTCTGTCCCGTAACCGTTACTGGGGTAC
The DNA here is from genome assembly GCA_958299035.1 of Cylicocyclus nassatus. Classification (NCBI taxonomy): domain Eukaryota; kingdom Metazoa; phylum Nematoda; class Chromadorea; order Rhabditida; family Strongylidae; genus Cylicocyclus; species Cylicocyclus nassatus. The sequence continues at coordinate 6,317 of CATQJL010000191.1, read as the reverse complement.
TCCATTGAATGTTTGGGAGTGCGAGTGCGGCTGTCAGCATTCTATTGGTTCTATCGCTGAACTGAAGTCTATGTCTGATAACTGCCCAGATGATATTGAGCTGCATCGTCCATACATTGATGCTGTTACCATTAAGTGTCCTGACTGCGGTAAGGAAATGAAGCGTGTTCCAGAGGTTATTGACTGCTGGTTTGATTCTGGCTCCATGCCTTTCGCACAGTGGCATTATCCATTTGAGAACAAGGAAATCTTTGAGGAGCGTTTCCCTGCTGACTTCATTTCTGAGGCAGTAGACCAGACTCGTGGATGGTTCTATTCTCTGCTGGCTATTTCTACCCTGCTCTTTGACGAGTCTTCTTATAAGAACGTAATTGTTCTGGGCCATGTCCAGGATAAGGATGGTAAGAAGATGAGTAAGTCCAAGGGTAATGCAGTAGACCCAATGGAAGCTCTCACTAAGCATGGTGCGGACGCTATCCGCTGGTATTTCTATGAGAACAGTGCGCCTTGGCTGCCAAATCGTTTCCATGATGACGCAGTACAGGAGGGTCAGCGTAAGTTCATGGGTACTCTGTGGGAACACCTATGCGTTCTTCGTTCTGTATGCAAATATTGATAAGTTTTGATGCTACCCAGTACAAGCTGGAGTATGATAAGCTGTCTGTAATGGACAAGTGGGTTCTGTCCCGTCTGAACACTTTAGTCAAGACTGTAGATGGGAAACCTCGCTCAGTACAAGGTAACTGAGACCGCTAAGGTTCTTCAGCAGTTTGTTGATGAGCTGTCCAACTGGTATGTCCCGCCGTAGCCGTGAGCGTTTCTGGGCTAAGGGCATGGAGCAGGATAAGATTAATGCTTATATGACTCTGTACACTGCTTTGACTACTGTTGTTAAGCTGAGTGCTCCTATGGTTCCATTTATCACTGAGAATATCTACCGTAATCTGGTTTGCAGTGTAGATAAGGAAGCTCCTATCTCCGTTCATCTCTGTGACTTCCCAACAGCAAATGAAGCATTCATTGATGCTGAACTGGAGAAGAACATGGAGCTGGTACTGGAAATCGTTGTTCTGGGCCGTGCTGCTCGTAACGCTTCCAATATCAAGAACCGTCAGCCAATCGGTAACATGTACGTAAAGGCAGACAGTGAGCTTTCTGAGTTCTTCAAGGAAATCGTGGAGAGCGAGCTGAACATCAAGGCTGTTACCTTCAAGGAGGATATGGAAGCATATCTGACCTATACCTATAAGCCACAGTTTAAGGTGCTGGGCAAGAAGGTAGGTAAGAACATGGGTGCTGTCCAGAAAGCTATTACTGCTCTGAATGGCAGTGCCGCAAAGGAAGAGCTGGAGAAGAACGGCAAGCTGGTAATTGAGGCTGCTGGTCAGACCTTCGAGCTGCTGCCTGAGGATGTAGATGTAACCATGAGCCAGACTGAGGGTTTCGCTACCCAGCGTTATGGTGCTGTTTACTATCGCACTGGAGGACCACCCTGTCTGCTGAGCTTATCGAGGAAGGCTTTGTGAACGAGATTATCAGCAAGCTTCAGGACCATGCGTAAGGAAAATGGCTTTGAGGTAACTGACCATATCGCAGTATCTGCTATGGGCAACGACAAGCTGACTGATATTATGAGCCGTAATGAAGCTGCTATCTGCGGTAAGGTTCTGGGCGACAGCCTGACCATCGGCAGTGTTGAAGGCTTCAGCAAGGAATGGAATATCAACGGCGAGAAGATTACTCTGGCTGTAAAGTAAGAATATTATTTCATAGATAAAAGGAAACTCGATGGCTTCGGCTGTCGAGTTTTTTCATAGGGAGGTGTATACTGTTAATACATTGAAATTAACGGCAGAGTGGTGTATAATGGAAGAAATGTAGTGGTGGTAAACTATTAGTTTAATTAATTGGTAAGGAGTAGAGGTATGATGAGAAAAAATGGCACTATATTATTAATTGCGCAAATGTTAATAGCTGTATTCATCTTTGGAGTAGGTTCACTATGTTTAGGTGGTATTGAAAAGGCAGAGGCAGCAGAGAAAATACAGATATGTTGATGTGGTTAAGAAGATTCAGGACTATTATAAAATACGACCTAATGATATACTAAATGGAGATGGTCCAGATGAGTACACAAGAAAGGCTAGACTTGTTGTAATTTTCAGAATGCAGGCTATGCGTGAATTACTGGATATTGTAAATCCTGGTAATGATGATGTTAAGAATATTGATGCATTGCCTGGGATGATGGATGATATATTGGAAAAATACGATAAGAAACAGATGCTGGAAGCGATTAAGGCACAGGAGCCAACAGATGAGATGATAGCTCGCTGTAAGTATCTTGTTGAGATGATGGAGGCAGCGGATGCAATAGATTCAGAGCTTTGGCTGGCGAAAGAGTTTTTAGCAAAACGTGTTATAAGCGAGAATACGGATCGATGGGGCAGACCAAAGGATAGAGATGAAATGACAGGCCGTAGAAATCAGACAAGTATTTGGGATGCAATAAGCAGTATTGGTTCTAGCAGCAATGTTCGTTTAGGAGAAGCAGATGATTATATAGAATTTGGTGATGAGTTAAAAAGTGTTACCCGAAAAGTGAGAAATGAAATGGAAAAGCAGATAAAGCTGGATAAGAAGAAGCATAAGCAGGAAAAGAAGTAAAGGATATTGTGAATTATGAAGCGAATAATAAAATTGTTCAATCTTTTTTCGCAATGATATTGCTATGCTGTTCTTTGCGATTTTCAATAGGAAAACTCCGTCTAAGGTTCGGGCAGGTATGATATTGGCGGTACTGTATCTGCTAAGTCCTATTGATCTCGTACCAGATACCCTGCCAGCTATCGGTATGATAGATGATGCGGTGCTGGTACCTATGGCAGTGATGATACTTACCAATATGCTTCCTGAGTCGGTGAAGCAGGAAACAGCTACAAGGGCGTGGAAGTATCAGCGATATATGCCTATCATCATGGGTGGCATTGGTCTGGTTATCATAGCATGGATTTTGTTGATGTTTTATGGTCTATATAAACTGATTTTCTGAGCATTTTGAGCTGATTTCATAATTTTTTTTTGTTGAGATTAGCAACTTTTTTTTAAAAAATTATGATAATTTAGCAGGAATAGAGCGTTCTATATGGAATATATATATTGTGTAGTGTGACTACACATTGTTAGTCATGCTTTTTTACAGTTGCAATATATTAACGGATAGGAGATGATTGTGTGGCAGAACCAATGGTGGAAGTCTTCATATATGAGACTAGACAGTTTCCTCGACCAGCTGGAGCAGATTGCTAATGGGCAGTGAGGAAGGTGGCGGTTTCAGTATTGAAGACGTAAATGAAATCTTTCGTGCCATGCATACCATTAAGGGCTCAGCGGCTATGATGATGTTTGAGGAGATATCTACGCTGGCTCATTCGGTTGAGGATATATTCTATTATATTCGAGAGCTTAACCCAAAGAAGGTTGATACTACAGCCATCACCGATATCGTGTTGAATGCCGTTGACTTCATGCGTATCGAGATGGATAAGCTGGATGGCGGTGGAAATCCTGATATGAGCAGTCAGGAGCTGCGTGATTACACCAAGTCATTCCTTCGCAACATGAAGATTGAGAATGGTGACGACCCTGATGTAGATTTGCGTAAAGCAAAGAACGCGCCTAAAAAGAAGGCTCAGTTCTACATTCCTTCATCCAAGCCAGCAGACCCTCCACCTGTACCAGAAGGAGTTATAGTACCAGAGGTGGGTGGTGATGGTCCACACAACCATGTATTTTATGCTAATATCCATTTCCAGATGGGCTGTGAGATGGAGGAGGTTCGTGCCTTCGGTGTCATCAACAGCTTTAAGGATAAGGTAATCGAGATACATCATTTGCCAGATAAAATTCTTGAAGACGAGAATGCAACTGAGATTATCCGCAATGACGGTTTCCGTATGTGGTTTACCACCGAGATGGATTTGGCAGAAACTCAGCAGGAGTTAGAGCAGACTATATTCCTGGAGAAGCTGGAGCTGAAGGAGCTGGGAAGTACCGCAGAATGTGAATTCTGGCCTACTCCAGCAGCAGTAGCTATCAGTGCTGTGGCTAATTCTGAGCCAATCAAGCCAGTAGTTCCAGCAGCTAATATAGAGGGGGCAGTGATACCTTCTGCACCTATTGTCCGCCAGTCATCAGGCGGTGGCGGAGCAAAGCGTGGTTCTACCGAAAGTCAGATGATAAGTGTCAGGGTAGATAAGCTTGACAAGCTGATGGACCTGGTGGGTGAGCTGGTAATTGCTGAAGCTATGGTAACTCAGAATCCTGATATCAGAGGGCTGGAGCTGGATAATTTCCAGAAGGCGGCTCGTCAGCTTCACAAGATAAATGGCGAATTGCAGGATAGCGTTATGGCTCTTCGCATGGTTCCACTTGAAGGTACATTCAAGAAAATGAACCGTATTGTCCGCGATATGACCAAGAAGCTGGGCAAGAAAGCAAGATTGGTGTTAGTGGGTGAGTCTACTGAGGTAGATAAAAATGTAAATGAGCATATCTCTGACCCATTGATGCATATTATAAGAAATTCCGTTGACCATGGTATCGAGATGCCAGATGTGCGAGTTGCAAATGGCAAGTCTGATACTGGTACAGTTATCCTGTCAGCAGAAAATGCTGGCGGTGAGGTAGTGCTGAAGATAAAGGATGAATGGCGGCGGCATGAGCAGAACCAAGATTATGGATCGTGCCAAGAAGAATGGTCTTTTGACTAAGCCAGAGGAAGAATACACCGATCAGGAGGTTTATTCCTTTATCTTTGCACCAGGCTTCTCCACTAAGGAGGCTGTAACTGAGTTCTCAGGTCGTGGCGTAGGTATGGGACCGTAGTTGTGTCCAATATCAAGTCACTGGGCGGTCAGGTTATCGTAGACAGCGAGGAAGGCAAGGGCAGTGTTACTACCATCAAGATTCCTCTTACATTGGCGATTATTGAAGGTATGTCAGTAAGTGTTGGCAAGTCCAGCTTTACGATTCCTATCAACTACATCAGTCGCTCCTTCCGTCCAGATGCAGGTGCTATTTTCAAGGACCCAGACGGTACGGAGATGATTATGGTAGAAGGTCAGTGCTGTCCCAGTGGTTAGGACTGTTCTCCCAGTATGGTATCAAGGATGCCGTGACAGATGAAACTCAGGGTATACTCCTTATACTTGAAGCAGGCGACAAGAAGGTTTGGCGTTCTGGCGGATAAGCTTCTCGGTGTTCAGGAAATTGTTGTAAAGCCAGTTCCTAAGTATATAAAGAAGCTGATGAAGACAACAGGTATAAGCGGCTGTACATTGCTGGGGCGATGGCAGCATAAGCCTGATACTTGACCCACAGCAGTTAAATAAAATGATTTTATTCATAAAATGTATGTAAATAGGAGGATTCATCATGGATGATGATAAGAACTTGCTAGAAGAGGAAGATACTCAGAAGGATAAGTATCTGACCTTTGCATTAGCTGATGAAACTTATGGTATAGATATTGCTGTTGTAATCGAGATTATCGGTATTCAGATGATTACCAGCGTACCAGAAGTACCTGACTATGTTCGTGGTATTATCAATCTTCGTGGTAAGATTATACCTGTTGTAGATATGCGTCTGCGCTTTAAGCGTGATTTCAGAGAATATACTGATCGTACCTGTGTAGTGGTTATTGAGGTACATGACGTGCTTATCGGCCTTATCGTAGATGGTGTATCTGAGGTTTTGGATATCACCGCAGATAATGTAGTTCCACCACCTGCACTTAAGGCTTCCCAGAATAAGTACATCAGAGGTATTGGCAAGCTTAAGGACAATAAGGATGATGTTGTTCTGCTTCTGGATTGGGAGAAGCTGTTCTCTGAGGATGATCAAGAGCTTTTGGGCAATATGAATGATGAGGCAGCTGAATAATATATTTCAGTGGAGGTATAGGGAAAAGAGGCATAATGATGGGTATGTTTAAAAATATAAAAATCAGTGCTAAGATTTTAGCATTGGTAATGGTAATGGAGCTTATCATAATAAGCACAGCTGTACATAGCTTAGTAATGATATCTGATCTTTCTGACCGCTATCAGACCATTTATACTGATGATGCCGAGGCGGCTCTGATGGGACACGAGCTGGAGGTAGACGTATATTCTATGCGTTACAACCTGTCTATGGGTAGTAACATCTCCAGAGCAGGACAGGGTAAATCTGGCTAAGTCTGGTATTGAAAAGTCCATGAAGGACATTGATGAGCATTTTTCTAAGAGTACTCTGCGTTGATACCACTGCTT